>CM040976.1:32321199-32372738 GCA_022985145.1 Pangasius djambal | reverse complement strand
GAGTCTAGTGGAACGCTTTCCCAGAAGAGTGGCGCTTATTATAACAGCAAAAGGGGAATAAATCTGGAATGGGATGTTCAGCAAGCTCATACTGTATGAGAGTGATGGTCAGATGTCTATATACTTTTAGCCATATAGTGCATGTTTATCAAATCCAGAGACTAGCCATACAAAAATGACCTAACTTTGGGCATCCAAATGGATTGCAGCATCAGCTCTGAGTTCAGCACGTGCCGTTATGTCATCATGGCTGCTCACAGCATCAACAGTAAACAAAGTAGCACTACCATTTAAATCAGTTAAATGCTGTATATATAAGTGCTTGTTTTAGCTCAGTCAACACGCAGACATTAGTTTGTTAAATCTCTAACAGTGACTGTACAGAGATAAACACATCCCTCATGGAGAATGTTGGCTGGATAGAGTGTTGCTAACCAAAGAAAAAAACAAGAAGGCAAGTGATTTCCTTTGCACGAATTCTTGTGTGTGTGTTTGTGTGTGTGTGTGTGTTTGTGGGGGGCTTGAACGCGAGCGGCCCCTTTAAATGTCGGACAAGTCGCGCGCTGTTTTAATTGGCCGTTTGACGTCATTAAACTTCTTTAAGCAGCTCGAGTAAGCGGAGGAGTAACGCGCGCGCGGAGTAACGGGGACCGGCGCACGTGCCTTCAAGACACCGCGGAGCGGCGGAAAAGCGGAGGAAAGCGTCTTTACCTGTGAGTTGTGCTTTGACATTTCACTCTGAGGCTGCAGAAGAAGTGTGTTTGTTTCGGTGAGATTCAGAGTCACGGAAATGAACTCACTCCTTCAGATTAATAAGGAAAGGACTAGTTTTGCGCGTGCAAGCCTGCAATAAAGCATGCAGGTGTGTATTAAAGAGGAGCGTTTCTGCACTCCTGCCTTTCTTCTTTCACACATCTGTCACGTCTCCTGGACTTTCAACACTTTTCACATGTAGTCCATGGGCTATGTTCACATCTCAGGTTTTCAACACTGTTTATTTATTTTCACGTGTGACTTTTCCTCATGATCCATTTACTTTTCACATGGAGTGCGTGCATTTCTTTCAGTGCGTGTATTTATACACAATGTGATGTTTTTTTTTAACGCAGCTCATACTTTCCTCGCATGTATTTCTATTTTTACGTGTGATCTTTTAACAAAATAATTTATTTTTAACAATTCATTTCTTTTCAAATAAGTCATATAGGTCATGCGGTTTATTATTTTTTTCTTTTCCACGTATTATTCACATGGTGTTTATCTGAGTTCGCATATGCAGTTTCTGGGCATAATATAGTGAAATGCACCTTCACATGTTATTGTGTGATTTTTTTCATAAGAGAAATTACATTCAGTCAGACTGCTGTTTTTATTTATGTATGTATTTATTTATTATTTATTGTTTTTTCCTGAATTGGCAGAATGAATCCATTTGTCTGTTGTTGAATCCCAAAGAACACTAAAAAAGTGCACTTGTGTAGAGGACAGGGAGCCTTTCGGAGCAGAGGCACTGAGAACCCTGAGAATGTGCCTCACTGCTGATTTAGGTGGCACGTCAAAAATGTATTTTAACATCAGGGTGTATAAATATAAAGGATGATATCATATAGAGCGTAATAAGACGCGCTGTGGCATGGTTGTGTAGCGGGTAGAATTCCCGCTTCATAGCTCCAGTGTTCCATCCTGAGCTTGGTTTTCTTTCTGTGTGGCGTTTCACATGTTCTTCCCGTGTCCGTGTGGGTTTCCTCTGGGTTCTCCGGTTTCCTCCCACCTCCCCAAAACAAGCAAAAGTGGATTGGCTATGCTTAACTGCCTCTAGGTGTGAACGAGTGTGTGAATGTGTGTGCATGGTGCCCTGTGATGGACCGGCATCAGGGTCTGAAATGAACTTTTACCTCCACCTGCCACAGTGGCTGGTAATTTTTTTTTTACTGAGAATTTCTACCAGCCAGCTCACAAAAACAGAAACTTCCAACGTTGTTTTAAATGATATAATTGATATAAACAACAAGATATTTAAAAAAAAAAAAAAAATTTGCGCAACAAACAGTTTCACACTTCCAGGTTTTTGCTTTTTCTTCACTTCTACTTTCAAAGTGATGTTTAATGATTGTACAGCCAATGGTAATCACAGACACTGAATGGGGAACGAATACAGCTAAATTATGCAAATTTAGATATCTACTTGTACGAGAAATGTACCAGACAGTGGATGAGCAGACAATTTTACATGCCATTGCCGACAATTCACCCACCTTTGGCGGCTGGCAGGTGCTAATTTCATACCCTGACCGCCGGCATCCTCTCCAGGGTGTATTCCCACCACATGAACGGTGTTCCTGGGATAGGCTCTGGATCCTGACCAGGATAAAGTGCTTACTGATGATGAACGAATGAAGAATTAACACAACATGCTGCTACGCTGTTCAGTAATTTTGAAGCTACTATAGAAAAAGCCTGTTTATTTTAAACCTCGTTTGAGTCTGTGGAATAGTTAAAATCAGCTGGTTAGAAGATCTTAAAGCTCTAGAGGTAGAATGAGCACAAAGGAGTGGTGCTCTATCTCTGACCTGTTGCTATTTACAAGAAAATATCAAATATGTGAAGTTGTTGGGCTTCAGAATAGTGTTGAACGGTATTAAAATTCTAGTAAAGATTAAAACACAAAAGATTAAAATACGATAAAAAAATTACAATAAAACATTTGTGCTTTGGGCTCTACAGGCCTCATAATCATGCACATTGAACTGAAATGAACTCCAGTGAACTGAAATGCTTCTTTCAGCACTTTTTTCTTTGTACAGATGCTTAAAGCTTTGACCCAGATTTTAGTGTCCGACTCCAGCTGTGGTCGAGACACAAATGTGCTGTGTTTGTATTTAAATTTGCTGGGAACCGAGAGAGAAGTGGAATTAAATCTCGCTTGTTCTCATGCTGGCTTCATGGGTCTGTGTTGAAGTTTTGACTGGCACGATGACTCAGACGTAAACAAGAATCGGCCGTATAATTGCACGAATAAAAAAAAAAGTCCACTCACGTCTGTCGTTCTCATTATCTGCGAGCTCCAAAAGCACAGCAGCAAAGCCAATTAGATGTTTCTTTGTATTATCAGGTGTATGGGGTGTGTGCGTATGGATCATTTGCATGCGGTTATAGCTCATATTGTTAAAAAAAAAAAAAAAAGAAAAGTTTCATTATGTGCACCCCAGGAGGAATAGCTGCAGTAGCTAATGGGTGTCCTAATAAAATAGCAACAGACTCATTTGCATAGGATTCATTACAATGTAACAGCTTACAAGAACAATCTATAAGACACTGGAGAAATTACAATCACATTATTGAGTATAATCTCAGGCGACTAAATTGCTCCTTGTACTTTTTGAGAGATGGTGCTACTGCTTTATTAGCCATCCATTCATTTTAGGAATTATTTTTCATATCAGCCAAAAAAAAAAAAAAAAAACAGCTTAACAAAATACAATTTCCAGGCTGTGGTAACTTTTTAACGTTTACATTTTGTGCCAAACAGTCTACAAAAGCATTGTAATATTAAAGTGGTCAAATAAAATGTATATTAAAACAGCTATTATACCTAGCATAACATTAACCTCGCTAGTTTTAGCAAAGCTCTGTGCGACCCTGGGAGAAAAGTCAGATTTTCGACACTGACTGTACCGTACACATGATTGAATATCACTTTTAAAAAAAGCTGTTATGTGCATTTGGGACTTCGTTATGAGCTCTGTAACATGTCTAGCTGTCTTGCTGTCTGGCGAATTTCTCTGCGAGGAGACATTTATTTATGGAACAATTATGGAAGGAGTCTCTAGTGTCAGCGCTTTGTAACAGTCAGAGGTAAAGCTGTTTCAAAATCTTCAGGACAGAGGAGTTTACTCTGCAATTTCTCGGTAACATGACAAGCTTTTTTTTTTTTTTTGTCTTAACTTCATAAGCGAGCAAAAAGAGAGGCTTGTGAGGGTATGACGAGCATGTCCAGCTCAAACTAGCATGAACTAGCGCACTAACTCTAGCTATCTAGCTAAAATACAGCATAAAGGAAAGTACCCATTTCTGGTCACTTTTGATGTGTGTCTGTGTTCAATCAGTGTATTTTTTCCTCCGTCTTCTCAGAAAAGGATTTTGTTTACTGTGTCGTGGACATTCCACAACATTAAATGTAACTCTAAATGGATAAAAAGTACGACGTGTTATTGTTTAGTTCATTAATGTGGTTTAAGAGGAATAAAACAGTTCTGAATGCATTGTTATTGGAAAATAATCAGCTTCAGCGTGGTAACTGTAACTTGTAACTTTATTCCTTATATATCACACACACACCTCCGGCCCCTTGCTGTGAGGGCGTCTTAAATGTCTTCGTCTTGGCACCCCATCAGCACACTGACTGCGTGATCAGTAGCGGTATCTAAGCGCTCCCTGCAGATACGGATCAAACAAGAGCGATAACTCAAACCCACTTTCTGTTACCGTTCGGATAACGAGCTCTGACTGCCACACAAATACACACAGCCTATTAGAGTAGCTGCGCTCCCGTTTGTTAGTGCTGCGTACATGTCTCATTATTATTTTGCGCAGTGGACAGAAATAGACGGATCTGAACTGTGAGAGGAACCTCAAAGAACTTGACTAGGATGCTATATGCTGTGGAAGGAGCTGTTCAGGGCTGTATGCGCATGTAGGTAAACACACAACACAATCCAAATATTCGTATATACAGCAGTGACACATTTGTCAATGCCAGGACTATGTAATAATTCATTCATTTAACTGTAATTCCTACATTACATTATTGTAATTATAACATTCCTCCTGACGTAACCCCCATCAATCATGTCGAGTCATACGCATATGGATCAGGCAGCGTTTCGTGATCTAACACGAAAATATGCTCGCAAAATATAGAGGAATTTTTTTTCTTGAAGTCTTTTAACATATTTCAGCGATTCAAAAAGCTGTGTACTGAGTTATAGTGAATCGTTCTTATTATACAAACATTGCTTTTGAATCAAATCAAAGTCAGCGAATCACAAATCGAATCAATCTAAAGAGTCACACCCTTAGTACATGCATATAAATGTATTTTCAGTCAACTTCAGAAATATTGGCACCCTTGGGAAAAATGGGTTGTGGTTAATTTGTTTTAATTTTGCTCTGAAAATATAACCTAAGAAAATATTTATCACAATTATAGGCACCTAGACTCGAATCCAGTCTTGGACTTGAGTCCAGCCTCAATATTTTCTGTAATTTTGGACATATCTCTGACTTCTTGGCCTTCTTGGTCTTGAACTTTTGTCTCACTAACTGTGGTCTTGGTCTCAACCAAAAAAAAAAATAATGTTGGTGTTGTCTTTTCTTTTCGCATGCACAAAGTTTGCCAAGAAGCAATTCCTTATTCCAGAAAGCGTAGCCTAATCATCGGCTCAATGCACGAATGAAGCCAAATAGATGAAGTAAAGGCTTGGCCTTGAAAAGTTGTTGGTCTTGGTCTTGATCTTGATCTTTACTTGGCCTTGACCCCTTTAAGATTCAGCATTTCCTCGGTCTTGACTCGAAGCAAGTTTATATTTTACTTTTCTAAAGACATTTTTTCTTAGCCAGCTTTACCAAGGGTGCCAATAATTCTGGAGACTGTATGGATGGACAGGTGAAACTTTTGGATAAAGAACTATACATGACGTGTGTGTAATGTGTTTCATTCTTTCAAAGCTCACAGGAATATACAGTCATGATCCTAGTTGTATTTGATTTAATTAATATCTAAGTCCGTTAGTGTTTTCTTTCCGATTTGCCCATTTACAGTAGGATGTGCTTATTCATGCTTCTCTTTATTTCTCTCTTTCAGTAGCTGTACGTTTGCCCACCCCGTATCTCCTGAGATGTAATTAAGTAAAGAAATGAACAGAAATCTTTGTGATAGTCATTTTTAGTACATCTGAATTTCATTTCATTATAAACAGACGGTTCAATAGTTTTCCATTTGATACTCCATTGAGTTTAGGCTCTGTGGAGGAATATAGATTATTTTTACTTTTCATAATCTTAATAATAATAGTAACTGTTGATTCTCTTGTTGATTTGTCTGATGGTGTGCTAAACACAGTCATACTGTAAAAGACACGTCATCGTCCCGACTTTTCTTTTTCTCTTCAAGGAAGGACCTTCTAGCGTCAGCGTGTTGGTGTTTTCATCTGAAAATCATTTTTAACGTTCTAGACACCAAGAAGTGTTCCTCTTTCTGCTTACAACCAGGAACAGACTTGCTGGCTCTCAGCAATGTGACTACACACACTCAACTCCGGAGTTATTGGCACCCTTCCTGAGAATATTTAACAGAATGATTTTGTAAAGTAATCATTACACGCAATGATTTCAAATTTTTACTTCCAAAAAAGAGATTATTGGCATATCTAAAGGATATTTTAAATAATGCAAACGCACTGTTGTATTGTTTCCTATGAGGTTGCACAATTGTAAAACCATGTTATCATCCATCACTACGGACAACACTAACGAGATTTCAACGTTGGGCAAACCCGTAAATGAAAGACCTCTTCAGCCTTTGCATTTCAGTGTAACACGACTGCAACACACTGATGGAAGTGAAATGCAGTGCAACTGAGAATTACATTCATGTCTGACATAAAGTGTTTAATTCTTTAAAAAAGCAGTACTCTTGTTTCACTGATGAGATCAAAAGCCATGAATTTAAGGTTTTGGACATTTTCTGCATATCACAAATGAAAAAACAACACCATATCTGTATCATATTTCACGTTTTTCGCCAGTGTGATCGCTTTTTGATGTGGCACAGAAACCTCTCCATAGAAAATGACTGTATTTTTTTTGTTGCTGTTATTTTCATGTTTTGCATTTTACATGCTAATGAACATGAAAGGCATTCAGCCGAGATCTCTGTCAAACACGGCCTGACATGTTTTCCACAGCAAGGTTGACAGTCTCCAGGAAAAGTTCAAGACCCCTGCTGCAGAGTTAGACGTAGGGTGAAGTTCATATGCCTCAGACACTTCTCATGAAAGACGCACTGACTGGTGATCATGATGGATCCAGAGTATTTCTGTACTTCTGCTTTTCCTTGTTACTAAGGAGGCATGTGATAATTGGTCACACTCTCTCTCTCTCACACACACACACACACACACATGGTGAACAATTTGAAATTAGTAAAAAATAGTCTAGAACTAATCCCATTTGTAATCATATTTGTTTTATTATAATCAAGTAGTGAGCGATATATTAGATAATGTTGCATCTGTTCAACACATTTTCACTTTTAAGGTGGTTTTTTTTTTGCAGTGCAGACAGATTTAATCTGTCATTTGTAAATGAGTTTAGATCATCTTTTAACATCACAGCGAAGAAGGGCTAGTAATAGAGTAGTATTTTAACGTGTATTTAATTGGTGCATGTATAAGAAATAAACTGCTTTTGAGCTTTCAGTAGACTTTTTGTGTAAAGTTTTTTGCATCACTTTACAAACTTTACATCAAGCTTAATTAACCGTAATGAGTAAGGCTGCTAAGTGAAATTTGCGATTAATGATAAACAACTTAATTCACATGTTGATTTAGATTAGCAGAGTAATTAGAGTGTTCTTTTCTGATTTGTGACACAGCCTCTGTTCCCTAAGGAGGCTCAGTGAAAGAGCAGAAAGACTGAGAGAGATACAGGGTTTTTTTTCCCCTGCAGGCCATATTTAATTAGGTCTATCAAAAACCATTCAGATGTGCACTGAATATTCTGTGTATCCAGAGAGAGAGAGAGAAGAGCGATATCATCAGGTCTTATTGTGCTGTCTGATGCACCGGTTTAATTTTCTCCTTCCCCGAAAATTAACTACCGATTCCCATGGTTCAGTCTGACCCAAGTCTCCTCTTAAGCAATCAGGCCAGTTGTATTTCTCAGACGTCTTTAGCTGTGCTTTGAAATGAGCATTGATTTCACACGATCACTCGTCAATGACTAACAATAGACATGAGGGTTCGGAAAAACTGTCCTCTGTCTTCCTGAAGTTTCAAACGGCTGAAAAATGTGTCATTTTATACTTTTCTCACAGAGTTACTAACTAGTCATTAAGGCAGTATGTAGTAGTAAAAATAACCCAGTTTATATAATCCACCACCAAAAGTAAGGAATAAAACACTTTGGGGCATGTTGTTACAGGAAAATAAGTACTACTTCCACCTCAAAGTTTATTATTTTCCTATAACAGCTTATCCAGAAGTGTTCTATTCCTCTTAAACCACAGCAGTTTGCCAAGTAATTCAATTTACTATTAATTAAAGGATAACACTTTGCACCTTTTATCTATTAATAGTTACATGTAATGTTTGAAACGTCTGTAAGCAAATTCACTTATGCAGCATTTAGCAGCTCTCTTTTTCCCTCTCTAGAAGTTAATAAGACAAAAAAACCTGCAGCTTGTCATGTTACTGAGAAACGGCAAAACATAAACTCCTCTGTCCTGAAGATGTCGGAAAACTTAGTTACATCTTTACCTTTGTTACAAAGCGCTGACACTGGAGACTCCTTCCATGTGCCAGTAAGTTGTTACTACAGAAACGATAACATTAGCGCAAGCACATAAACACAAACCTGTGATTTGCAGCTGCACTACTGTCACAGCTGCTGTTACAGAAAATCAATCAACACCTTCTGACCAATCCGAATGCAGGATTCACATTTTTGGTTTCTATCATGATTGATCATTGCGTTCACCTGCGAGTACATAAATATTTGCACCCATCCATAGTGGACAATATGTTAATTTTCAGCATTTCAGGCCAGTATCATCGTCAGTACTGAGTATCAGGACATACTCTGTAGTCCTGTTTGTTAAATACGTACTTTTAGCAGAGTGGTAGCTCAGCCCTTATGTCTGAGACTTTCATTCTTCCGAATCAGGTCTGTTTTTGCTCATAATGCTCAGGCCATCATTTGGAGCTGCATTAGCACTACTTATCATTCATATGTTGAGACAAATACTTTTGCATGCTGTCCACACAAGCAGCACCTTCCTTTCAAAAAGGTAGCGGCTTACATGGAGAAGAGATGGGTCAGAAAATTGTTCAGACCAGTCTCTAGAATTCCAAGGACATTCTTTTGGACAGTGTGTGTTTGTTGGATGAGGACTGGGAGAGGGAGAACGCCATTAAGATAAGCAGCTAAAGTAGCTGACTGAAGTACTATTCAGACAGGATTAGTTTTCTGGACACACTTCTGCTAAGTGATGTTGCCGGAAGACGTCTGTAGCAATTATGGTAGATTCTCATGAGGTAAGCAACCAGATATGGGAGTGTGTTCATGACGTATGCATGATCGTCACTACTAAATATAACTCATTTGTTTTAGGGCTTGTGGTTTGTTGCACTTGATCATATGACCATAACATGTATGTAGGCTGTACGTGTGCAAAAAACTTAATAAAATCCCAGAAACATCGCTTCTCTGACACATACATTTAAAAGTCATCAGTATTTTATTGTTCTGCATTTTAAACCCAGCTTGATTTCCATGTGGTTTCATTTGGGGAAGAGTTTGGTTTTGGTTAAGTTGGGTTTTTGGTTTCAGTTTGGTTGGGCCAAGAGCGAGCATTTCCTGGAGCGACTTTATACTGAAATGAAAAACCTCTTTTCCCACAGGATATAACGCAATCTTTACCAACATCTCTATTCAGACAGGATATTTTCTGGAGTTATATCTACTGCTCATTTTCTAGAAGGTGATGTACAGTGTAATCTTTCCAGTTGCATGTACACGCAGTCTGTAACAATTACCGATGGGACTAAAATCTCTGCGGTACTCCTGTAATAATGACATTACCCACCTCCACATGGAAAACTAATCCAATTCGAATATAGCTTTTAGGGCATCTTAGCCCTAACAACCCCACTAAAACAGATTTTGCCATACTTCAGAAATCAGAGCTCTCCCAAGCTGATGTAAGAGATACTACCAGTTCATAAAATGTGTCCTAAAACCTGTAGAGTGCTGCTCCTGAAGCTGAGAGCGACAAGGGATGAAAGTGAGAGAGCATTTTGTCCCTGCAGGACCTGCACTTGAGATGTGTTAAGTGAGAATGGGAGTGCCTGACTGGCCACGTTCCAAATCAAATAATACCCCCTCCCAGGAAGGGCGTCCATTCCGTGCTCGCTCGCACCGCAGTTCCCATTTCGGTGTGCTTGTGCTCGACTTCCCTTCTCAGAGGGGGGGAAAACAGGAAGCAGGAATAGACAATGATGAAATGCGTCTAAGATTAGCAAAGGCGGATCTTTTTTCAGCATCTTGAGTCACGCGTAAAGACGGCTGGAACACTCAAATTGTTTTTTTGTCTAATTTGTCTAGCTAGTTCTCAAAGCTTTCATCTAGTTTCTCCCCTTCTCTGCCCTCGTGTATGGTTTAAAGCTGTAATTATACAGTGATTGCTTTTCAGTGCAGCACCACTGCAACAATGTCACTGATGAAAGTTAAATGTAGTGCAATCAGAAATTACAACGTTTAATTCTTTAAAAAGCTGATGGGTTTTCACTGAAGCAATAAAGTGATGAGCGCCAAAACAAAGCAACAACTGAAAAAAGTATCTAAATAGAGCTAGCTAGTTCAATAGCGTCATGTGTATATGCATTATTTAGCTACTTAATGCTAGCAAACAAACTAGTCTTACATTACATACACTGTAAACCCTAATGTTGTCTTTACTTAATCAAGTATTCATGACTAAACATTACTTAAACTGTTGCGCTTTGTATCCATAAATCAAAAATCTAAATTCGTTTAATTTGTTTACCTACAAAATAGATAAACTTAAGATTTCAAGTGTTACAACCTCAAAATCATGATTCATTAAAATAGCTCACTCTGGTCTTTCTTTGATGTGATTGGCCATGCAAGGAATTCCGCCTGGCAACAAGAGAAGTAATGCACTGATTGGTAGATAATTGCAAAAGGCGGTCCTCTTCATCTCATCTGTTGCTGGTGGCGGTGTAGTGAAGTTATAAAGTTCATCATGGGTGGGTGAGACAGACCGTGTGTTTACTAAGAAGTGGCAGTCATGTAGAGGATGATTTGTAAATAAAGTTACATTTTGCTAATGTATGCATGGAGATTTTTCTGACACCTTGTATTTAAGTATACTTGAAATGAACAGCTAGTTAAATGAACTGATGGATGAGTGGCTAGCATGCTGCGCTCTCTCTGTCGCGACCACGGTTCGATTCACGGTCAGTAAGCTGTGAAGTACACTCTGTGAACACCAAGTTAAGTGAACTTAACAATTTTAGTACAGTCTACATGAGCACCACGTTAAATGAACTTAAATATACAAGTTTTAAGAGACGCTGTTACTCAATTAAATGAGTACAACTGAGAACAGTAAACTTGTTAGGGTTTTCAGTGTATGTTCATTTAATATTACCCAAGGGTAGTTTTGTTTAAAAAAAAAAAAATAGTAGCAATCTATAAAACACTAACTTAAAATAAAACTGTCCTTAGCCAATTCAATCGTTTATTTTCGTTAGAGAGTGAGCAAACTTGAGTTCATTTGATGTCAACTGTGTCGATATTCACATCTGTACATCGAACGGATTGTTCAGGTAGGTACTGCCGCAGACCAATTCCGACCGAAATTCCTTTCTGTTTTGCGTTGAACTATTTGCCGAAAATACTGAAATCACAAAATTGTAAATAAACAAAACAAATAAAGTTAGCAATTTATGAAACAATAACAAGTATACAGCATAACAGGATAGTGGGTGACTCTGTTAGTAGTTATGAACCACTTTTTCTTAATCTGAAGCACAACCCACATTACAAAAGTAACAAAAATTATATTATATTATATTATATTATATTATATTATATTATATAAATATAATACATAATACATAATAATTATTTTTTATTTTGTATTATTATTGAAGCATGTTAATTGATTTGTGTTAGATATAAATTCTAAGATTTGTGGAAATGCCAGCGTTTAAGAGAAGAATAGGTGAGTCATAAACCACAAATTTACACAATTACATGAAATCTTGCAGTTTGGTTAGGGTACTTTAATGACATGAAATTGCTGGAACTAGATAATTTTCTCCACAAAATGCCTCATCATTAGTAATTATGCTATGAATTTGTGTGCTTATGTGCCCATCAGGCTTTGCTGTGTTGGTCTCACTGCGCTTATTGGGGAATGAAAAACGCACCTGGAACATGACCTTAATAATTTCATTATGGCTGACAGGTTCTGGGAGGAAGAGTGTAATGTGGATGGAGGAATAATTTGCTGAAACAGCAGTATAACCACAAACGACTGTGGAGCACATTAAATTAAACATTTCAAGGTTAACGTTGGCCTGAGCACCAATTTGGAGCTGCTGTTTGTGTGATTATGCTTAATGGATGACACGTGCTAGACTGGCAGTTAATCTGCGTTTGTTTAAATGATTGATATTAATGATTTTTATAAATTAAAGTTTATCTTTTGGTGGCCGTGAAAGAAACAAATCTGCCTTCTGAAGGAATGCTTTTTTGGAGTTGGAATATTTTTATTAGGACTGTTAACTTTTTTTTATAGGGAGAGAGAGAGAGAGAGAGAGAGAGAGAGAAAGAGTGAGTAACCAAGAGAAATAGAGAGACTGAGAGAGACAAAGGGAGAGAGATCGACACTCAGAGAGAGAGAGAGAGAGAGAGAGAGAGAGAGAGAGAGTAACAGAGAGTTACAGAGAAGGACATAATAAAAGAGAGACAGTGAGAACGAGAGACAAAGAGAGAGAGAGATACAGAGAAAAAAAGAGACAGAAAGAGAGACAGTGAAAGGCAGAAAAAAGAGAGACAGAGAGAAAGAGAGAGACACAGAGTGACAGTGAAAGAAAAAAGAGAGAGAGAGACAGACAGGCAGAGAGAGAGAGAGAGATTGATTGATTTTATGGGTAGTTTCAGCTGTTACAGTGCAGAGGTTTGGTCAGTGCTGATCAGCTGATCTGAATTAATCTGCGCTTCATGTGCTATAAACACGCAAGCGATAGGATACACTTCATATACACTGATAAAGCTGTCACCATTTTAAGTGCATTTAACATGTTCTTTTAAAAAACAAATTAGCAAGCGAACATTAGCTGTAATTCCTAATGCAGAAAATTCCTCATGTGTATACTTTGTGTGTACTGTGTGTGTGTGTGTGTGTGTGCACCATATATACCATATATTTTCACATAAAGGAGGAGGGAAAGAGAGGTTTCTGTAAATGGTGAGCACAATGACAGAGTGGCAAACAAACATGGCAGTACAGACGCAGGTGAACAGCTGAGATATCCATCATGCAATGAGCCATTATGGGATATAAATGGCCACTTGTATTTTCTGGAGTCTGGTGAAATATAGTGCCTGATGTGCATTTTTCACCTTTTGTGTCGTGATGCTAATCGGGGCTATCATTTATGTGGAGAGGGAGATAAAATTAGCCCATGACAATTTAGACAAATATGCATTAGGTTATTTAGAGATGGTGCCTTGTAACTAGACATCAGCAATCGAATAAATCACCTCGTACGAGCACTAGATGACCAATATGTGAAAGAATGTCCAGTAGCAGGAAGTCAAAGCAGCTGGAAATGTGGTATAAGCTTGAGGAAACTTACTGTATGTGAGGGGCTTTGTTTGGTTCTCCAGGGGATCGGCTTTAACATCGATCACAGGTCCAGTTACCTGACGTAATATGAGACATTTAAAATGACCCGATTTAATGAAGACATGAGTTCCATTTCTGCTTTGTCGAGTGGAGCAACAGAAAAGCACTCGTCCTGTCATTGGGAGCTCGTGAGTTCGAATCCCAACGATGCCACATCCATGTGAGGCCAGGAGCCAAGGAAGCAAACTTGGTCGTACCTTCTTGGGTGGGAGGGGTGACATACTGTACGCTTTTCCCCCTGTCAATCAGAGTGGCATTAACCAGTCGTGGCTGACAGAGGGCTCACGTATTCAGAAGAGGGTGGATAGCACTTAACACGAAAGAGGGAGTTTTACCCTTGTTTTTGTCCAGTTGCTGTTTTGATGGCCAGAAATGAAATCTGTCTAGTTGTGTTGTTGTAACTGGTGATAAACAGTTTGACTACGACAAAATATAGCTACACTGTCTGGAAGCTGACTGGTACATTTGAAAGAAACTTCAACAAATGGTCAGTATTGAGCATTAATAACATCATAAGGCAGTGATTAGTTAAAAGAAATGTTGAAAAGTTAATTCTTGGAGAAATCATGTTGAACACCCACAAAAGCGCATGACAGAAAAATGCGTTTGCTGTAACCTCTTTCAGCATATTTGGTTGCATATTAAGGTGTTAAGGTGAAATACTAAATTGAAATTAATTGTATGTCATTATGAAAATGTCACAGCAATGAGCTGCAGGGGTACACTCAGTGTTTAAACAGAATGTGTGGAGCTGCTCATGTGGGAGAATTTCGGAGGGCAAGCAAACTTCCCATCATTCTGACTTGCAAGCATTCACACAATGGCATTTTGTGTCCTAATTTAAAATACTGTACAGTGGTACATTTTATCTACTACAGTGCTCATGAATTCTCGATTCTGAGAGTGTTGACTCATTTTCTGCCCCGGCAGCTCTGACAGTAGTGAAGCTGCAAATCACGGGGTATTAATGCGCTTGTTCCAATGCGTTGTCGTTTCTATAGTAACAGTTCATTCACAGGGACTTGTATGGCGGACGCTCCACACATGGAAGGAGTCTCCAGTGTCAGCGCTTTGTAACAGCCAGAGGTGAAGCTCTAACGCACGGTGTGAATTTGGTGAAAATCGGAGAACATTGAAATTTTCACCCCTAAAAACAAAGGCTAACCCCTTACTGTTTTTGTGCATAAAATGTGACGTTCTCAGATCTTTACCAAATTCACACGGGTCAAAACTAACACAGGGGTGCGCTCAGTTTCATTCTATCGTACCCCAAAGCTGAGATATGGTATAGTATATTACACTGTAGTATAGTATTGTATAATATAGTAAAGTATAAGCTTTGTATAGTATAGTAGATAAAATAGCAATAGTATAGCATGGTTTTGTAGCTTAAATAGATAAAACTGGTTTATTTTAAATAGATTAAACTGGTTAATTTAGCACAGTAATATACAGTATAGTAGTTAAAATAGTATAAAATAGGTATAATATAATTTACAACAGTACAGTAGATAAAATTCTTATGGTATAGAATAGCACAACAAATAAAATAGTAATGCTAAAGTGTAGTGTATAATGCTTTTTGTATACTTGTAGTATGGCATTAATATAGCATATTAGATAAAATAGAAATGTGTAGCATAGTAGAGTTTAGTAGATTAAATCGGTGTAATCAATAAAACTGGTATAGTTTAGTATAATAAAATATAGTACATCATGCTATAGCATGCGTTTGCTGTCTAAAATAAATCTGTTCTTTTGTTACAAGCAACTTAGAACTTCAGAGCTTTGTTGCACAGAATAAAAGACAATTACACTGACTTAACCGAACACACAGGGCACAAAGAGTCAAATAAATTTCATGGTATTGTTCAGGTCTCTCATAAGAAACACACAACCAAAATCAGCACAGCGCTAGGAAATGTTATTAGAACACCAAATTATATACAAAGAATTTCATGATGGTCTCCGCTGGGTTTGAATAAGCGCATGAAAATGAGACGGATGGCTGCAATTTCCTTCTTATTACATTCCTGAAACGATCCATTTAACATTAAGGATGGACAAGAGAGGTGAGGCTGAAGTGTGTGTTTAAATTTTTACAATATGTCCATGAAATATGCATTGCATTCGTGGATTCAGCGTTGTACTTCATAGTGCACAGCAAAGAAGGTGCCTTATTCAAGGACATGAAACAAATTTCACACTCAGGTAAGGATTAAAAACACTTCAGGACATGCTGTTATAGGAAAATAATCGATGGCAGGGTGGTGTGATGGAGCGGTGATGAGTTCCTGTTACCACCCTGAAGTAGGAGCATTTTCAGCAACAGCACCTCCCCAAAAGTTTCATTCCTCTTACACGACAGCAGTTTGTCAATGGTTACAATTCTGTATTTACTATAGAACGACACGTCATACTATTTATCCGTTTATAGTACCGTGAAGACGTTAACCTTCTGACCAACTTGGGTAATCCAGTGCTATTTAGCAATCTGGGAATGAGTCAGGAATTTTAGTGATCTTTTGTTGTCTATAACGGTCAGGTTTGAATCACAGTAATTTGCTGTGGTAATAAAGCGGGCGAATACACAACGTGTCCTGAAGTACTCAATCAAGCTGTGACTAATCCTTTATTATCTCTCAATGGATCACGTATACTTTTCACAATGCAGTTAGTCATTTAATCACACTTCACCTTCCGGCTAGGACACGGCGCAGAGGCAAACGGACTTTCAGGAAAACTCTCTTCAGGCATTCTTACAATGTATGCGCCAATATATTAGAGATGCCTTTTTTTTTTATTGACAGTTGATAAATTACGCAATCAGCCCGGTGTTCTGCTCCTGCACTCCTGCCTTCATTCCTGCAGGGCCTTTAATTGTGTGCATTATCAATGAGTTTATTGTCAGCAGCTTTAAACTGAAATATGCCAAGCTGTTCAGGTGGCGTGGTGATTATTTTTAATAAGGTGTGTCCACAAATTAATATCAATAATACTGAAGCCATGAATTGTTAGGAATTGTGCAGTTTGAGCTCACGACTTAATATGTTGTGGAACATCGTATTTAATAAGCAGCCACCAGTTAATTATTTGTCTGGAAACAGTCTGTTCACTTTGAGAATTTATTTAAGACGGCGGTGACTCCTATATTATCGTTATGCTCCATTCCAAGATTGGTCAGAATCTAATTCAACTAATTTCTCTGTCTCACTCATTTTAAAATACTACTTATTCCTTAATCGTGTTCATGTTAAACATTAAAACATCTGAATAATTCAGTGTGAATGTATATAGAAACCATAATTTCTGTTATTTGCTTGATCACGCAGGATGTTTATGTAGTCAGATGCCTCACTTCAGGGTTTAGTTAGAAAGTTATTCAGCATTTTAACAGATTAAAAAAAAGTATGACGTATTCTTTAATAAATAAAGAATCGTGATGATGAATTAGTGAATTGCTGTGGTATAAGAGGAATAAAACACTGCAGTGTGTGCTGCTACAAGAAGTAATCCACTTAATCAATAACAAACAGCAGCTTCATTACACCACCCTGTAATTGATTTCTTTTCCTGGAACAGCGCGTCCCATCGGGTTTCATTCCTCACATAACAGCCACGTCACCTGAGCGGCTCTGAAGAAATTGAAGAAATGTTTTTTTGTTTTTTTTTTTGTAATATTAAACTTTCTTCCTATTTAGTCTGTGTGATTACGATGCATCAGAGATGAACCAGAATATGAAAAAATAAATTACAGATCCTCCAAATGGGGACTGGGAGTTACAGAAAATCACTTATCGTGTGCATGGTAAGAAGTTTTAAATGCAGTCTTATTTTGTCATTGTGTTAAGATTGATATAGAAATGCTATCTTCTTGCTGTGATTATTTTGTCTTCTAAAACAGCTATGTACATATGGAATAAAGTCAAAATAAAGTTTTAAAAAAGAGTTTCAGCTCTGATTTAGAAATGCAGTCTTTTCTTTATTCTACTCTTATATTCTCAGTAGGATTATGAAACAGCTGTGTGGCTGCCTCTTGAATGCATAATTTCAAATTGCATCATTACAAGAGGCTACTGCTCTCTCTTTTTTTTTTATACATTAATCCAATTTAGGATGAGATCAGATTCTAGCTGCTGTACAGAGACTGTAACACGCCTCAGCGAATTTTAATGCACTTATGCACTAAAAAAGACTCGAGATTGATCAAACCCTTCCTTTGTTTCTTGAGCTACCGTAAAAAGATTAAAGAGACAGGTACAATTGAGCTTTACACTGGTTAGTGCGTGCTTTGTTTCTCTTTGAAGGTCTTATTTATCTCAGGAAGCTCAACGTTTCCTTTATCCAACAAGCACGGCTTTTAAAGCCGGCTGTCTCTGATACAGCCAAGTTAACAAATGCCGTCGTCCATGCTTTCACCTCTTCTTTTCGTTCTTTCATATTCATATTGCTTTATAGGTGAAAAGCCAAATGGTGTACATTTGTTTGGATTGTCATTGAGCAGCTGGCAACAGTTCCACCTTCACTTGGGTAAAAAAAAAAAAAAAAGCACTACACTCAGAAATTAATGGCCAACAGTAAAATATGGGCATATTTAAGTGACTCGGGCGGGCACAGCATTCTGCGAGGGCAGAGGCCTTATCATGCAGAAACAGGCACGGAGATTAGAGGGAAATTATTCAAATGGATTTAAGCTCTAAACGGGGCGCTAGGAGTCAGCATTTAAGATTTATGAACCTGCTCCATTATTCGTGAGAGCTTTGTCTCGGAGAAGAAAAACGCCCGAGAGAGCCACACAGACGCTCGCAGGCCACTCGGCGCAGGCTAGCTGATGCACCTGACTTTAAAACGGCTTCATTCTCTAAGTCCTACAAGCTGTGAATGAATCACTTCATTACATCTCTATGAGTGATTCATCACTGTTTACTCACTATAACAGCACTGAGCAGTGTGTGGGAAAGCACAGTGTATGTTCGATGTTATTATACAGGATAACCACAACGTGGTATGTTCCGTGTTCACGTTATCTGGGAATGACTATAAAAAACTCGAAGATCCTAAATAAATCAGCTAAGCAATTCATTATTGCGCAATTTATTAGTGCCTTATTGTTCTTTGAAATATTACACTTATAACAAAGATGCATTATAACAAACTTTTTTGTCTTGTGCGAGCATTCTGTCTCATCACAGAGATTTAAGACACATCCCCAACAGCAATCATGGCATTAATGTGATAAATAAATGAAGAAACAGATAAATAAATAAATAACTAGCTAAATAAAAACGTTTGCAAGAATAAATGTGTAACTAACTAAATAAACAGCTAAATAAATTAATTCATAAATAGCGAGATTAATGAATAACTAATTCAATTAATGAGTAGGTAGATAAATAATTACATCAATAAATATCGGAATAAGCAAACAAACTAATATTTACCATAGCTTGGTAAATAAACAAACAAACAAACAAACAAATAAATAAATAAAGCTAGATGATGGCAATATGGTGAAAATATTTTGCCATACATCGCAGTGGATCACAATATTTAGGTTTCCTCAAAAACTGGCAGCAATACAGTAGTGACAAACAAACCTCCGAAAATGCAACTATAAATGGGTAAAAAATACAACATGCCATTCTCTGTTACATAAAAAAAATATTTGTTAGCAAACTGCTGTGGAATAAGGTGAATAAAACTCTCTGAGACGTGCTGTTATAGAAAAATAATCCAATTCGTTAACTCTGCTGCATCACACCACCCTGTCATTTGTTATTTTCCTATAACAGCACATCCCCAAGTGTTTTATTGCTCATATGTGTGTGTGTCGCAGTCTCAGTGTGTTATTTTGGTCCATATTATGCAGTCTTATTCAGTGACTAATAATCGTATACTGTGTACATTGTATTGTATAACTTTACTGGACTGAATATAATGTTAATGTCAACTTTGGCTCTGCATTCTCCTCTTTACTTCAGGACAGAACTGCATTTTCTGGATTAAATTAAAGACATATGCAGCACTCAGTCCTGCTGCATGCTTGCCGTTGCCCTAATTGGTTTTCTTAACTGCTCATATAATGAGATTACGTGCACTGTGAAGCACGTCATCATCTTACCGCTTTCCTCAGTGACTGCACTGCAGAAGATCTAATAGCTGGCAGGCAGTACAACTGTGATGAGATGATGTGTGTGTGTGTGTGTGTGTGCAGTATAATACACCTACAATCCATACATCGCCAACAACTGTACAGCTGTGCGCGAAAGGGTTTTGAATGGAAAAAAGGAAACGTGCCTCTGTTTTCCATTTTGAGTGCAAATACTAGATTTAGAAACGAAACGTAGGTCTCAAAATCACAACTAAAGGAATAGTTTAAAAAAAGACGTCCTCTGCTACTGTTCTTGAGACCTGATTTTTAAAAAGGCAGGAGCTACCCAGCTTTGTCCAAAGATAAGATGATTCACAAGCTGTTCAGATGATAAGAATGAGGCTGTTATAAAGGAATGCTTGCTTCATATATGTGTATATATGTTTAGATAGCGTTCAGAAAGGGGAGGCAAACTTTTGAACTGATGTAAAAAAAAAAAATTTTCATCATCAATATCTTGTATCTGATCATTTTTTATTTGCACACATTGTCGCCTGGATGGTTTTATGGTTTAATGCGTGAATTGATTTACGGCTGAAATTAAGCACCGGTGTTTCCTGCACCACTACATATGAAGTGGTATTCAGCTGTGTGTGTGTGTGTGTGTGTGTGTGTGTGTGTGTGTGTGTGTGTGTGTGTGTGTGTGTGTGTGGGGCCACAGTAAGTCGTGAATGACAGACTAGGTCTCCTCCAGAAGTTCTCTGCAACCTTTTCCTTGACTTATTTCCCTCCGCCAGGACCCTGCGGCTGTCACTTTTTTAATAAGCTATCCATCAGCGTTGCAGGTGAACCTCCCGGCTGTTTTTCTGCAGCTCCAGATTGAGAATTTGCGGAGGGATATTGCATAAGTCATTTCACTTGTCATGCAGGCAGCTCGAGAACATTAACAGTCGAGTGGGAGATGGTGTAAGACATTTATTAGCCGTGCAGTTTAACCCCTTAAACACTCAAGAACCTTAAGTGGAATAATTCAGATATAAGCTTAGAGGCTGAGGAGTTAAAGTGGCATTAAACAGAATAATAGTCATAATATTACTGTACATTTTTACTACTTCGTAACTAGCATTAACTTGAAAATCGAATATTAGCGCTGTACAATTAATTCTGTTATAACTGTGATGATAAGTTTTAGCTCCCTTAATTAAAGGTAGTAGACTGTTGTATTGGTGAGCTTAGCCCTGTAAGGAATAAAACACTTAGAGGTGTGCTGTTATCGGAAAATAATCAACGATGGCATGCCCCGATGTTACCCGCTCAAAGTTGGTAAGAAGTTAATGTCACCAGATTTGATTATTTTTAGTCTTTTTTTTTTTTGTGCTTGTGTTTGGTCTGGTGACGTTTTATTTTATTTTTACTTTTGAAGTGTTTTTATTTGCTTTCATTTTATTGTTCATTCATTTTATATCCATTTTTAAATATCCGCATAGTTTTTGTGACGTAGGTGTAGTCTTATTTTGATAATTTTGACTGACAAATATCAAATTATCATTTATAAAAAATATGTATAAAAGGTTAACCGAGATCTAAGATTTTCAATGATAAATTGATGCAATTAAATATTTCCAAGTATATTCCCAAGGAGATTTATATGCTTTCTTAATAAAGCAGTTAGTGCTTTAGATTAGAGGGAAACATTAATGTTCAGTTAGAAGGCTTAGAAATTCAGAGTGCTTTAGTTATCTGGTCAGAACATGCTGTCCAGAGGCAGACACGTGCGTTCAACCACATTTCACGTTTCCTGCTCAGTATGATGTGATTTGTTTTTCTGTAAAGACACATGATTTAAATGAGATGCACCTCTACTTCATCTTCACTGCTCCACTTTCCTCCTCAGCATTAAATGACTTTGTCAGGAGTGGATTTTTTTTTTGAGACCTCTGCGGTGTCTCCTGCACTCAGAATATAATTAAATGTCCATTGCATTTCATTTTCTCTGCTATATTTAAATATATATATATATATATATAAACCCCCGACATACCGGGCGCTTCTCATTGATAACTGTGGCTTGTGTAACGTCTTCTGTGAGACACTTTAGAGAAAGTACATTTTAATGGTGTGAAAGCGAAAGGTGATGGGGGTCTTGTTAATAAGTGCTATTCTCCAGTGCCAGACACATCGATTCCCTCTGAATAATTTAGACTTCTTATGTCTCTTTTATTGGCCTGTCACTCCAATTAAACTCGCTGTCCTTTAGGACTTTGTATTTCACTGATGGACTTTTAATGGTAACAAAGAGAGACTTTTAGTTTAAAATCAATTCGATTTACATACTGTAGAGGCTTTAGATTAGAAATGCAATATTTACAAACTTTTTCGTTAATTTATACTCATATTTATTAAACTGTTTTCAACTATTGATAGAAAATATGACAAAAATATAATATCACAATATTTTTTTATGATACCCGATATGTTTGAGACTTCTGGCAATGTCTATAAACAATAATTATTTAAGGAGGGAAATGTTTCTTTTAAAAACATACATTTTACAAATTTTGTATCATCTGTGCTCAATCAGAGTTTTATTTTAAAAACTCGTGAAAAAATGTTAGAAAAAAGATATCACAATACCCTCAATATCTCAGAAAAGTTAGATTAGATTTAATATCATCATATCAAACACCCTTATATACTACATTCTCAAAAAATGCCCAAAAAACAAAACTAAGAAGGTGTGGAAACAAATATGAAGAATTAAAAAAGATGAATCATAATAAGATCTTCAGAAAGTTTCAGTCCAACCAAAGACAGTTGAGGCCTTATTACTGACAACAACTGGTTTTGCAAAGGGTGCTTGGTTCCACGGATCGCTGCTTACAGCTATTCACAGTCTGGTCGTGAGGCCCGAATGCTTCGGTACCTTTTGCCAGAAGGCAGGAGGGTGAAGTGTGTGTGAGAGGGGTGTGTGGGGTCATCCACAATGCTGGTGGCTTTGCAGATGCAGTGTGTGGTGTAAATGTCTGTGATGGAGGGAAGAGAGATCCCGTTGATCTTCTCAGCTGTCCTCACTATCCGCTGCAGGGTCTTGAGATCCGAGACGGTGCAATTTCCAGGTGCATACCAGGCAGTGATGCAGCTGCTCAGGATGCTCTCGATAGTCTCTCTGCAGAACATGGTGAGGATGGGGTGGTGGGAGGTGGGAGAAAGTAGAGTGTTCAGTGTGGTGGTGTTGGAGATATTGTTCCTGATCGCGACTGACTGAGGTCTCCCAGTCAGGAAGTCCAGGATCCAGTTGCAGAGGGAGGTGTTCAGGTCCAGCAGGTTCAGCTTTCCAATCAGGTCCTGAGGAATGATTGTGTTGGATGCTGAACTGAAGTCTATGAACAGGATTCGAACGTACGTGTCCTTTTTGTCCAGGTCGGTGAGGGCCAGATGGAGGGTGGTGGTGATGGCGTCATCTGTTGAGCGGTTAGGAAGGACACGTTCAGGCAGGACACTGAAGACTTCATATAGCAGCAATCTGCAGGGCCCCAGTACCCTTCATAAATAGCACATAGTTTTGTTTTTTTTTAAACATTCTTACCTTAGCTTTTTATGTATTTTTAAAAAGTGCTGATATGATCATGCATCACTGTACCTGACGTAACTGGCTCATCCAGGTGTGTTTTTGAGAAATGCAACCTGGTAGCATCACATGCATCTCATTTACAGACAATGCTCCATCTTTATCATGTGATGAAATACGGCAATCTGAAAGAAGTCTTAAAACCGAAGCGTTAGCAAAGCCAGGAGGCAGGAACTGAGCTGTTGAGCACAGTTTGAGATCATGGCGTGGGAAGACGGAGGTCGGGTTCACTGTCTTTGATGTTGAATTGTGATTTTTTTTTCAGACAAACTGGACATTTAAGTAATCGGGATGTACTATTCCTGACGTTCTCTCTTTCTCTGTTTCTCAGGTGGTTTCTGTCCAGACCAGTGGTGCTTCTGTCTCTCATCACGATGAACATAGGCTTCAGCAGGAGGAAAGGTACGAGACGTGACAGCGCTGCTCTGTCAGCTGTCGATAGCTTACAGTTTGAGTGATAACTCCGAGCCGTAGTTGATCCCTCAGTTTTACTGCTTTGGCAGCAGTTAGCTTGTGTTGACAGAGTTGCAGTGTTGCTATAAAAAGAAGGAACTGATGACCAGGCTGCCCACACAGATCACACAGAAATGACCCCAGTCAGAGTTTATTATTTAATTTATTTAAAGGGATACTGGCCAGAATGAACAGAAAAACCCACCATTGTTGTAAACCCACATTCTGCAGAAACGAGAGCTCGGAGTACTGACCGAAACTTGACACTGATCCAACACTCGCATGCTCTCAGTCACTCTAGAGACTTACTTTCTTTTGCTAAGTCGTGTGAAAGGACTTGACACTGGGCTGAAGATGTTTTGTGTATTGGTCTAGGGCTTCAGTCTTGCTAGATATGGTCTTGATCTCGACTGAGAGTTTGTATAAATAATGTTGGTATTGTCTTTTCTTTTTACACGCACAAAGTTTTACAAGAGGTAATTCCTTCTAGAAAGCAGACTGATCATTGGCACAATGTATGGATGAAGACAATTAGTTGTAGTAAAGGATTTGATGGTTTTCAGTCTCAAGCTTGGCTTGGCCTCAACACACTTAACGAATTAGCCTAGATCTCAGCTAGTCCTGGTCTTGGACTTGACAACGGCGGTCTTGACTGTAGCGCTAGTGTGAAACATTGGAGGCATGATGGCAACAAGGATTGAGCGTTCTTCTACATCCACATCACACACACTCATGGCTCATCAGTGAATCAGAAATGATGTCAAATCTGATCTGATGCCCGTAAGCAAATAAGCAACTTTTCAGTAATTAAAATGTACTGCACATTTCTCTCAAATAGCATTTTGTTAATATTCTGAATTAACACGAGTAAATAAACAGGAACAAAAGAAAAGTCACTACAGTGCAATATTACTGATATCTGTATCAGGCACGCACAAACTTATGTAAAGTCACGGTATTCTGTTGATTTTTTTCTTTCGACTACATGTCAGTGAGACCCCTGGACCGATTGTCTAAATCACAGTGAGAGGGTCTTACCTGCATTTCAAGAGATAATTTGTTCATTGACAAATCCTTAATAAAGACTAATAACCACTGGTTTGCCCGCTAACAAACACTCCGATTCGAAATGCATTTTGCTCGTCGTGTTTTTGCGTGAGGCGGAGTGGGGACTCACAAAAACATTTCCTTTCAGACCTTGTGGAAAGCAACTGAACGGAAAACCATTTTAACCCAGAAATGATCCCCAGGTTGTTGTTTTCATGAAATGAATTCAGCTGCATGAGCACACCTTTACAAAACTGCGTTCTATTAACCCATAATCTTATACAAATGAAAAGGAATCGGTGTATACCACAGTGCCTGGAATCTCAGTTATCCCACATACTGTTGGTGATGAACTTCCTTCCTGCACAGAACCTGACTTCCAGGCACATGGGTTATTAATGACGGAGACAGGACGCCCCCGGACCCTCCCGTTTGGTCACAGCCTACATTCAGCGGAGTTTATCTCTAGTCTCCACTCGTGTAGGTGGCTTTGAATATTTTATGGATGTTGGAGGGGTTTGCTGGCTGGAAGAAAGCTTTAAGTACTAATTTCTCATGTGCTTTAATCGGGATGATGTCTTGTGCTTACCTGGTTTACAGGAAACTTTAAGAACCTTTGCTTTGCTAAACTTTATGTTAAAAGAAATGATAACCGGACGATTAAATTAATGATTCATCAATTCATCCATTTTTCTACAGGGATTATATTCAAAATTTATTAAATCTGAGTCAGATTCTTCTCTTCTGTAGGTTAGCAAAACTTTTTTTTTTTTTTATCAATTCTGTCTCTCTGATGTTAAATAGCAGAAAAAATAGTTAACGTGAAACAATATCCATTAAAAAATCAAAAGTGAAATCTTTCCTAATATCTTAAATGGCTGAAGTTGATTTTATTACTTGCAATAAATTACAGAATTCTTGGTACCCTTTATTTAAAATAAAACAGCTAAATTGAATGTATTATATATACAAGTTGTAATATTTTGAGCTTAGGAAAATTAGGGATGCTGTATAGTTATGCTTTGAAAATACAGGGTTTTTTTTCATGTTTGACAATGTTGGAGAAAATGTTGTTACAGGAATATTTTTACAGCGCCTACATATCTGTAAGATCAAAATGTCACTCGAAGTTTTTCATTTTATACATTGATTTTTTCATGAATGGTGCAGTATGAAGTAACAAAAAAAAAAAAGGAAGAGAGTGATGTGAATCGTGAGGTTTTAACTGTGATCGCTGTAGATGAAGTGATGATAAAGGGATGAAGTGCAGGTGAACGAGTGTTTATCATCTCTCCAGTAGAGGACTCTAATAAACACTGCTCTCATCACTTCATTTAACAAAGAGCCTGTTTATAGTCTCTCTCTCTCTCTCTCTCTCTCTCTCTCTCTCTCTCTCTCTCTGTCTCTCTCTCTTTCTGTTCTTTTCTGTGTCTACCTCTTTCTGTCTCTCTCTGTTTTTCTCTCTATATATCTTTTTCTGTGTCTGTGTATTTTTCTCTCTCTTTTACTCACTCTGCACTTTTCTGTCTCTTGTCTCTCTTTCTGTTTGTCTGTCTCTCATTCTGTATTTTCTCTCTTTTTCTTCTCTCTCTCTGTTTCTCTCTCTCAGTCTGTCTCCCTTTATCTTTTTCTGTCTGTGTATATTTGACTCTCACTCTTTTACTATCACTCTGTATTTTTTGTCTCTTGTCTATCTTTCTCTGTTTGACTGTCTGTCTTTGTCTCACTCTGTATTCTCTCTCTCTCTCTCTCTCTCTCTCTCCCCCCTGTACTTTATTGTCTCTGTCTCTCAATGTCTTTCTTCTGTCTAAGTCTCCTTCTGTATTTTCTGTCTCCCTTTTTCTCCTTTTCTGTCTCCTTCCATCTGTGTCTCTTTCTCTCCTCTGTCTTTTTTCTCTCTTCCTCTCTCTTTCTCTGTCTGCCTCTCTACCTCTGGCTATCTCTCTCTGTTTCTCTCTCTCTCTCTCTCTCTCTCCCTCTCTCTCTCTCTGTGCTGACTCAGGGCTAACCCGTGTCAGGTCATGCCACTGAAACACTCTTTTAGCTGTTTCATTCATCACAGCTGATTTAGCTGTGGGATGAACAGAGACACAGAGAGCATGAGGTCTGTTTATCATCCTCTACACATCAAACACCATATATTTACTCCAAGGGGAAGAGGACATGGCCAAGGTTATAGAGAGACAGTACACGCTCTGTGAAATGTATTCTTCAGAGAGACTTCGTTTCATCACACCACCTCCTAGCTGAATATCTTCCTATAGCATTGAATTGTATTTTTCACGCATCAGTCACAGCTCTATGCTATTTAGAGGTGAATTTCACCATGTTGGCATTTTTTGCGGATTAAAGATGAGGGTGGAGCGATGAGCCATTAGGGGCGTGTCTATAGCTTGAGGAGAGATGTAACTAGCTTGAGGAGAGATGTAACTAGCACAGTGTATTTTTCAGGCTGCATTATACAGTTACTTTGATCGCATTGTTTCAACAATTACATTTCATCATGTTCTCCACTTCTTTCCACTTTATTTTAATAGTAAGAAGAATAAAATACTGACCACTGCACCTTTACGTAGACACAGTGGTCAGGCTTTGCAGCTTCTTGGACAAACAATGAGAAAAACTTGTGTTCAAAACTGTAAACGCTTGCTTGCGTTCATGAACTCTGAACATATCTCACACCAAGAGAATGTCGATATAAGCAGTATTTTTTGCTAACGTTAGCAGATTAAGTGACGTGGATCATGTGTTCAGATTTGCTTGTTTGCTCGTGTTGTGTAATTTTTCACTTCCTGTATCAGAAATGCCCCATCCAGTGCGCTCAGATTCCAGAGCTTCATCGTGGACGTTTTACCAAATTTTTGACTTTCTATCTTTTTCACAGATAAACCCAGCATGCACAGCCCCGAGGCTCTGGTGAAGCATTACGTAGCCTACAGCGCTAAGGTAGAGTACAGAACATAAAACCTGCTGTTATTCCTTCTGTACCTGAGAGAATTTGTTATGAGTGTGTAGCTCTACAGAATCAGTTTTGCACTGATGAAACTTTTGTAACCGCCACGCTTTAATAAGCCGACGAGATTCAATCTGCACTCAGTGGCGCGAGTCTGGGGAAGGTGTTAGAAAAAAAAAATTGGAATTTCTATTTCTTTCTTGAATGCCAACAATGTGAAAAGCTTAGCTTCTGTGAAACGTGATTAAAGAAGTTTTCGATAATTCTGCTCAGTACTTTCTGTTTAAAATTAACTACTTACAATTTTGTGACCTTAGCAAAAAAAATTACTTGGTAAAACCTACAAGTTAGCAAAATTATCACTAGGACCTTCTGAAACCTCTTTTGAAAATTGTTGTTTAATACTTTGCTATCCAGCTAAGTAACTAGTGAAATAACTAGTGAAATAACTAGCTTTTGGCTGCATTTAGCAACAGTCTGCTTGCATAATTGCACAAATTACCTCTCAGACGTAATAAAAATGTACTCATAAAAAAACAGCTTACTCCATGAAGCCATCTTTAGTTATGATTTAGCTAACAGGCTCAGAGCTAACAATGTAAAATACATTAGCTTGCCATCTTTGAGATAAAGTGTGTTGGAATATTGTCTCATTTTAGATTAATACTAGATGTTAACACAACATAAAATATCTTCTGATTTTTTTTTTCCTGGCAAAGATATAGGACACACTAAAGCTTTTAAAATTAGCACAATGAACACTAGCATCTTCTGAGACCTTTTTTTGAAAATAGTTATTTAATAGTAGTTTTCTCAGACCATCCAATTTTCTCTAAACTGGTGAAGAATTAGCTTAATCTTTAATGTTTAATCAACACTGTTAGCTAGCTAGCTAAATAAGCAGCTCAGGTGATAGCGTGCCTTTTTTTACTGCATTTAGCAACAATCTGTTAGCAAACAATAATCATCATAATTGTATAAATTACCTATCAAACAAAAAATGTATTCATATAAAATAAGTTTACTGTATGAAGAAATGTTTAGCTATGATTTAGCTAGCAAGCTCAGTAAAGCAGGCTAGCTAGCTCTTTTTGATTACATGATACAGTAAAGCCTGTCAATTAGCTGAATGATCACTAGCATCTTCTAAAACCTCTTCTGTCTAGTTTTTAAAATGTAAAAATTTTCTGACTGAAATGATGAAGGATTAGCAAGTTTAATCTACGCTGCTAGCTAACTAACTAGCTAGCTGTATTTAAGACAAAATGCTTTGGAATGACCTCTGGTAACATTATTATATCAGCAAAAATTCTACTACAAAAGCTTGAAGAAATAGACATGTTGAAAAGAAATACTATGAAACACATCTATGAATATATTTTATGTGCAGCAACAAAAAAGTAAGAGACTCGTGGAAAAATGATCGTGGAACGTTACAAGGACAGAGCATTAGCACAGCATAGGCGTTAACATAGCACATAGCTGAGACGTGAGATCTGATCTCAGTATGTGACGTGATCTGATACAGAATTGGATTGGTACACTGCGAGTGTGTGTGTGTGTGTGCGTGTGTGTGTGTGTGGACGCACTTATCCATACATATTGTCCTCAGCAGTGTGTTGATATATGGAAGCTTTCATGAAGCTGCTAAAATGATGGATGTGGTGAGAGTACGAACAGCTATAAATGCTCAGAGAGGTCTAAAACCCCGAGGTGTATTATTTCCCCTTTATCCCCTTCCTCTTCCTCATACCATCAGCTCACACACCGCACACAATGTCACCTCGTCTTTCTAGCAAACACACAGATACAGTATGTCACACACATGGCACTCAGTGGGTTATTGCTGTGCTGCTCTTTGTGATTTGATGAAGTAGTGTATAATAATCTGGAATTCAGTACAAAACATAATTAAGATGTGGTTTTTTTTTCTCTTGTGATGTTTTAGTTTTTGGGAATCACAGCGGTCGATCAGCCAAAAGGCACGGATGTTGTTCGGGTGGCTGTGAGAAAACTGAAGGTACGTACGCAGGTTGCCAGGTCTTCCTGACAAAATCAACCCCAAAAAAAAAAGACCACCATAAATTTTTTTTGCATGCAGCAATCCTAAGCAGGGGTGGACTGAGAAATCATCCTCAAGTGAAAATATAGATAGTGTCAGTATGTGGAAGTATAAAGGGAAGTATCCAGCCAAAAAATGTTGGCACTTTTAAACGAAGTAAAAAGTAAATGTTTTTAACAAATGAAGATTTTATCACTTATCTGAAACTGTTGCTACTGCACCATATTTCCTGAAAACATTACTTAACTCTGTAAGTTTGCAATATTTACCTTTAGCTAGAATTTTACATTACTGCTACCTAGACTGTTATGTTAGGTACTGGAAATGATGCTAGTGTACCCTGTGTTAGAAAAAATAAAACTGTCTAACTTAGATAAATATAGCTAGTTAATGTTACCAAAATTAGCAAAACATACCTCAACAAGTTTTTTTCAAACTAGATGAAGTTTTACACAAGCCTTTACTCCAGTGTATTTCAGCATTTTGAAAAATTTTACTGAATCACGCTGCAGTCTTGTGGATTGTCTAACTTTAAATGCACACAGACAGCTATATTCTTGATCGTTGTTTTCTATACTGATGAACTTTGGATGCTAAACTGAAATGGTTGGACTGAATCAAGTATAGTAACGAAGTACAATTCCTGGAGTATTTTCTACCCCTGATCCTAAGTGACTGCTTAGCTTGTTGTTTTGGTACTTTTAATGCCTTACAGCATAAAAATCTGCATGTGCACACAATAATCACATAATTTAAAAAAAAACAAAAGGATTGGATGCCTTAAAGCTGAGTCACCACTGCCCTGAAGTTTAATACCAGCCCTTTTTTTTTTTGAGGAACTAAACAACTGTTCATTTGTTAGGCCTTGAGTTGCTTCTCCAAAAAGTTCTGTACTATATGTTGGCTTGAAGTGAGACAATTTTAAGAGTTGGTATGTGATTTATGTCGCCCCCTACTGGCTAAGTATATAATGCAGTACCACTTTCATGCTGCTACATGTGTGGACATATAGTGGAACGAAATGTCGTGTCTCGCAGGACCACGGTGCTACATACAAGTTAAACATAAAGGTATAAGAAAAACAATTTAGTTGACTATACAAAAAAATTTACTGTACAAAACTTAACAAAAACTTTGCAAAAAACTTTACATACATACTGTAAATGTGCAAAAGAGATATTTTGAGGGAAGCAGCGCATAGTGCAAGAAGATTTGTAGTGCAAACGCACAAGTAAACATATATTATAAAGACTGAGTCTTTGTGTGAGAGTGTGTCTATAAAAAGTGTATAAAATATTGACTCTGCAGTTTGATGCTTTGCTTTTTTTTTTTTTTTTTCTTTCCTCAGTTTCAAAGGCATATCAAAAAGTCAGAGGGAGAGAAAATTCCCAAGGTTGAGCTACAAATCTCCATATACGGGGTCAGAATATTGGATCCAAAAACAAAGGTATGTAGTACATATTTGAGCTTGTACATAGTGATATTAAATCCAATCAAATTTTATTGGTCTCACACACACAACCGTGTGTATGATGTGCAGTGAAATGCTTATTTTAACCACTGTCCGTTGACATGAAACAGAATTTGCATAAAAACAGAACTCACATAGAAAAAGAAAAATAGAAAACATATAATATAAAAGCTATAGAACTGTATGTGGTGTAAAGTGAGATATGTGCAGTTGTATGTGCAGTGCAATGCTGTGCAACATCACTAACAATATAATATAATGTGATGTAGAATGGTGTGTTGCTGTGATGCAGTCTGGCTGGTTTTGTACGTTTCTTACATGTAGGATGTGCAGCACAACTGCCAGCTACACAGAATGTCCTTCTGCGCCGATGATAAAACGGACAAACGGATCTTTGCCTACATCTGCACCGAGCCCGACACCAAGAGGCACCTGTGCTACGTGTTCGACAGCGAGAAATGTGTACGTCTGATGTGTGTGTAACTACGGAAACACTTAAAGCGGTGCACTAGACAAGGCTTCTTTATTCGTTTGTTTGTTTGTTTACTGATATTTGGTCATGGTTGGCTGGTTTTAGGCAGAAGAGATCACCATCGCTATTGGCCAGGCGTTTGACCTGGCATATAAAATGTTCCTGCAGTCCGGGGGGAAAGATGTGGAGTCGAGAAAACAGATAGGAAACTTGCAAAAGAGGGTAGGAACAGAGATTATGGCTAGTTTTTACTTTAGTGCTGAAATAATGTCTGTTAGGCTTATTTCTTTTATCAAAAAGCTGATTTCAATTCCGTCATTGTTCTTTTTTCCTTCCTTTAAGTTGGAATAAATCTTTTAAATCATAAATGTTTTCAATCAACAAGAATTGAACTGTTTTGTAAAAAAAAAGTGTATTTTTAAGGGATACGTTTGCTATTATTTTAGATTCAGGATTTGGAAATGGAAAATTCAAAGCTCAAAAAACAGCTTCAGCATCTGGAGGATCAGCTGATCAGCGCACATTCGTCACCAGTACGTAAGATGATTCAGATGATTTCTGTACAAGGCCGCTACTTACGTTATATGCACTTGAGTATATCTTATTCACTTTGCTATAATATTCTATAACAGCTTTTCCCTCTCTCTCTCTGTCTCTCAGCTGTTGCACGTTAACTACCCGACGGGGGCCTGCGTGTTGTCCTCTGCTCTGTCCTGCTGTACTGATGACGTCTCCTCACTGTCCTCTCTAGAGATTTCCTCTGTTAGACTAACGCCTCACAGTTCACCCGATTCCAGCCAATCGGCAGGCCTGCTGACCCCGCCTCCTGCTAAACCCGCCCACTTTCTGCCAACCAATGGCTTCATGGTTCCACAACGTGGCGTAAATGTGTTTTTTTTTTGGTTTCTTTGTTAGACATGGCAATGCTAGCAATTTCTATTTATTAACCAACAACATGTCATAGTGTTTATCCATCTGTTGTACAAGAGGAATAAAATACTTCAGGACCTCCTGTTAGAGGAAAATGCTTTACTTTAGGGAGGCAACATTAACTACGCTTCATTACACCACCCTGTCGTTAATTATTTTCCTATAACTGCACAGCCGCGAGTGTTTTATTCCTTACATTACTCATGGACTCAGACGTTCTGATCCCTGTTGTAACTTTGGATGTGTATTGTCAGGCTGGTAGCATCCCGGTGAAAGCCGCCACGACAGACATATTCGACATGGTACCGTTTACACCTGGAACTTCCATGTCGAGGATACAGACGTGTAACAGGAGTCAGAATTTCCCCTCGCCGCCGCCGGTAGAACGAGGTGAGTAGTCTTGAAGTAATCATTTTTATAAACATATCAATTTAAAGTTTTTGTTGTTGCCTTTCAATAAACATCGGAAAATCTTGAGGGAAATTATGAGTCAGTGTTATCGCGTCATTAAAAAATGCGGTCATGTTGCAGTATGCAAATCCAAGCCGTGGAGCACTGATTCTGATAGACGCAGCAGGGTTTCGAATCAAAATGGATGTCGAAGTGCACTATGAGTATTTTCCGTCTGTCCTGCAGGTACAGATCTGTTCGGAGCCGTGCCCTTTGACCCCTTCACCTGCGGCCTTGTGGACTACCCTCCAGACATCCAGTCCAAACTGGATGAGATGCAGGTGGATTTTCATTACGCTCAGCTGAACAAAATAAACATAACCGAGCTTCCATTAATGAGCCCCAGGACATTTGTGATGGTCAGGTCGTAGATATTTAAATTTCTGTAACACGATGAGGCAAGAATTTCAGGTATTTTCTTTACACAGTTGTAACACACGCAGGTTTCACACTTTGAAGTGGGATTATATTATAGCAGAGATCTGGGTTTCGTGGTAATTAAAATTGAAATTTTGTGAAATTTTGAGCTTGTATTAGTAGATCAAAGAGAACACACACACAAGCCAGAGTTGTCTCAGATGGATTTATCCTCATACGCCATACACCAAGTGTCAAAATTCTCTAATTAATAATGAGTTATTAACGAATAATACCGTTCTTGGCTTGCAAGCATCATAATAAACTGTTTAATACAATTTTAAGTGTAAGTATTGTAAGTATATTCAGAAACAAATAAAGGAATGGCTTTGCTCTCTCACTCTCTCTCTCTCTCACTCTCTCTCTCTATCTCGCCCCCTCATCACTTTTCTCCCATGCAGCGGCAAAGATGGTTTGTAAACCATTTATACTTTTATACATCGTGTTTTGTATTGTTGTGAAATGTGTGAGGAGCTAAATGTGTGCATGTGTGGAAGTAGAAGTGATATTGTTTCCCGGTAATTATGCTGCATGGATGATTTTAGATGCAGTTCAGATTGAAACGCTGTGCTGAGACAGAAACTGAGTCCATGATTGACAGATGCGTGTTCTAGTCACTCAATACTGTGGTAAAATTGCATGTGAAAAAATAACCCCTTTAATACCAAACCATCAACGTGTATTTGACAAATATGTCGCTGTTCATCTGGCACCATGACCCTAAGCTTCACATCCTCGGATGAGTTATTATCCATTATACATCATTGAAACATTTTCATGTGTATTTACGTTTTGTTTCAAATCATGTCTTCTACTCATTCCCAATTTGTTTTTTTGTTTTTTTTTATTTGCAGGAGGGGTTCAAAATGGGTCTGACTCTAGAGGGCGGTATTTTCTCCCTGGATCAAGTGGACAGTCGATGCTGAAATCAAACATCATTGCTTTTGTCGTCCGAACCGAATGATAGAGAAGTAGTTCTGATTACTAAAGGAAGAAGATTTAACAGACCGTGAACAAGTTGTACAGATTCTTTCTATTTTTATATTGTAAAAAAAGTGCGTCTGTAGAGACTGTACATCATTTTAATGGTCAATGATTTATCTGAAAGTCAGCAACACACACACACACACACACACACACACACACACAGTGTCAATTTCTGCTGAAAAACACGGCTGTCGTATTTTTGTAGCTGTATAAATGTTTGGGGTTTTTTTTTAGATGGATTTTTCCCCTCGTATTTTTCCTCAGTAATGTTTGCATTTTCCTTAGACATACAAACACGTCCTCCATTTCCATCGTGTATCCTGCATTTATGTAGAACATCTAATATTTGCTTTATGACTATTTAATAATATTACATTCGGTAAATAAAGGACAACTCACTCATTACAGCTGTTTTCCTCCTAAAGCATTAAAAAAAATTACACTTCTTCATGGAAGTTTGGTCTATATTCTTCTGTATTAAAACTGCTTTTCGTTTTATCGTTTAAAGAAATACTTCAGACCCTTTCATCATTGGATGAAGATAATTAGAAGGTAAAGAAAAAAAAAAAAGATGTCAGCAAGGAAGGACATGCATTTATATAAATAAATATAAATTACATCGCAAAATGATTACAATCATTCTTATCATTCTTTAATGAGACACTGTATGGTCACTAATTAATCTTAGTTTTAAGGTGTATTAATTAATTGGCAGTAAAATGGTCACATGTTGACAGAAACACCATCTCTTGAGAGGTAGCGCATAAAAAGTGTACACAGAGGTCCAAATTTACAGTTTCACTTTTCAGTTCAGCAAAAAAACAAGAGTTAGTTAGGCATGGCCACTTTATAGAAATGTATTAAAAACATTTTGATCATTAAATTAGTTTACAAAGCACCAACCAAAATTGGAATTTGGTCCACATAAAATAAAAAAAATAATAATAATAAAATAATAATAAAAAAAAAACTAGACAGAGTGTAATGTGAACTAAAACAGGTGTGTGCTTTTCCATTAAAAATAATACTTATTTTATTGATATGATGTACACAGTAGTGCCCGGGGCACATGGATTATAAATTAAAAGGTCCACACAGTCTGTCATATATTCATACACCCCAAGCTAGTGGAATTCCTCATTAAAAGATCAAACGCGGGGGGGTGGGGGTGGGGGGGGGGTGTCTGCTGTGGCTCATCATGCTCGTCACTTCTGAACTGTCTTGAAAAACAAATACTGCATCGGCTCAGAGCTGAAGTCTTAACGGTGAGTGTTGGATTTTTAAAAAATTTTTGGCTTGCTGTTCAGCGTCAGCAGCTATCCGAAGGATCACAGCGTCACTTTGTTTGCGCCTCACGAGAAGCACACCGGGCCGATGTCGATTCCAAACTCCTGCTCGGCTCCGCCCACGTCCACCGGCGCCATGTCTGCGATCGGGAGCTTCGAGGGCTTCTGTGTGCGATACTCGAACACCGTCTTACTCCACTCACTGCTGGATTTCTAAGAGACACGAACAGAGAAAAAAAACAGATTGAGGACAAAGCCTAGACAACAACTCGTAATGAAATATGTCTGGAGGTCTGGCAAATGCAGAGAGAATTGGGTTTTGATTCATAACCCACAAAATTTCACTATGTGAAGGGTTTTCCCAGGCCGCCACGCACATGTATCTTGTCTCATAAGTAAAGAGTGTTAATACTATGTAGCGAGTACTGTGGCTGAGTTAAATATTACTGAATTAAACACTGAATTAAACATTAAGATCAGAGTTTAAAGTTAATTAAAGTTTTGTTGATCCAAGTTTTATTTTAATTCAAGCTGTGTCACACCATAAACCAACAATTAAAATCTTAATCTCTGATTAAAACTCTGATCTGGGATTATATCTGATTGTCTGCCATGATGGATTTACCAGTCTCCAAAGAAGCATCAATTTTACAATTAATATCAATCCCTGGCTGAAATTTAAATCTGAGCATCATGATAAAAGTGACTCGGAAATTTACTGTAAAACCTTTCAATGATTTAATAATGTATCCTTCATGGCTGTTAAAGTCGTGGTTTACGCATGCATGCAATCCTGATTATTTGTAAACTGATTTAATTTTTTTAAAAGCCTTTCTAAAACATTTGAACTTTGATGCAATTTGGTTAATAGATATATTTTTATTTAATCTAGGTAAAATCTCCATTGCTGCATCCTAGGGGAGGACGATATGGCAAAAATATCATATCACGATACTTGAAGACTTCCTACAATGCACGATATGTATCATGAGATAAGTTTAGTAAAAAAATTTAACATCTAATCAGCTGCTTCTGGAGAGAGTTTTAAGTTGTTATAAAAGAATTAGTGAGGATGCGTGCAATTTGGATTGCAAGCGTGAGAAAGCGTCAGCGTCGTACCGAGCAGCCGTCCTCAGTGACCGTGTACTTGAGCCGGTTGTGGCCGTACGCTTTGATATCCGTGCCGTCCGCGGCCTTTAATACGGCAGCTTTCTTCAGGTTGTTGCTCTTGTCGTCTCTGTACGCGACGCTGTTCTTGCAGTGGTACGTGAGCGTCTGTACCGCCTCTTTAGAGAGCAGACGCAGGAGCCGCAGCTGCACGGCCACCGTGTTGGGCGAATCCTCTTTGTCTCCGTATGTAAACTGAGGAAGGTGGAGAGTGTTACAATGAGCAGAGAAGACAAAAAGTATGCGTATTATATAATACATTCAGGGGTGTAAAGGTTCTAGCGTCTCAGTGATAAGGGAATCTTGATTTTTTTTTGGATTCTCACTCACCAAATTTGTAAGGGACAATATCTATACGTGTACATTTTTTCATGACTGTTGAAGAGCATTTTAGCTAACAGATTTTCCTAATAGATAGTTTCTGGATTGAATTATTGATGTACTACGCATTTGCACACTACTGCATGTGTGTACACGCCATGTGTCGGTGAACTGGTCCTGAAAGATGCTGTCTATGTGTAAAGCATTACTGCTGAGTTTAGAGCAAGACAATGTGCCTCATTCCTTTTACTCATCGTTTGTTTAGTAATTGGGAATCTATTATTCAGTATATAATATTAAATGCTTGTTGAGGACCTTTTTTTTTTTTTTGCTTCCCACTACAAGTGAGTGTTTGGATCATTTTTAAAAATTCACTCACAGCTTTTCCACATTTCTCCCCCTTTTTCTTCTGTAGACTTGCCATGCTTCAGCTTTCTGCGTGAAGTCATGTGGTGCAACCTCTATGCTCATTGGTCAGTGAATAAGGAGGGATAGTGGCACCGTTTTTCTTACAAACGCTGCAGAATCAACACTGTTTTTGACTCTAACTGCATGCGGAGCAACAATACAATCCATGGTAAACTAGCCAAATGCATCATGTGAAATTGTAAGCAGGCCACATTTCAAAAACAACAAACCAATATGTGGGCCCTTGCAACCCTACAAACATATAATGAGACTGTGAAACGACTGAATGACTGAACTGAACCGGAGACATGAATTAAAAATAAAGATAAGAGTCAAGCAGGTTAATCCAAGGTACAGTACATTACTACATATCTCGGCTTTGGAGTGTGATATGATGAAACTCAGCACACTCCTATGTTAGTCTTGACCTCCCTAACATGCACTGTGAATCACGCTCCAAAGCTGAGGTATAGTATATTATAGTATAGTATATTATAGTATAGTAGAGTAGAGTAGAGTAGCGTATGATATAGTATAGTATAGTATAGTGTAGTATAGTAGTTTTAATAGATTAAATAGGTATAGTTGATAAAATTGGTATAATTTAGTGTAGCAAAACATAGTACAATATGGTATAGCACAATATAGTATCCTATATGTACAGTATAGGACAGTATAGAAGATAAAACAGGTCAAAACTCATGCATCGCATGTGTTCTTTAACTGATATCGACCAGTAAAATGTGTAAATTTGTGCAGCCCAAACTGTATATTTTATTGAGTATAATATATTGTAAATGAGAGCATGATATGACGAATCTAAGCACACTCCTTTATTTGTCTTCACCTCCCTAACGCATATGGTGAATTTGGTGAAAATCGGAGAACATTGAATTTTTGACTCCAAAAAACACAAAGGCTAACCCCTTACCGTTTTCCTGGGGTAAAAAATTTGACATTCTCCCATGTTCACCAAATTCACACTATGCATTAAGGAGGCCAACACTAACACAGAAGTGCACTCAGTTTAATTCTATAACCCTCCAAAGCTGAGATATATTACAGTACAGTACAGTAGGAAAATTAGTAATAGTATAGTTTATTATAGTAGAGTTTAATAGATTAAATAGGTATAGTCAATAAAAATTGTATAACGTAGTATAGTAAGATGTAGTACAGCATAGTGTAGCACAGTATAGTGTGGTATAGTAGTTAAAATAGGTTTTGTATAGTATAGTAGATAAAAGAGGTACAGTATGCAGTATAATATGCAGATTAGCCATCATTCTGGGTTCACTGACCTTCGTTCCTCTGTTCATGGTGGCTCCAAACCACACAGGTTTTGGCGTACTGGACAGAGAACTCCACCAGCCCTTGCGTGGGATGCTGGGCGGGTTTGCAGACACGCATGTCTCCCCCGTCTCCATGTTACAGTACACCTTGATTGCGTCCTTCAGACTTCCCTCGTTAGGGTCCACCCAGTATTCACCTACGACGCATTCAGTGACAAGAGTCAGGATTAATTCACCCTTACAGTCAAGTGCGAAAGTGTGTACAAAACTTGGAAGACAAAATGTAACTTTATCGCAACTTCATATTTACTATGTTAACTGACATTCCTTTTTTACCACAAATAAAAACGTTTAAAAAAAAAAACAGTGTATGTCACAAAATGAATAGCTTTAGTTAGCTATAGATAGTTACTTCTGTCTATATATTCTCTGTTATATTCTCTGAAAAGATTTTGTAATCATTTGTAATTTGTTTTTTGTTAATAAACCATAAGGTAAGAGGTACAGTTTCCTTTTTTTATTAAAGAAAATCTACAGAGGGTCCAAACTATATGCCCTCATCTGTTTACTATGCTACGTTACACTTTTATTCATACAAACACTCTATAAATTTGTACCTGGTGTGTTTATTATGCAAACTGTACCTAGAGGTCTATATTATGTTTCTCTGCGAAGAGTTCATCTAAAACTGTTCAACAAAATCGTTATCTTCAGGACTGATTCTGATGAACAGAAGTTCTAGTGAACATCGGATCACCAGAATTACCCATGACAGGATGACTCTTTGTACATTTTCACTACAGTGGACTCCTCACCGCTTTTCTTCATCGGGTAGCACTGCTTGATGTCCTGGCAGGTACGTGCCGGGTGATGGCGGCTCCCGTCGGCGTTTTTCATGCTGTCCAGCTGACTGCCCAGAGCCTTCAGTGAGGCGTGGACGCTGCTGTCCATGTGAATGACACCAGAGCTATTAACAGGCATTGCCTCATCCTTGTTGTACTCTGGAAGGGGAGGAGCTGGAGTTTCATACGCGCCATCGTAGTCTGGGATTTTACCAAAGTCATCCTCCACAGCAGTGGGAGGTCCAGGAGGACCGGGTGGGCCTGGAGGGCCAGGTTCTCCATGTGGGCCCTTAATAGAGCAGGGAAATGAAGAAATAAAGCTTAAAGCTAATGGTTTGTTCATTTCCTTCCCCCGTATGTGTAGTCACCCCAGCTTCTCACCTCTGGTCCGATATCTCCGGGGCTGCCTCGAGATCCAGGAGACCCAATGGGTCCAGGAGCACCCATCTCACCTTCTTTACCAGCAGGTCCAACAGGCCCAGGAGGTCCCTAATGATAATGAATAAAGACGTCAGTGTATATATTTTCCAGTCATTTTGCACTTTTTTTCTTTTCATATTTGATCCAATATCTGAATGCTTTTGTAGCAAATAGCCTGATAATAACATTAACAACTCACTCTTTGCCCACTCGGTCCGAAGATTCCTCTCTCCCCTGCGTCTCCTGTCGCTCCCTTTATTCAGAAAAATGACCGGGGTCTTACTATCAGGAAAACCAGCACTTATCTTTATGAGTGAGATTATAATATGAGAATCGGCGTACTATATGATGATCTTATACTCACGGCTGTTCCTGGGAGGCCCTGAAGTCCAGAAAAGCCGCGGTGACCTTTCTGACCCCTCTCACCAGCGACCCCTTTCTCTCCTTTGTCTCCTTGTGGCCCTTGAGGTCCCTGTGGTCAGGCAGAGCATATTCTGTAAATATACTAACACTTCATCCTGTGTGGTCCCTAACCACATTCATTGTTTTTTATGTTGGTGAAGGACGTGTTTCACTTAGCTGTAATATGAATGCACTGTGATGGTGTTTATGTATGTAGTGTATCTGACAGTATCTGACAGTGTTTAAATGGACATGTGACCTGTTTTCCTCTGACTCCCGGCTGGCCGGCTGGACCCGCTGGACCACTTGCACCCTGCAATCAAGAGAAACATTCAATCCTAATATCACATGATGTTAAAAACAACTTATTATATTGTATGCACAAAAAATTTGAGGATTACAAACATTTGCCATATGATATAACTCACTTTTGCCCCTCTCAATCCAGGACCTCCAGGAGCTCCTACTGGTCCGGGGGTTCCTGGGGTTCCCTGGGTTCCAGCTAGACCCTCAGCACCTGGTTCTCCCCTATCTCCCTGAACAAAAATAACACGCACAGCCAATTATCCTAATGCATTACATCTGGAGTAGAAAATGAGAGCCTGCTTCAAAAATAGCCATGAAAATCCTCAAATACTTTAGAATTATAATTTCTTTGCTTACTTTGACTCCACGAGTCCCATCAGTTCCAGGACCTCCATCTGCACCTGCAAGACCCTTAAAAAGCAAAGTAATGTACAATGTAAAAACACGACTATGCCATTTCAAAGGACTGTCTGAGACTGACAAGCTAAAATGCCAAACCTGTGTGCCAGCATCTCCTCTATCCCCAACAGGTCCAGGCAATCCACCAGGACCTATTTCACCTTTTACCCCCTGAGGGCCTTTGGTGCCGGGTTTTCCAGGTGGACCCTGAATGAGAAGAAACACAGCTGCATCCTCAATTATATGTGCAATATAATGATTACAGCACCAAACCTTTAAGTGGTGTAAAAATGGTGTGACCCTTTTCATGATTATTTCTGTTATTCTGTACTAGAATAAGAGAATAATACTGAATGTTATACTGTGTCTTTCATGTAAGGAATAATACACTCTGTATTGTGCTGCTATACGAAAATAATCAATGACAGGGTAGTGTGAGTTACTGATAGCACCCGGAATTGAGTATCTTTCAACTAAAATGCTTATTTATTAACGACAACACATTAAACTATTTGTGTATAGTTACAAGTTAGAGCCTGTTCTCACTTTCGTTATAGCAACAATAAACAGTCTTTTCCTCACTAACCTCTCTTTTTCTCTGTCTTGAAGACAATGAAACAAAAACATGGCTTGTCAACATTCCTAAAAAACACAAAGTATAAACTCCTCTGTCCCGAAGATGTCAGAAAAAATAAAAATGTTACAGCTCTACCTCTGACCGTTACAAAGCGCTGACACTGGAGACTCCTTCAGTAAATGTTAAATAAATGTCTCCTTACAGAAAAGTCAACGATTACACACGTTTTTACTCACTAATGATCTTGAAATGATAATAAACATTAGCATAATAATCAAGCTAATCATCTACAGTGTCTCAAAAATAAGTAGTGCATTTATGATTTCAGATTAGTTAAGCACCGACCTATTAATACTAATTAAGCTGCTAAATATTAACTGATTACTTTTTGGAATGAAATAATATTATTAGTTGATGGCAGCATGTTTTGTTGAATTGGGCAGTGAGTGTAATAATGGTCAATCTTACAGCAGGTCCAGGAAGGCCCATCAGTCCACGCTCCCCTCTCATACCGGGTAGACCCACCAGCCCTCTCTGCCCCGACAATCCTGCAGGTCCTGGAGGTCCATCAGGGCCCTGAGAAGATTAAATAAAGGGTAATGACAATGATTACCATCTATTTTCCAGTAATAGACCATAATCACACACACAATAGCTGGTGGATCATTTTCAACACAGCAGAAACATTGATAGTGTACAGTTAGAGACTAAAGCTCATTTTTTTCATGCACAGTGTGTGTGAATTGTCCTCAGAAGTTTTTTCCTACCAGAAACTGGTGTACAGAAATGTCTGAACTCAGAAGTATGAAGAGCATTTAATATTCTGAGTGTGCAAAATAGGCTGAGATTAGTTTACCGGTGGTCCATCTTCTCCAGAATCGGCTTTATCTCCAGGGCTTCCAGCTGGTCCTGCGTTTCCACGCTCCCCTGGACGTCCTGGGCCTCCTGGTTCTCCGCGTATTCCAGGTTCACCCTTCTTTCCTGGGGACCCTTGTGGACCAGGCTCTCCAGTATGACCCTGGCAAAAAATGTTGAGGTGTAGTTCAAGAAATATACAAGTGTCTACAATCAATTACAACAATGAAAAACCTTTACTCAAAAGTCTTTTGACTTCTTTTTGAGAGACCTTATGAACTCCAGGGACCAGAGAGTTCAGCAGGTCCAGACTTACATTCCTAACCCAAACTCAGGCACTGGATATTAGGTTTTAAGTACCTAACTGTATAATAAGTCAAGGTTTTAAGGGGTTGTGAGTGATAACTCTGTTGTGGGGATACTTACAGCAGCGCCTGGCGCACCTACGCCTCCTGCAGGTCCTGGGAACCCACTGGAACCCTGAGAACAGAAGAAGAAATAGTAAAGGATGAGTGTGACAGAACACAGATCATTAAATTATCCCCAGAAACCTTTATGGTGGGACTTACAGCAGCTCCCTGACTCCCCCTAGCACCTTTCAGTCCAGTTACACCAGAAGCTCCCTACAGAAAAATAAATGTACATTTATTGCAAGCTTTCTCAATGGCATATGAGATTCATTTATTAGCCTAACCATTCCTTTACATTATGTACATTTCTTATATACACATACACATAAGCATAGATTTAACTGCATATACACCGATCAGCCATAACATTAAAACCACTGAGAGGTGATGTGAATAACATTGATTATCTCATTACAATGGCACCTGTCAGGGGGTGGGATATATTAAGCAGCAAGTGAACAATCAGTTCTCAAAGTTGATGTGTTGGACGCAGGAAAAATGGTCAAGAGTAAGGGTCTGAGCGAAGGGCCAAATTGTGATGGCTACACGACTGGGTCAGAGCATCTCCAAAACTGGAGGTCTTGTGGGGGTGTTCCCGGTATGCAGTGGTTAGTACCTACCAAAAGTGGTCCAAGGAAGGACAACCCTTGAACCGGCGACAGGGTCATGGGCGCACAAGGCTCACTGATGCGCGTGGGGAGTGAAGGCTAGCCCGTCTGGTCTGATCCCACAGAAGAGCTACTGTAGCACAAACTGCTGAAAAAGTTAATGCTGGCTATGATAGAAAGGTGTCAGAACACACAGTGCATCACAACTTGCTGTGTATGGGGCTGCATAGCCCCAGACTGGTCAGAGAGCCCATGCTGACCCCTGTTCACTGCCGAAAGTGCCTACAATGGCCACGTGAGCATCAGAACTGCACAGTGGAGCAATGGAAGAAGGTGGCCTGGTCTGATGAATCCCGTTATCTTTTACATCATGTGGATGTCCAGGTGCATTACTTGGGGAAGAGATGGCACCGGGATGCACTATGTGAAGAAGGCAAGCCAGCGGAGGCAGTTTGATGCTCTGGGATATTGGGTTCTTCTGGGAAACCTTGGGACCTAGCTTTCATGTGGATTTTACTTTGGCACGTACCACCTACCTAAACATTGCTCCAGACCAAGTACATCCCTTCATGGCAACGGCATGCCCTAATGACAGTAGCCTCTTTCAGCAGGATAATGTGCCCTGCCACACTGCAAAAATTGTTCAGGAATGGTTTGAGAGGCATGACAAAGAGTTCAAGGTGTTGACTTGGCCTCTAAATTCCCCAGATCTCAATCTCATCGAGCATCTGTGGGACGTGCTGGACAAACAAGTCCGATCCACGGAGGCCTCACCTCGCTACTTACAGGACTTAAAGGATCTGCTACTAATGTCTTGGTGCCAGATACCACAGCACACCTTCAGAAGTCTTATGGAGTCCATGCCTCGACGGGTCAGAGCTGTTTTGGTGGCACAAGGGGAACCTACACAGTATTAGGCAGGTGGCTTTAATGTTATGGCTGATTGGTGTATAGAGAATGTGTTCATACTGAATGCAGATTAATGTATATCCCCTTATTTAGGCCATTTTCACACTTGAGCATTTTTCCCAGACCTTAACATTGAGTATGTTTTTATTCAGTTTTGTGCCATCAGAAAAATGAATGACTGAGGACGTTGAGTTCTACGGTTTCTCAGTAACAAGCTGAAATTTTTTCTACCTTATTAACTTAAAGAGAGAAAAAAGAAGCTAGTGCTGGTATAACATAGATGATAACAATAACTTACTTGTATCATGGACATTCCACAAGATTATGTAACTATTAATGGATAAAAGTATATATAAAAAGTATATATGTGTCTTTACTTAATAATACAATAAAAATATTGTAAGTAGAGAAATAAAACACTTCAGGATGTGCTGTTTAGGATAATAATCATCTTGATTATCTTCCTATAATAGCATGTCTCATTGAGGTTTATCCCTAACTTAAAAAAGTTACTCGGGTTACTTCACCCTCACAGACAAGGTGCCAATACTTTAGCACATGCCTTGCTATTTCTTTGAATGTGTAAAATTCAGTAAGTAAAACATAATTGTGCAATAAAAGTTGGAGAAATATGTCATGTACAAGTTTGTTCCTTGTATTAGGTTGTATTAACTTGTTTTCGAGTAATCAACAAAACGTGATTTGACCAAGGTTGCACAAACTTTTTCATGCAACTACTTGAATTGTGTTACTGAGCCAAATGTCGTTGGCTCAGTACTGTGATGTCCTCAAGTGGACATAAGCTGTTAGAAACAGTTAGAAAGCGCTGACACTGGAGTCTCCTTCCATAAATGTTACATAAACACCTCCTTAAAGAAAACTTCCCTACATTTTTCTTTGTTAAATTATGTTACTTAAATTATGTGGAGAGTCCACTATGCAAGTCCCTCTGAAGGAATTGTTAACAGAAACAATCACATTAAAAAGAGCAAATGAACGAGAAAATGATATTTACCATCTCTAAAAAGGTGTTAAGTTTAACCTCTAAATGTTATGTCCTACCCGAGCTCCAGATTTTCCTGCCATTCCCTGAGGACCGGGAGCCCCTGCCTCACCCTTTGCACCTGGTTCTCCTGGTTCTCCTTTAGGACCAGACTGACCATCAGGACCCTGGCAAAAGAAAGAACATAATAAAATAATTCAAAAATGACAGAAGAATTAAAAGATAAACAATGAGATTATATACTCACAGGAGAACCGGCAAATCCAACTGGGCCAGGAGGACCAGGCGGACCAGCAGACCCCTGAAAAACAAAATCAGAAAATGAGCTCATCATACACTCTTCATATAACTTTATATTAGCTGTGGGTTCTCTCCTGATCTGTAAGCCACAGCTCACTCACAGGTGCTGCTCTAGATCCCGGTGGTCCAGGAGGTCCTCTGGGTCCGGTCTCTCCCTGAAAACAAATCAATCGATAAGCAAAAATAGACACATGGATGGCAACCTATAAATAATAAATTAAATACTAAATAAAATGGGTTAAATAGAGATTACCTTTTCTCCTGGTGCTCCAGCTGGTCCAGTAGATCCAGTGGGTCCAGGAAGACCCTAAAAATATACATACATACATATATATATATATATTTAATAATTGTGTTATGTAAGTGACACAAGGACAACATATATTATCTACAATATTTGCAAAATGCTTCGTTAGTATTATTACTATTACTCACCCGAGCACCATCATTGCCAGCAGCTCCCTCATCTCCTTTCTCACCTATCGAACCCTGAGATAAAAAGATAATCACCATGAGGTTTTGAAATGACTAAGCCAGGTAATTTTCTTTTCTGTTTTAGAATGTCTGACATTTCAAATATTAAAAATTTCACGAAAGAAGCTGACATTTTTTTTATTACATTCGTTTCCTCATCTTTTTCCCTTATTCATGCACCCTCGCTAAAAAAAAAACACACGCTCATGCCTCTGTCTTTTTGTCTGGAAGCTCACCTTTGTCAGCTATACACTCAGACTTTATTTATTTTTTATTTCATTTCAGTTCAAACTAACCCTGAATCACACTTACACGGTCTCCTTTAGGTCCACCAGCACCTGGCGTCCCTCTCTCTCCCGGCATTCCCTGAAGTCCAGGTGGGCCTGGTTCTCCGGCTTTCCCTGCTGGTCCTGAACTACCCTTAAAAACGCAAAAAAAAAACCGCAAAAAAAAAAAAAAAAAAAAAAAAAAAAAAAAAAAAAAAAAAAAAAAAAAAAAAAAAAAAAACAGTGATATATCATTATTCCTGTTTTGTGTCAAAATTATGTTATTATTTAACTATATGTTTATTATCTTTATTCATTTTCATATATTTATAGCTAACAAATGACATTGAACCATTCTAGACTACCTTAGGTCCATCAGGTCCTGGTGCCCCGAGACTGCCTTTAGGCCCAGGAAGGCCATTAGGTCCTGGCTGTCCTCTCTCTCCTGGGCTTCCACGCTCACCCTGAGGGGCAAAATGATGACATCTCCTTAAAACTATACAGTATTAATTCTGACAACAAATAATAAATTTAATATGAGCTTACTCTTGGTCCAGTCTGACCAGCAGCACCTTCTTCACCAGTGACTCCCTAAAGGAACAAGAAAGACAGTTCAAATATACAATGTCTAGGCAAATATTTCACTTTTGCTGGAATAGACTGGGAAAAAAATGTCATAAACAATACTACACTCACCTCATCACCTGGTTTTCCTGGCTCTCCAGGTGGACCTGCAGGTCCAGGTAAACCCTGAGAAGTGAAAGTTCAATTTAATCAAATTTATTTTAACACACAAAACTATCTTAAATCAGTAGACCACCAACACCCCACAATAGCTAGCCAATGATCTGTAAAAATGTTACCCCAAATACAACCCCTTAGGAGGAGTGTAACGATATGCAATATGATGGGGCAGTGGTGGCCTAATGGTTCAAGAGTCGGACTTGTAACATGAAGGTGAACCCGAAGGTCGTGGGTTTGAGTCTCGGGTCTGGCAGGCATTGTAGGTGGGAGAAGTGAATGACCAGTGCTCTCTGCCACCTTCAATACCACGACTGATCCCCCAATTGCTCCCCGGGTGCCGCAGCTAAAATGGCTGCCCACTGCTCTGTGTGTGTGTGTGTGTGTGCACTTGGATGGGTTAAATGCAGAGCACAAATTCCGAGTATGGGTCACCACAAGTCCCTTCACATCGTGATGCAAAAATGTGACAATGTTCATTGTGGAAATGTGCAATATCAGCATTCTATTCATTATGCATTTCATGTAATTGCACTGTTTTAACACAGAGTTATATAGAGTGCAGATATATAGAGTGCACACTGGTCATGTGATCATATAATTTTGTGGCAAGCCTGCATTTGCAGAGTGACCGGAAGCCAATAGCTCTGGATTGCAAGGACCAACACATGTTATACATTATGCAGTTACAGAACCATGTAATAAAAAAGAGCTCCTCAGTAGCTTTCAAACAACACCATCCCCACACCTCTGTTATCCAGAGAAAAAGGCTGCGGAAATCGGGCACTTTAGCCGACTTTGGAGCTTTAGTTTTGCTACAGAGCTCATTATGTTTCAGTCGATCTTTCCCAGTTCAGTCACTTTGTTTATTCAATCAAAATTTTGGGGGTAATTTATACATTTATTTCTAAGATATGCTGAACCTGTAATACATTTTGTTAACAATATTAAAACTCGGTTCATAGCCATTTTTAATTTATTTTGTTTTATACAGACAAAGAAGCACATTGTTTTGCTTTGTTTACTACACAGTCTTTCCAGTCATGATACTTCTTCATTCATATTTCCTGACAATTGAATTGAATTGAATCGAATAGCGAACGCAGTATCATGAATCAAATCTAAGTGTGACCGGCATGTATCGTTACACCCCTACTACCTAGCTAACATCTGAGAAGATCTAGCTAATGTGCAAACATGAGTCCACAATTTTAAGGACAATAAAAATGGGGAAAATCAGTCCTACTCCATCAAATTTAATTTAAAACATGAAACTACATCTTAATTTGCTAGTTCGTCAACCCCAAAGAGTATTATTAGCTATCCACCTAGCTGTAAATATTTAGCCATAAATAAAACTAGATAGCTAACATTAGAGAAAATTTCCATAGCTAGATTGTTACCTACAAAACAAATGTACCATAGATAAAATAATTTCTGGAAAAATCCTATGACACTTAACTAGCCAGCTAGCTGTAAATATTTATCCCCAAATACACAAAGCTAGCTAAGATTAGACGAAATTCTAAAAAGCTAAATAGCTACCATTATAAAATATCACCAAACTATATTAGCTAGGAGCTGATCCTATGCAGATAATTAGCTAGTAAGAGAACAGTGATTGCTCGTTATGAAGTAGTTATTTGTTACACACCTGAAAGCCTATAAGACCAGGAGGACCCTGCTCGCCTCTTTTTCCTGCTGGACCCTGAAAGCACAAGATCACTGCTAGAAAACAGTACAAATATTTTTAAAAAAATAAATAAACTTGATATTTCATGACAGCATGAAATGACACTAACAGGTGGTCCAGCGGGGCCTGCAGGTCCTTCCTCTCCATCTTTTCCATTGCGCCCCTGTGAGATGAAAGCACAGTTCCCATGATAACGATTTTAACTTTTTACATTTCATACTCTTTCTAATCACTAATTCTGCAGTCTATGAGAAAGCTCACTCTTTGTCCTGGTGCTCCTGGTGTTCCAGCTTCTCCTGCTTTTCCTGCATCGCCCTAAGTGTCAAAAAACAAAAATAATGTACCTTAATTATGACATGGCTTGAGAAGAGGTGGTATCTTTTACTATCATAGTATTTAAAAGTGATGACTGATTACACTGAAGCCTTTCGGGCCTGGCAGACCCATAGTTCCTGGTGGGCCTCTGCCTCCGTTTGATCCAGCAGGTCCAGGACCACCATCATCCCCTGGTGCTCCCTGTGGAGGACAGTCAAAAGAGTTCATAATACAAACAATGCTCACTTTCACATGCATTTATCGTAGATGTAGCTAAGCAAAACTGCCTCCAGACTCGCATTTCTTGTTTACCACCATAGTGAAGAACCAGCAACCGGGATGCATTTTTTACAGCACACATGGAACGTTACTATCTTCCTTTCTTTTCACGGCATATATATATATATATATATATATATATATATATATATATATATATATATATATATATATATATATATACACAGCCCCATGCATGCCAACCTTCATGTATTTTGCGTAAGAGCTACAAGTTATCACTCGGAAAAGATGTGCCAAAATAGTCTTCTTTTTTCCCTGATAAAAAGTGGTAGATGAGTCGGGCATGACTGACAGTTGTGTATGTGTTCTGAACTCTCTGAGATGCATTGACTCCCGGGAAGCCCCGCCCTCTACCCCCATCTCACGTTAGCAACATTTTGATCGTTGATCTCTTCACGACACGACTCAAGGATGTGACAGCCTCACTTTCTTTTTAAATGTTTTGAGTTCATTAAGGCAAATCAAAACCTATCAATGTATTTTCACCTGAGCTAACATTAGAGTATTATATTAGAATATAAAGTATTAGAGTAAGTATATGTTTATCGTTAGTTAAATATATTTATTAGGGACATCACAGAAAATGTTTAGCCAATAATGACCGGAAACGGCAAAGAAAAAAAAGCACAACATTTTGACTGAAAAATGTTAATTAGGCCTACGATTTAAAAAAAAGTGTCAAATCTAAGACTTTACAAATTTATTTAATGGTAATTATAATTGGAAAGTGATTAAAGCATTGTTTGCTCTCCTGCATGCAGTAAAAAAACCGGAGTGTTATATATACAGCTTTTTTACGTTAACCACCAGCCATTTGGTGTTTTAGTTAAACTATTTTAGTTAAGATGTAAACAGTAGAAAATTTCCCATGCACATTTTCTCATTAACTGCTATATATAAAACATCTTTTTCCTAGAATAGAAAGAAAGAAAGTGTAAATGTAAACTTTTTTCCCCCCACAAATACCAACCTAAGCCTTTATTAAAAACGTGTGTCCAATTTGTTGAGGGTAATCTGTGTCTAGCATGTGGTGGCACAGAAATCCTATTCTATCCTAATAATAATGAGTTTGTTTAACATGATGCAATGAGTTACCTGAGGTCCAATTTTTCCTTCTGGTCCATCAGGTCCAGCAACACCACTCAGACCCTTAAAAGGTAGCAAAAAAAATCATGAAGTATAATGGTGGCACTCTTTTGTATAATAACTATCACACGGGTCTTTCTTTACCCTTGCACCCGGAAGGCCTGGTTCTCCAGGACGGCCAGGATCACCGCCAGCACCTTTACTTCCGGGAGAGCCTAGAGTGCCACGCTCACCTTGAGCACCCTGGTGATGTTGTAGTAGCAATCCATTAACAATCATAGCAAAAACAGGGACAGAAGTAGGACAATGACAGTTTTAAAAACTGGGAACTTTGCCTGCCTTTTGTCCAGGTAACCCATCAGCACCCGGAAAGCCACGGATACCTGGAGCTCCCTAAAAACAGGAAAACATCAATTCAATGCAAAAACAAAGTCTAAATAACAAACAAATTCACAGATACTTCAGACTGCAATCAATC
>CM040976.1:32251433-32317272 GCA_022985145.1 Pangasius djambal | reverse complement strand
TATCAGAACTTGTTGTAGTATTCATTTACTTAATGTAGTATTCAGAGATAATTGCAGGGACCTACATCTTTTTATTAGCTGAATGTGTGATGTAGAACCACAGAAAATGCCAAAACAGATGGCATATATTTAGCTATAACAGTGGCGAGGCTATTATTTTATATAACATACATGCATTTTTGATACACTATTTGAATAATATGAATTAAAAAATGCAAATGTTCCTATTAAAAAATTGTTTAAAATGTCCATCATTATTAAATATAAGTCAAGATAAAGTATAACATGAATAATAACTGACATTTAGATGAGCCGATTAAAATAACCAATAACACGACATTACAAATAAAACATGTGCAAACCTTCATGCCTGGACTGCCTGGAAAACCTGGAGCTCCTGGGATTCCTATGGTACCCTGTGAGAAATACGAAATGACCAACCTTCCTGAAAACTGATAAATGCTGCAATGTCTTTTATACATTGTGGGTTTATGGGATTAATATGAGTTTATGGGATTTTTAAGATATTAGAACAGATGAAGTAATTTACATACCAATGGACCTGGTTTTCCAGGATTTCCTACCGCTCCACGTTTTCCCTGCAGAAGAAAAAAAAAACCTGAACCTTACGCAAAATTATGGTATAATAACATGCTTAGCTTAAAAAATTTACATTTACACTAACTTGCTGGCAGGTAGTTAAACAGCTACAGCATTCATACAAACACTAGCTAAAATTCAAAAATTACACAATAAGACAAATACTATAACAAAGCATGAGATTTAATTTTACAGTAAAGCTAATGATACTGTATAGCTATACAGTATAAGGTACTTTATACTCGGCAGTACCATCAATATTTTCTGCTGTATTGAACTGTTTAAAGTATTTTACTGGTATGAGCACAACATTTAACTGTAGAAATGACAGAAATTATCTCACCGCAGGTCCGGTGGGTCCAATCCGACCTCTTTCTCCAGGCAATCCCGGTGGACCCTAAAAAAAAAAAAGCTCAGTTACACACTTATTCAGTTGAATAAGTTTGTTTTGATTAGTCGAAAATGATCAAAATCGCATTATGGAGCATACCTGTTGACCGACAGGCCCCATCGAACCAGGAACGCCTGATGCACCCTGAAATCAAAACACAAACATACGTATAGTATTTGATAATACAGCATCCTGTGCCATGATGTAGGCTTAACAGTTGTCAAGTGCGTGTCTGACCTTTGAACCAACGACACCGCGCTCACCCTTCCCTCCCTGCGGACCTGCGTATCCCTGAAATGATCAAAATTCTCATCAGGGTTTAAATCCTTAAAATCAGGAAAGCATTAAAATCTGGTTTATATACTGTATGGATGCAGTTAAACCTAAATCTGGGTTTAGCTTTTCCTTTTCGAGTAAATGTTACATTTATATTTAAAATATTTAAAACATTTCAGCAATTAGCAATCAAGCTCACCCTGTGCCCTTTCATTCCTGGTTGACCTGGTAAGCCTGGGAATCCCCGAGCCCCCTGGATGAAGGAAAATATCATCGTGTTAGGATCAGGTTGAAGCACAGATGTGTAAGTACTATATGAAATAGAAGAGTGACTTTACAGGTGATCCTGAGAATCCATCGTCTCCTTTCTTTCCTGGTTCTCCCGGTTCACCCTGACACCGGAAGAAGAAGCAGACGAGCATGGATCATTTTTATTACTTTAGGTCATTTACTTCGTAAGATGATAAATTACTATTTTATGAGAATCAGCTCTGTGAGGTGTGGGACACGGTTATGTAAACAAGCAGATTGGTGTACGTACATCTTGACCAGGTTTCCCAGGAGGACCGTCTGGACCCCGCGGTCCATGAGGACCCTGAAAAAAAGAAAAGAACAGCTCCTTAGTACAGCAAAACCTCCTTTCCTGACAACCTCTTCCTACACGGTACTTTGATTTCTTTGGAGTTATATGCCATGTTACAGATTGTCTTCACAGGTTAGATCTTAGATAAGCTATACTCTAACTATAAAACGATCTTTCATGGTTTCTATTTCAGGGGTCATTATGCAGTGGACTCATTGAAGTACTTCAGCAGATTAAACCAAGCACTACTGTGGCAGAGCAGTTCAACGTATAAACAAAACAGTTAGCCATCTCGGCTTCTGTAGGAGATTCTCTGTTGCAACCAATCATGTGGATTTGTGTAAATTAATTAGCTGAAGGTAGCTCTTCGGGAAAGAAAAGAGTTTTCACAGCCGTTAATAAATATTTAATTTCATTTTCTCATTCTGGCCTTATTAGCAAATCAACATCGTTTTATGATTATATAATTTTTTTTTTTTCTAAAAAAAGACAATGACAAAAACAGAACACTTAAAGACAAATTAACAGACTATGCATGTAGTACACATTTATTCTCGATGTATCTCATCTTTTCAGAGTCGGTGGTGCTACACAAAAGTGGTAAGGTGAAGCCTTAATTACAGCCATTATTGTTTTATTGATACCCATGAACCAATCACTAATGGTACATTACAAGCATTACAAGGTAACTGCTGTTGCCATTTAGTCTGGAAACTTATATAGCTGAACCTTTACAAATATTATCTGAATCCCCCCTGATCTATTTAAACTGTTCTGCAGGTGCACTACATATAAGCTAGCTTAATTTCTTACCATGGGTCCCGGATCACCCGCATCTCCAGGGGTGCCTTGTGCTCCCATAGGGCCCTGTAGGACACAAAAAACACTGAGATCAATACCATATAAATATCATCTTTTTGTGAGGCTGCTTATAGGTGTCAAGACTTACAGGTGGACCTGGTGGTCCTGGGTGTCCTCTTGGTCCTGCTTCGCCCTAAATCAGATTAATTAGTGAGTTATCAGTGAATCAGAATTGAGAGTGCTCTTGGGAAATAATTAATAAACAAGAGAGAGTCTGGTGTTACAGTTAGTGTATATAGCACTAAATCTTATGATATTCAACATTCAAATTGTTCTTACAGGAGACCCAGAGACAAGTGCTGACATTCCCATTTTTGCATCATGGAAGCCTGAAGCCATATGAGAAGCAAACTGACTCTGTAAAAGAATGCATTGGAATGAGTACCATTAAAATGGAGAGATTTGATATATATATATATATATATATATATATATATATATATATATATATATATATATATATATATATATATATATATATATATATACAGAGGTTAAATCTGAGAATCAGGAACATTTTAAACACTGTATTTAGGATTTATGTGCCTCATAAACAGTGAGTATGCACAAATCTTGACTTGAGAAAGGCATGGATCATTTCCTGTTTATACAAAAAGTAAACACACATTCCCTCAACATCCACGCCCATCCTGCCTCCTTCCACAAGTAACGCTAAATACTTCCAAACACGTCCATTTTTGTTCATGAACTATAATGCATGTAAATAAAGCCGCAATTCTCAATGCATCTGTGTGTAGAAACATTGGCAGGACAAAGAGAAAAGCTAAAAGAGAAACCTTTTAAGAATGAAATACACCTCTAGAAGAACAATCATGTTTTGTGTGCACAGATTCTTTCACCATGTAATCCATGCAAACTCTTAGGGCCCTTTCACACTTTCAGATTTTTTTTGTAGACGCGAGCTGCTAAACAGACCCTCGAGAACAGAGCTGTAGTGTTGCCGAAATGCGACGTGTTCTGGAGATTCTGACCAATGAATAGCAATTCAAAATACACAGCGGATGTGATACGCAAAGCATTTTAAAGTAGTTATTTATGTATTTATATAATCATTTATTTAGGACTGGCTCATGTTCTCTGTGCTTGAGTGATTTTTAGGATTTCTATACACAATTGTCAAAGGCTTGTTTACATTTTTTCCATCGCCATATTTATACATATTTTCCCCCCATTTTCTCCAAGTTGGTCACCTGCCAATTCCCACGCATGAACCAACTCTTTCCTATCATACAACAGCTACCAACCAGGGAGAGTGAAGGCTATAATGTGCTTCCTCTGAGCCGACCACATCTTTTTCAAACTGCAGCAAAATGCACTCAAAGCAAAACGCTATCTACCCTCTTCCACATACTGGAGCTCACAGATGCTTACAACTGGCTAGTGTCGCTGTGAATGACAGGGATAGAGGGAATGACATCCCTCCCACAGCCATTTTTCTCCCTACGTTCCTGGCCACGAGTGGCTGTGGCATCATTGGGATACAAACTAACGACCTGCCAAGCAAAGGGTGAAAGCAGGGCATCACTCAGGAGACCTGTCACTGTATTTCTGACCAGTTTAATTATGCACAGTGTAAAACCAAACAGCAAACCAACCGAAAGTATCTTCTGGAGCTGACTCGGACTCGGCAAACAGACTACAGTGCCCTTATAAACAAAGCCCTGACAGATGATGGACAATACCCTAATGATGGTCCAAACTTTTATACATACTCTCTAAATAAACCAAACATGTGCTATGGATAGAAAAGGTTTCAGAATAGCACCTGGAGATTCATATGCTGTTTTGTTTTGCTAATTTGTGCACAACCAAATTTGAACTTGAAGGCCACATTTTTGCAGGTGTGTAAGCCATCTAGAGGTGTAACTCCTTACCAACAGAGAACACAGATTAAATAAATTAAATAAAACACTCACCCCTGGTAATGCGGTCTGTCCTTCAGGACCAGGCTTTCCGGGCATACCTGGCACGCCTGGTATCCCATCAAACCCAGATGGACCTGCTACGCCCTTAAAAAGAGAAGAGCTGTCATCACTGTAACAGTTTAAATACAACATAAAATAGCATTTTTTTTAGACAGATCTGTTACGCTTTCATACATAAATGACTGATGTATTATCTCACATACTTTTCTTCCTTTAAAGCCACGATATCCTGCACGTCCCGCTGGCCCAGGAGCTCCCTATTAAATACAACACAGAATGCAGAAATCTGAGGCAATGTAGTAAAACATTTAAGTAGATTATTGCTGGAAAAAAAAAAAAAAAAGTGGAAAATCCCACCATTGGTCCCGGGCGACCAGGCAGTCCCACAATCTGAAAAACAACATGGAGACACTTCAGGTATACGGAGCGTAAATACTGAATAATAATACACTGAATCCACATATACTCTTGCTAAAGAAGTTCTTTTTTTAAACTTACATGAGGAATATCTCCTGGTTCTCCTTTTTCACCCTTAAATTTCAAAAGAGTTATATTTTCAGCACAGCTCATTAACTAAACATAAAAATATTTATATTTATTTTGATATATTTGTATGTTAAAAATAGAGTGAGTTATAGTACATGTACATACCTTGAGTGCCATTATCTCTGAAAGTTAAAGAAAAAAGGGGTTTAAGTATAGTTTAGTAAACATGCTATTTCATATAATGTTTCATGAATAAACTTATTATTACAAACTTGTATTATAATAATAATAATAATAATAATAAGGTAAAAGATGATGATATGTACAGACATAGTTAAGGGTGTCGTAAAAAGGGCCGTGATATTACTGTATAGATTATAATAGTATAGAAATTCTACTATAATGGTATAGTAACAGATTGAAATGATATACTAAAGGGTTATAATGGTATAGTGACAGATTATAATGATAGATAAAAAGATATAATGGTATAGGAGTATGAGACAATGTTACAGAAAAATGTTATATCGGTAAAGCACTGCTTACATTGGTACAATAATAGGTGATAACGGTATATTAAAAGGTGATAATTATATAATAATAGGTTATAATTGTACATTAACAGGTTATATTGGTATAGTACTGATTATAATAACATAGCAATAGGATACGATGATGTGGTGACAGGTTATAATGGTATAGTAACAGATCATAATGGCATAGTAATAAGTTATAATGCTATAGTAATTATTATAATGCTATACTAATAGGATATAATGGTATAGTAACTGGTTATAACGGTATAGTGATAGGTTATAATGGTAGAGTAATAGGTTGCAATGTTGTAATAATAAGTTATGATGGTATATTAAAATGTTAGAATGGTACAGTAATAGATTATAATGATATAGTAACAGATTATAATGGCATATTAACAGGTTATAATGATAAAGTCATAGATTATAATAATATAAGTGGTAATGGTTATAGTAACACATCATAAATGTGTCGTGACAGGGTAAAGGTGTAATAACAATAGGTAATAACAGTTATAGTACTGGTTATAATAGTATAGTAAGAGATCGTAATAGCATAATAACATGTGGTGATATTATAGTAATAGTTTATAATGGTATAGTAAAAGTTCATAATGGTAGAGTAACAGATTGTAATTTTACAGCAATGGATTATAATGGTTATTAGTCCTGGTAATAATACTATCGTAACAGATTATAAGAATAGATTAAGATAGCATAAGTCATAATGGTGCTGTAATAAGTTATTATGGTATAGTACTAGGTTCTAATGGTATATAGAATAGATAAGGAAAGCATAGTAAATGGTTATGATGGTATTATAATAGGTTATAATGGTAAAGAATATATAGGAATAGGTTATGGTGTTAAATCAAATATTAAAGTCCTGAATTAATCCTTATTATTATTTAGCTATTTTAATCCTTATAATCCCTTAAACAAGGAAGATATCTTACTCTATATTTGGAGAATAAAAAAGTAACAATATACAATATGTAATAAGTAATCGTATAGCCATGTTCATTCAAATAAGCAAATCGATTTAATTGTGTTGTTTGTTATTAAAATGTCGGCTGTGTCCCCATCAGGGTTTCAGACTATATTTGGTCCATTTTGGTAAAATAGTCCTTTTTTTTGCTTGATGAGCTAGAACAGCCTTAGAGTAATCTGTGTGGTATACAATCAATCACTGGATACATCATATGTTGTTTTACAATAAATATACCTGCTCTGATCTAAAATCTGATCTAATTCATGTCTGATCTGAACCTTGCCCATGATAAAGGCACTATCATTTTTCCTCTTTATTGCGAAGTCTTGCTGAATTAAATTAAATAGTTTTATTTTGTGTAAAGTGTTGCACATTGTTTTATTTCATCATTGTTCACTGGGCATTTTGGGGAGAATTCTGAATGATTATTGGTGAGTGAACCATCAGACCAAACTGGCAACCCTACTGCAGTCTTATGTGGTAGAGTGTAAATATTCTACACCCATCCCACATTACAGATACAATATTTGATCTTAAAGGGGACGGTACACTATACATCACTAGAAATTGTCCATGACTTAAAATTCTCATGAATGAAATAAATAAAGGACTTTCCTCCTGACACCAGTGTCATATCCTCTCACTGGACTGTGTTTATATGAAAGTGAAGTTAGCGTCGCCCTCTAGAGGACACCGTGAGTACTGCTCACCGATCCTTCCACGAGCACTGGCGAATCTCTCACACACTGGGCAGCACTCTCCCTCCGGGACGGAGAAATGCTCACACCCTTTGAGCTCCTCACAGCGGATGTCCTCACAGACGATGTTGCCTTTGTCACACACACACAGCCGGCATGGCTCAGGTTTCCAAATGGCGTTGGGCTCGTGAGTCACATCTCCCTCCTTACAGCCAGGCTGATTCTCTGGTAAAGCTGAGGGAAGAGAGGTAGTGCAATGAGATGTAGGGGGAAAAAACACTTACTCAAAGGGTTTCATGAACCTTTTCAACTTTAAGGAAGCATTTTTTTTTATTGTCCTATATTTGGAGCCTGAACCATAACATGTAATTACAAGAGAATAAGTTTTACAGCTTATTCAGTAGTTATAACAGGTAATTACCCCAAATCGCATAAGCTACACTTTTAGCTACAGCACTTTAAATAACTTCAAAAGTACTTCAATTAAGAAAATAACACAAATTATACATTAAAATGTTTCTTACCTATTTTCTTAACCATCTTGTAAGTCAATTTTATCTAAAAATTTTTATTCAAGAACAATGTCAAAATATATCTTAGATTCGGTTAACAAACATTCAGCCAATAAAATTATTTAAAATTATATAATTTTAACTATTTTAAAAGTCGTAATAATGGAATAACACATAAATCACACTTAAAAATGTTAACCTGAAACCCTGAGCTGAAATGCAACCTATAATGATTATATAGCATTATTACTATATTATTATATAATATTTTATATTATTTTATGTGTATATATGTTTATGTACAGTGATATTCCATAATGATATAGAAAATCTACATTTTTTTTTTTTTAATAAAACAGTTCATTTATTGCTGAACTCTCTATACAAATGGAAAATTTCATTTCCCATTTATAAATCATGGTTAATTATTAGTTAATTAATAGTTCGTTATTAATAATCTCTGAATGCAGTGCCACTCCCTAACCACAAGGGGGAAGTCCTGAGTCAAGGATTCTGACCCATCTGGAACTACTGGCTATTTTTACAGCTTTACCTCTACTTAGCACTTAGCGGTTACATTGAGGATTCCCGCTTATGGTACAAAAATGTGCTCTATAATTTAGGATATGATAAAATATCCTCTTTCTGTTTCTTCTGGGGTGGCTTTCATATATTTTCATATATTACACATTGCCAGTATGGAATTACTGCAGAAGAAAGTAGACCGAAGGCTGTTCTTCCTGTAGCGGTTATTGTGCAGGAATGTCTGAACGCTAATAACGTTTACATCCCCTACAGCACTTCATATAAATATATCTAAAAATATATCTGGAAAAATGATCTATACAAAGAGCTTTCTTAAGTCTACCTGTCTGTGTAGAAGTGATCCAAGTCATTTGATCTTTACGGCCCTCATCCTCCCGTCATTAAAACGGTGCCCGAATCATCTACCCCACCCTGTGATTAAGCTCTGCAGCTGCTGAGGCAGCCACACTGGGCCTGTGAGCGAGGCGGTACAGGAGAACCACATCAAGGATTCATCCTGATCAGAGGAAAAAACGAGGCTCTCATCCGAGACAGGAGGCGAGCCGGGGTACAATCAGGACGGAGGAGGATTTTTCTTCTTTCAGTGACGCTTCATTAGAGAATATTAATTTGGATTCTCACGAATTCACACATTTTTGGCTAGTGTGTGTGTGTGTGTGTGTGTGTGTGTGTGTGTGTGTGTGTGGATTAAGGAAATATTCTGGACTTTTTAACTTAATATCCATCTGTAGCATATGTAGTATTATCACAGATAAGAATTTCAGCATGATTTCCTGTAAAAAGAGCCTTGTACTCATAATTCACTTACAGTGGATGTTTAAGGGGCAGTCGTTGGGGCAGTCACTGCATCAAAGGAAGCGGTAAAATTAGGCACCAATGGACAAATCTTTATTATTAACTTGACCCACTGAGCAAATGAAAGCTTCAGTGTACTGCCCACTCCTATATTTTGCTTGATTAGGCTAAAAGTGATAGCTAACATGATCTAATAACATATTGTGAGCTAGTTAGCCAAATCATTTAGCCAATCAGGAAGTGGACAAGGATATGTAGCACGTCTTGTTTGCTCCATTGACAAAATGTCAGCAAGTCGTTGGAGAAGGTTTCAGCTATGAGACGTGGTGTTCTGTCCTCACATCGCACGTAATAGACATTATTCAGTTCTGGATAGCATCTTTACTTTCTCCTGATATGTTTAACCGCAAGGTGACTGTGTGTGATAAGCAAGAGAGTTTCGTCAGTGTTTCCAAATGTTCCTGATTCGGAAAATACCGTCCGTCATTTGTGCATTTGCTAATTAATCCAAGTAGTAAATTTTGCTCTACTGTCAACCAGATCTGCCAGGCAGCTATGAACCTAAAAACAAAAAAAAACAAAAAAAATATCTCAGACAAAAAACTTGCTTGTCCCAGACATGACGGCTACGGATTTGCCATGCATCAGTTCATGTTATTTTTCAATAACAGCAATATTGGTAATGCAATCTTTTCCATTCAACATCATAAATCGGTTTATAGTTGCTTACTAACAAGCTTTTTCAACTGATAATTTGTCCTCCATGTTTGTTTCTCTTGCCCCTCCTTCTTGCGAACCTGAGCTGGACAGAAGGTAAAAAAGTGCTTGAAGTCACTAGGTGCTTTAAAAAAAAAAAAAAAAACCTGGACTTTTTTCAGTTTTTTAAGCTCTGCCGTGACCAAAAAACGCACGCACAGCACTTTCGAAAAGCTTCCCGTAGGATTAAATGTAAAATGCGAGCGAGCATTTACACAATTCCCACAGTAACACAATTTCCAGATATGGAAATGAGACCTTTTAGATTCCATACATTTCCACAACCCTGTCATTGCAGCATCCTGATCCAGCCTTAGATGTTATATGTTTTTTAATCAGATTAAAGCATTGGTGTGCAAAACCAATTATACATGGCAGACCTCTAAATTAAATAATGAAGGCTTACTGAGTAATACCAGATATTATCTCAGGATAATCAGTGGCTCTCAAACACTGAAGCCTGGGGAAAATGTAAAAAAAAAAAAAAAAAAAAGTGCCTTTGGAAAGTGTGTTCATGGATAGCACTCATAGCACTCTCACCACAAAACATCCTCACGTGTATAATTCATGGTTTCTTTAAAAACACACACACACACACACACACAAACAGTAAATGACAGCCTCTGTGTTCTCCGTGTCTCTTTTTAAACTATGTAATCTGGGTTGTCTGTGATTTTATGGCTCATTGCCAGACAGATATAACTCTCAGCCTGGCGCTGAGGTGAGCTCAGAGAGACGACAGATCAGAGAGAAAATAAGCAATGCTGGTCTCATCAGAGACACAAGAGAGGATTTCACTTTCATCAAACGCTCACGTGCGTCATAAACGTGCCCTTTTTCTGGTGCTTAATTCCAGCTACTGAAAATCTTATTCAACCCTAATGACAGAGCAAGGTTTATTTTTGTAGAGATTATTTTTTAGCACCTGAATTTACGGCTGTGGTTGTGAATGTTTTAGAGTTACAGATGAACCGTATGAGGTTTTAGTGCTGCCTTTATTACTAAGGTCACATCAGCACAGGCCTCCCACGAAAAAAAACACCAGAGGCGAACACCTCATTCCTACATCTTCAGTCAGTGGCCAGTTACGAGCTCAGAAATATGGGAAATCTGAAAAGCGGTACATCTACAGGCACCTGCTATTCTAGTCCTCAGCCTGAAACATATATGAATCTGCATCTTTCCAACGCTTAAGAAAAAGTAAACTGCAAAGTACCAATTTAGTGGCAGAGCACAGCCGTTATTTTGGGGAAAACCACAAAGCCCTCTATTATACGTTCAGCTTAACTTCTGCCTGCTGGCAAGTTTTATTTCTGCCTGAAAGAAAAGACACACCCTCCGTCTGCATGCAGCGTTTAACATAATTAGCCTCATGATTCTGAAGTATGCATGATGCACTTTAAAATTCAGACAGAGTATAAGCTTTGTTCTTTTATTTAGAGCTAACTAATCACCTTGTTTCCTTTACTCGCAGTTTGGTAGTTTGACTGTCAGTGTATTAAAGCACACGATTAACAGTTTCTCGCCTTCCGTAAAACCTTTCGTGTGAATCAGGTGGAACCAGTGAAGAAGTTTCACACAAGATCCGTTCAATAAACAGCGGAATAATATGATAAGTAAGGAATGAAACACTTGGGGGCATGCTGTTACAGGAAAACAAATCGAGCAAATTTCCTGTTATACCCCGAAGCTGATTATTTTCCTCTAACAACAGGTCCCAAAGTGTTTTATTCCTCTAATACCACAGCAATTTTGCTGAAGATTACATCTCGTACTTTTTATCCATTTATAGTTACGTGTAATGTTGAAGGACGTCCTTGAAAAACTTCTCCTGAGGTTAACGGGACAAAAAAGCCTGCAGCTTTTCACGTTACCAAGAAACTGCAAAGTGTAAACATGTGTGTGCTGAAAGCATTCCCATGCCCGAAAATGTACTGACTGTTGCAAGACACTGACACTGGAGACTCCTTCCAGAAATGAATTAAACAAACAGAAACCTTCACCATATCAGTGATTACACGTGGTTTGGATCTTCTGCTGTACAAGTCCCTGTGTATGTCATTTCACTGCATAGAAACGATAACAATAATGATAACATTTCAGCTATGTGAGTTAATTCTGTGATTACAATGAGCCATTTCTATCTCTCTGTGACCGTTCACATATTTGCATCTCCTGTGAGGGTGATATTTATATCTGGGGGCATAATCTTATTATATAGACCATTTAAAATTATACAATTTTACCAAATATGGCAGTTACATTGAAGACAGCTTTGGTGTCTTTATCAGGTGCATGCTTGAAGTAAATGGGTCTAATACAAATATTAATATGAAATCAAGACATATAATATTTATCTTACATTTTAGGGGAAAAAAAAAACCAACCAATAGTTTTTAAACTCCAAAAATATCAGTAATTTGTAAGTGGTGTGAAGCTCAGTGGGTTAAAATAGGTTAATAATACACATGTATTATAAAATAAAGTTGGTTTAAATGAGAAAGCTAGTTAGGAAATGGGTTAATATGACCCTAAACATATGTTCCTTTAAGCTCAGAGTCACACAGCACACTATATGATAGGGTGTGCCACACTCCTCCACTCCGGGAGAGAGCGTTAACCACAATTGGCAGCCTCTGAAAACCTGGCATCAGTAAACACAGGCCTGTTAGAAACCTCTCATTCTCCTGAGCCTCGATCTCAAATAAGCTTCGACTCAGAAGACACCAAAACCGCGATCGTCTGGACCCAATTCCGAAAGCGTCCGACAGTTGCGAAAAAGCGTTTCCTCAAATAAACATTTGTCTTAGCAAAACCCACGGCCCAGGATTGTCCATCAGGGAGCTCGGCTTCATAAAACACTTCAGAATAGTTTGTGAAAATTAGTGAATTCCTGTTCCTGAGGCGTAGTACTTTATTCAGGCTTGATGAGGTCAGCGTTTCTCAGGTCGTAGCGGAAATAACGAGGGGTTTAATATGAATAGTGCCTTCTTGAGGCCCAAAAAGATGCTGCACTTGTGATAGAATCACAGTTTCACCACTTATCTGAGGAGCCTTATCACTTCCTCATGATGAAGCTTCTTTAAAATTGTAAGACATGTCCACTTGCACTGACCTGGAGCACATAGTCCCGGATGGTCACACCTCCGTTGGATGGGAAGTGTGTGCACATGAGGTAAATCCAACCAAAATATTAGCCTGGAAACCACAGACTTACTCAGAGCTGCCCTGTTCTCTAAACAACGCAGCGAAAACATCGAAAAATGTGCTGAAGTACCAAACGAGGGAAAAGATGTTTACAGCTGTGATTTTCTAAGCCATGTTTGTTGAAATTTCCTCTACTTGCTCGCTGTTTGGGTTCTCAGAAACCCTGACGGGGCGTGCATAAATACGAACACGTTCAGGCACATTTCAGAAAGATGATCAAATGTGTAAACAGCCATAAATTATTTGGGGAAATATTTCTTGTTTGTAGGGGCGTTAAGAAATATAGAGATGTGAACTTCATATAGCGTTTATGCATAGTTTTAGTAGAGGATTACAGAATCAGGCATAATATGAGTTTATTTATTGACACAGAAACTTAAATAAATGAATAAATGAATAAATAAATAAATAAATAAATAAATACTGAATATATACAGAAATGTAAATAAATAAATAAATAGATAAATAGATATATAAATAAATTTACAGAATATATACAGAAATTTAAATAACTGTATTAAATAAATAAATAAATAAATAATATTACCACTACTATATAATAATAATAATAGTAATAATAATAATGATGATGATGATGATGAAATGTATTCCATATATTTGGTATGTGCAAAGATAATTTCTAAAAATGAACTTGGTGTTTTGGTTAGTTTTTTTATTATTTTTTTTTTTTTAGTTTTTAAATTAATTAAAAAGCTTGTGGCATCAAGTTTTGGTAATTAATGTAACAGGATAACATTTTAATTAATATTTTACAATTTAGTTCTTAGGCATGAAGTAGCACATATTTGATCTATGTCATGTGTGATTTTCTTGTATATCATTAATAAAATGCGTCATATTTACTTATTTCCGCTCACCTTTCTTGGCGTCCTTGCACGTCACCCACGGCACCTGCGTCAAGAAGAGCGCGAGCCACACGCACGTCCTGAGGGCGCGAGCCGCGGCCATTGTTTCCGCCGCCCCCAGTTTCACGCGACACCCGCAGGAAACTTCTGCACGCGCTCCACTCCAGCCGAGGGGGATTTAATCCTCCTTTCGGGCTTCACTGGACTTTCGGGATGCCCTTCCGATCCGTTCAGCCGCCTGGTCAGGCTCTGCAAAACGCCAGCGCGTGAAGAGAAGCAGAGAGAGAGAGAGAGAGAGAGAGAGAGAGAGAGAGAGGGCGCGCGCCTCTCCTCCCTCCCACCATCCCCATCACTCGCTCAGCCTCTCATCAAGCTAAAGCGGTTGGCGCCTAGCTAGTTCACAAAACTGGAAAAAAAAACTGACAATCTAGGATTTTTATTTTTTATTTTTATCAACTTACGTAAGTTTGTAAGTCAAACTTACAAAGTTAACACTGTACAAGCTCATTTTAAAAATGTTTACTAATACAGTCGTCCAGAATTATTGGCACCCTTCAAAACAAAGGGCAAAATATAGAATAAACATCACACCAAATGGCTTAAGATGACAATTTTGTATGTAAGGAAGAGCGATTGTTGCGCTCAGATGAGATAAATATGTCCTCAGGTGCGTGAAGCAAGAAAATGTTCAAAATCCAAGGCGGAAGCTGAACACACACTGAATGAAAACCAGACTACTAAGGTCTATCAGAATATATATTCGTTATTTTTGTCTTTCATAGTGAAAAAAGTGTAAAGATCACGTTAAAACAATTTTATATAATAGTATTTTCTTTTAAAAAAAAAAAAAAGTCTGACAAAATCATTCATTCATTCATTCACTCATTTTCAGTAAGCACTTTATCCTGGTCGGGGTCGTAGTAGATCCGGTGCATATCCTGGGAATGATCCGGGAATCCATCCTAGAAAGGACACCAGTACATCACACACACACACACACACACACACACACACACACACACACACTCACACGCTCATTCACACCTAGGGGATATTTTGAGTCACCCAGCCACCTGCTGCATGCTTTCAGGAGGTCAGAGGAAGCTGGAGAGCCCAAATTTCAGAGAACCAAAACGAGTACTTGAAAAAAAATACTGTAGCAGAGCCAATAAACGCAAGTACGCAAGCAATAGTACGTAACTGGACTGTTAAAATTTAGCTGAATACCCTCTTGTTAGAATACCTTAGTCCAAAACTTGGCTGCCTCTGCCAGGAGGTTATATACTTGGCTGTATATGAATCTTTTGCAAAAGAGAATGACTCCAAACACAACCAAACGAGCACAGAAATGGCTTTGTGGGGGAAAAAAATGAATGTTCTGTACCGTTTTAGTCTCCTGATTTAAACCGTGCTGAAAGCTTGTGGTCTGAGTTACAGCCCACAAAAACAAACCTAACAATACAAAGCAACCTGAAATGCTGCTGCATGGAAGAGTCATCCAAGATTCCCTACAAGTGTCTCCAACTTTCGTAGACATTACATATGTGTTGTAATTCTTTCAACGGGTGGCGGTGATTTTGAGGCCAGGTCTTTGAACCTAGGTCTGCATTGAAAAAAAAAAAAAAGGAAACAAGAAAACAATGTCCTTTTATTTTTAAGGTCCATAAATTATATATCATATGATATTGTTATGATTTGGATAACGCAAATGTAAAAATATCTTTTAAGCTGTTTAGTAACCTGACCCATCCTTTCTAGAGATTTCCTTATGGAGTAAAATATGCTGTTTTTTGGTGTATTAGATGTTTGCCTTAATGCCTAGAGATGCCAAAAACAGCTGTGTGTGAGGTGCTAAAGGACGTAGATATATCACCCAGCTTCCGGAGATCAGGCCACAGACAGACTGAGGGAGGATACGCGAGTGGAAGAGGAGAAAAGCAGCTGTGATGTCCAGGATATTCAGGGGCTCGGTGGGTTCGGGACTCACATCAGAGGAATCCCTGCTCAAGTCATCCGCGAGTCGTTAGTTATGCTGTTTTCTTACTAACTCACTGCAGGGTCTCTAACTGCCACTGCGTCGTTTACTATTTCAGCTCAGCTTGCGTTCAGGCTAGTTACAACATCCCGGTTCTATATATAGTAAAAGTTTCAAAATCAATTACAATATAAATATAAAATATAAATTTACAGTTTTGCAGATGTTTTTTTTTTTTCTGAATTTTGTCTTAATGTTGTGATTGTTGTCTAGTTGCAGGACATTTCATTCTTAAAAATCATCAAATTTCTCATTTTATATGAGAAACTCTAAAATAGTCATACACTTTCCTTTTTTTCACCGAGGGGGTGCAAACTTTTGCACTGCATAAGTCATGCTTGCTGACAACCTGAAAAACATCACTAGATAGCTGTAGTACCTAACGTATTTTTCTCCTACGCTGTAATGATATGAACAGATATGGAGGTCATGTTTACAGAGGATGTGTTAAATTTCTTTATACCACTGAGGTTTGGAATTCTGATTGGTCAGACGGCGTTGGTTAATTTTCCGTAACAGCAGCTCCGACAATAGATCTGGCTGCAAGACAAATCACAAATTTATATTCATGTGCTCATTCTAATACACTATAGTGTCTATAGTAACCACTTACACAGGGAAATTTTTTAAAATGTGTGTATTTGTTGATATGGTGAAGTTTTCTGTGAGGAGACTGCTAGTGAACATTTATGGAAGGAGTCTCCAGTGTCAGAGCTTTGTAACATTCAGAGCTAAAGCTGCGACATAAGTTTTCCGACATCTTCAGGACGGAGTGGTTTATGTTTTGCGGTTCCTCAGTAACGTGACAAGCTGTTTTATTTTTCTTATTAACTTAAAGGTGCATTCGGTACGATTAGGTTTTTTTTTTTTCAAGATTACTGCTCTAATGGTTAAGTACATGGGTTCGACATTTGAATGATTTTTTTTTTTAAACTCCCTGAGCCCTCCCCCATTCCCGCTCATGTTAACGAAGCTCCACCCCCAGGATCTACAGAGGCCCGTAGAGTCATGTGTCTATAAAAAATGACTGACAAGAGGCCCATCCAAACACAAACAAGCATTCCTTAGTACACTTAGTACACTTCTGCTAAAGCCATGACCTAAACTTTTTTTTTTTATCATGTTCTACATATCTTTCAAGTTATTTGAACAAGTAAGAAATTTTTAAATTATTGCACCTTTAAAGAGAGAAATAAAAGAAAGGCTGGTGAGGGAACAACTGTTTATAGCTGCTATAACACAAGCGAGAACAGGAACTAATTTGTTCCGTGGACATTCCGTAACATTAAGTGTAAATATAAATGGATAAAAGTACAACATATCACTCGGTTGTGGATTATTTTCCTATAACAGCACTTCCCCAAGTGTTCTATTGCTTACATGTGTGTTTGTTAGCCAGCGGGTGATTCAAGAAATAAATTTCAGTGCACCTGAAGATCAGCTTATTTTGGGCGCTCCTTCCTACATAATCAACGGTGATGGCCCACTGACCACATCTGATGATCCATGTGGAGGATTGTAAACACAGCTCCCTCAGCATCGTCCTTAAGCTCAGGGGACTTTTCAAAGGAAACGTTCACCTGACCTCAGACCGTTACAGTACGACCTGTAGTTATTTTCAGCATAGTTTCCGCACAGCACTTTTAAAAAGTAGGCTATCTGGCATTATTAGATCTTGTGGCGATTTCGGTTGGACTTGATCTCTTCCAAAAGGCACAATCTCTCTTATAGCCTATCTCGCTATGATCTTGCTTTCTAAATAGCTCCTGTGCAATGCTGGACATGAACAGCCCAAACTTTCCATCCCACAATTCCCTCTTTTCCTCCCAGTTGCTGAGTGTACTAAATTAGGTAATTTGTTCCGGGTTAGCTACCTGGCAGAGTACACACACCTATTTACTGTTGTTATCGTCATTGCCGCCCGACTAACACTCTGACCTCAGGGATGTTCCAGACGTAGACCACAATGAAGCAGTGTAAACTTTGCTTGTTTTCCGTACAGACACTGCTTTGTGAAAGCGCTCTTTCACACACACACACACACACACACACATGTTGCAAAATGTTCCTCAAACAGGATTTGACTTTACTTTTCTCCACCCAATAGTGAAATTACAGGGAGAGCCACATGAGGTCATCTGTGAGCCACTTATTCCATAAATAGGGAATCTTTGCCCTTTTAAGAATGGAGCAGTGTTGTAAAAGGCCAGCACTCAGTGGTGAGTATACGCCGTACTCATTCATCTACATTCACAAGATCTATAATTACTCTCTAGTGCTATCCTATATAAAATACTTTACCGTGTATGCCGTGTGGTTTTTTTATTTCAATGTATAAATCTGTTTGGAAGGTGACGTCTCAGTTCTGAACTCTGAACTTTTCGTTCTTTAAGACATTTCGTGATCGTAGGATATTATGCATTTCCTTAGTGTCCATACTCATTAGTTTAACAGGCCAGAGATCTTATATCTCACACAGCTTAAGCAAAATCAGAAGAGCAGATGTTACAGATGATATTCCCACAGGAAAAGAGGCCTGTTTTATCGTTATAATTTCTCTTAAGACATGTAATTTTCTGCATGCTGATATAAATATACTCTTATATAAGGGATCCAACACTCAGTGATGTGCTGTTTTAGGAAAATAATCAACAACGCGACTCATACAGTTAGAGTATTTCCCAGAGTTAAACTGACATTGCTTCTTCTCAGTTTTCACAGCTTGTTACATGCAACACGGATTTCCAACATATAAATGTACTAAACTCTTTGTATTAAGAAACATTTAATGTAGTTTAACGTAGTGATGCAATTTAAATGCTTTGATGCAATGTAAAGATGACAAGGCGAGACAGGGAAGAACGCAGCCCATTTGACAGGACAGGCTGATCAGCTTTCTCTGGCCTGTTCATTATTCATCACTTGTGCCTGAGAGTGGCATGGCACATTCTCTTTCTCTTTCCTCTCTCCCCTCCTCTTCTTTCCTCATTCGGCCTTCTGGAAGCAAACATGTCGTACATATCGAAACCATCGACACCGTCTAACACCTTAAAAGTTACAGAGGGACTACTGTTGCTTTGATTCAACGTGTCGAGTCATGAGTTTTTGCAATGTTTGCAGCAGCCACTAAGAACTTTGTGAAGCAGGTGGGGGACACCGGGCGGCTGATTCCCGTCCCGAGCCTCAGCGAGGCCGACCGATATCAACCTCTCAGCCTGGTGACCAGGAAGAGGAGGAGGCATTTCTGGAAGAAGAACAAATATGGCTCGACACCATTCTCGCTCAAGGACATACTTGTGGGAGAAAAGGAGATCACTGCAGGTGAGAGTTTTGATTAAATGAATTGCACGTTTAAATGGTGTTCTGATTATATCTGGTGAGTTTCTATTATTCTGATGATGAATATGTTGCACATAATATGAGATAAAGTCAGGTTTTATGCTACAGTCAATGCAAATACTCTGTGGTGACCTGTAAGTTCAGTAACAGAACAAACCAAAAACACGCGAATTCGAAAACCAAAAAAACATGCAAAACCAAAACACACACACACAAAAAAAACAATAACAGGATAGCAAAAACAAAAAAAACACGTTTTTCTGATTTTGCGTTGATGTTGCACAGTTTGTTGATGTTCCATTAAAGGAGCAGTAGTAGCTCAGTGGTTAAGACGGTGGACTACTGATCGGAAGGTCCAAGCTGCCGCTGCTGGGCCCTTGAGCAAGGCCCTTAACCCTCAGTTGTATAAATGAGATCAATGTAAGTCGCCCTGGATAAGGGCATCTGCCAAATGCCGTAAATGTAAGTGAGCAAGACCAGAGCAAAAACATAACAGCAACTTACTTTTGGGTTTGTTGTGGTTTCTGATTAGCTGTTGTGTTTTTTTTTTTTACATGTGTTTTGCACTTACAGGCTGCAGTTAATTACATTAGTACATCATTACAACATAATATGAGATGCAAAGGGATCTGAAGCGTGAATTTATTATAAGAGATGTGTAACCCGAGAGTTTTCTCTCATTAGGAGTGTCCTCTTACCAGCTTCTCAACTATGAAGACAAGTCCGACGTGTCTCTAAACGGCCGTCTGGGCAACCATCTGATTCACGAAGTGGGCGTCAACATCAGCGGTTCGGATTCTGTGGCGGTCAAAGCATCCTTTGGGGTTGTGACCAAACATGAGGTGGAGGTTCCGACCTTACTGCGGGAGCTGAACTCGAGGTAGTGGATATGACAGTGACTTGTAACTTCTTTATTATGGAATTCTGAAAATGTTTTTGATATCTTTTATTTGTTCATGTTACTTGGAGATACGGATGAGTTCATTTATGAAAAACTAATAAATAAAAAGCCAAAATATTATTGTATTTAATCAATCTTGTATTAAATGTATTTTGAAGTAGGGGTGTGCAAACTTTGGCACTCAACTGTCTGTTCACTGACAAGTTTATTGTTTGATATCTGTCTATATCTATTTCCTGATGTCCCCTCTCTCCCTCACTGTCTCTCTCCGTCTCTCCAGGAAAGTCGACCTGGATCACTGTCTGATCCGTCAGTCTAAGGAAAGTGGGCGGACCGTACTGTGCGTCGTCATGGAGAGCATTCGCACCACGCGACAGTGCTCTCTCACCGTCCACGCTGGCATGCACGGGGCTACCATGCGGGTAAACGTGTATACACATGTGTCTGAACATACTGCATGGTATCATTTAAGGCTACACACACACACACACACACACCCCTGTCTTATAGTTTCAGATAGATGACATCCATAATCCCAGAGGCCGCGACAAAGCTATTGTAATTCCCGCCCACACAACCATAGCCTTCAGCATATTTGACCTTTACGTGCGACTTGATGGACGTCTCGGTAAGTTGATGGACATCTCGGTACTTTTTATCCGTTTATACTTACATTTAAAGTTGTAGAACGTCTCTGAATGTTCATACAGTTATCTGTTATCCTATAGCAGCTATAAACAGTCGTTCCCTCATCAGCCTCTGTATATCGCATGCTTTCAGTGGCATAATGTGCACCAAAAGGATGATTTATATGCATAATGTTCAATATTTCTCTCATCCAACTTGACTTTACTTCCTCTGAACAGATATCTGTGTAGCACCGGAGTCCACTGGAGGTTTTGAGAGAGAACAGATGCGCGAGCAGCTCGGAGGATTCATCGGCAGGTTTTCAGTCGGCAGGCTGCGAAGGTTCTTCTCAGGAATCATTTATGGGAACCCCTTCAGAGCAGGTAACGTGATAAGTGTCCTATTACAACTAATGATAGACGATATGATCCTGCTCATGGCGTGTAGGCATGTCATACACAGTGCCTTGTTAAAGTATTCGCCCCCCTTTGAACTTTCTCACATTTTATAGTGTTGGAACTGAAATGGACCTAATTGGGATTGAACGTATGTACTGATTCTACAGAAAAGAGCCCATAATACTGAAGTGGGAAGAAAATTCAATACAGATTGTAAAATTATTTGCAAATTTAAAAAAAATCTTAAAGTTGTGATTGCATAAGTATTCAACCCCACTGCTGTGAAACCCCTAAATTAGTCCTGGTGCAAGCAGTCACCATCAGAAGTCACATAACTAGTTGAATTGAGTCGATCTGTGTGCAAATGAAGTGTCACATGATCTCAATATTAATACACCTGTTCCTGGAAGACCATCATGAAGACCAGGCAGCGGGACAAAGTTCCAGAAAAGTGTCCTAAACTTTGAACATCCTGCAAAGCACCAATAAATCCATTATTTAAAAAAAGAATATGGCACAGTCACGACTTTGCCTAGACGAGTACGTCCAGCAAAAATCAGTGACTGGGTAAAGAGGGGATTAATCAGAAAAGCAACCAAGAGGACAAAGGTAACGCTCAACATGATGCTACCACCACCATACTTCACTATGGCAATGGTGTTGTCAGGGTGATGAACAGTGTTGGGTTTCTGCCAAATGTAGCACTTTGTGCCAAGGCCGTAACGTTAAATTTTTGTCTGATCAGACCAGAGAACCTTTTCCCACATGTTCGCAGAGTCTCTAATGTGTCTTTTGGCACATTCCAAACGGGATTTCAAATGGCTCGCACAAATTTTGTACTGTGTCCGAGCAACACATACATCTGCTATATAGTCTTTAAAAAAAATTGCTAATTAGCAGTGAGCACAGAAGAAGAGGCGGATCAAGTTTCACTATGGGTCATGTTCCTTCCCTATCACAGATGACAGAACGTTCGAGGAGCTCACACATTCAGACCTGTACATGGATGACGTGGCGGATTACTACGAGAAGGCGGCCAGCATGACTGACCTGTCCACATCGTACCTGCGTGAGGACAAGCACATTCGAGTCAACCTGCTCAACCATAACATCCCCAAAGGCCTGTGCGCTCTCTGCAGCAAGTCCCACCAGCGACGAGAGACCGTCTACGGCTGTCTTGAGTGCTCCTCTGGTGGGCAGAAGTATGTGCGCCTACATGCCGTGCCATGCTTTGACCTGTGGCACAAAAGCTTACGGTGAGCACCCCATGTGCTGAAGAATTACAGATTGTGGACGCCGATTACATTTAGAAAAGATCTAGGATTAGGATAGCACCAGGCATCTTGTACTTGAAAATTCCATGTGTGTCTTCAGTTCAATTCAATTTAAGTTGTATAGCACTTTTAACAGATGCCTAATGAACAAGCCAGAGATGGCAAGAAGAAACTTCGTTGAGAGAAACCTGGAGAGGAATCAGACTGAAAATGGAACCCGTCCTCTTCTGGGTGACACCAGATAGTGGGATTATAAATCATTACTGTATACAGGTGTAGCAGAGGAAAGGCAAACAGGACTGCGTGTGTTTACAGGATGTTCATTACGTAGTAGATGAGCGCAGGACGGCCTTTATGATTGCAGCAGCAGCTCTTCGGTACAAATCTACAATACCCAACTGAGATTAAACACTGCAAAAGGCGGGACTTGGGCGTAAACCGGTTTTAAGGAAGTGCAGATCTTTAAGGTGAACATGCGGGACCATTCACAGCAGCAGAAAAAAGTTCTTCTTTTTGAAATAAAAAAGGTTGAAAACAGAGATTCAGTATTACCTCTAGTTCAGGACTAGACTTCAGCCTGTTAAACACAACCTCACATAACTGCCATTTATAACAGTCTGTTCTTCCTCTTCATCTTTCAGAACGAAGAAAAAATTCCGAAAGGTCTTAATTAGAACATGTTACTAGAACAAAGGTGCTCATCATATTGTTTACACACCAGTCCAGATCTTTCTCAGATATCGTATGCAGGACAGTAGATCCTCTTACACTCCCATGATCACCAGCTGCTGGTGTCTCCATCACACACACACACACACACACACACACACACACACACACACACATGGGTGGGTAAATAATTTAGAGATGGTGATAAATTAATCAGTGGATCATGTGAGGGCAGGGCAGGAAGTGGGCGGTCTGATTTCAGGTGAGAACTGGGTCTTGTTTTCGTTTCCACTCTGAATTCAGGGCAGGTTTAACAGTGAAAGCCCAAACAGGGGAAAGGTTACTAAAGTGAGCATCAGAGACCGGTTACCTGCATCAAGCGGAACCTCCTGGAACCGACGAGGTGTCTGTGTGGGTCCGTAAGAACTCTCAGTTAGTCTAGAACTAAACCTGTAATCAAACTGCTGTGGTATAATATAAGAATGAACCACTTTAGGACATCCTGTTATAGGAAAATAATGAACAATGTTGATTATTTTCCTATGAAAGCATGACACTGTTTTATTCCTTACAAAACACACTTTAACAGTGTAACTTCTAGAGATGATGTAAAAGTCACATAAATATAATTTTCCTCGTTTGTGAGTTAAGTGTTTTTAAGCTTCATTGCTGCAAATTTGGTCTTTGTTTACATTTGAGCACTGGAAAAAATGTTAAAATATGAAATATTTTAAAATACCCACAGACAGACTCAACACATCTGCAACAGAATCATTGACTTTTCCACTCTGACTGTTAGTCGGACCACGTCGGAAAAGATGACCATGTGTGCGGGTTGCTTTTTTTCCCCTTTCTTCCAAATATCATACCTGGCTATTTTTAATTTTAATGGAATTCTCGGTGTTGGCTGAAATGAATGCAGTGTGTGAGGTTAAGCCTGAAAGTGTGTTAACCGCTCATTCAGGGGAGTTTGTCGTGTATTGTGTCAATGTTTTATTTAGAGGTCGTTTCTTTTTTTTTTTTTTTTTTTTATTCAAATAAAACATACAGTTGGCTTGATTAAGCTTTGCTGAGTTATACCACATAATGCAGCAGGATTTTAATTTATTTTTAAAAAGTTTATATGAACTTTACATGAAGTTTATATGAAGGCTGTCCAACAGTAGGGCTGGTAGTATCACGAACTGAACTTGACAGCTCCACCTGGTGGTGAAATACTGTCAGTACATCTAACAAACGGTGCAAAAGTTTCCACACCTCCTGGATTCTAGGTGGAAAACAGGAAAATGCAATTTTTATATTATATTATACAAGGAAGATCAATAATTCGGCATCCTTCAGCATGTGTAGGACATTTCTAGATAATGCATTAAACCGGCACTAATACAAAATAAAAAGGTGTCATTTAATACAGTGGGTGCAAATAAAAACCTAATACAAAACTGTGGCATTGAAGAAATGCATATCACATAGTAATAGTATAAACTGATGCAGACAAAACATCCAATAATATTTTCATTAAATGTTTATTGGGCAAGTGATCATATCGCTGTGCGTATATATGCTGATTCTTTACACTACGTGCAAGGACACTGAGGATGTTTCATTCTGCAAATACATTCATTCCAGAGTCCTCTTTGCTTGCACCTGTAACTCGTGGCCTCCTAGGAAGGAGATAAGAAGCAAGTTACGGAAAGAAAACAAAGGGGCACCTCTAAGGGTGTGCAAACTTTTGCACTACACTCATTGCTGTCTTGTAGCAGGTGGTGAAGCCAACTCAGGCAGCAGAAAAGAACAGTCAGGGGGGAAAAAAAGACAATGTTTTCCTTCCAGTACTTTATTCTTTATAAAAATAATTACCAACATTCTGCATGAACAACAAAAAAAACAGCACATATACAGTAGGCCTCGAAATCTCAGTCAAACTTATTAACTGCACGCACACACACACACACACACACACACACACACACACTCCTCAATCTTGCACACCACAAACACACGAACAGGTCTGATAACACTAATAGTCCAGCTTAAACAAATAAGTGTCAGGTCATAAATAAAGTTTGCATTAGAAAAGAAAGGAGCAAGAAGTAGAGTTTTTCAATAAAATCTGAAATCTCCGTATTAAAGCAGGTCGCACAAGGAGAACAGGGAATGTTGAACGGTGATGAGAAACGAAGGTCATGAAAATGTCTCGTTCTACCTGCTGCATACTGATTCTGAAACAGCCAGGTATTAAAACAACGGATTCATCCAATCATTCATCTTCAGTACGCCTGGTCAGGGGCATGGTGGATCCGGATCTGGAGTCTATCCCAGGAATACTGGGAGCGAGGCAGGAATACAAACTGGATGGGACGCCAGTACATTGCAGCACACCAAGCACACACAAACATTTGCACCTTGAGGCAATTTAGCATCACCAGTCCACCTACTGCTGTGTTTTTTGGAAGATGGTAAGGGAAAAAAAAAATGCTGTTTTTTTTATAATGCAATACTACAACTGGCAGGCCAGAGATAAATAATGCTACTTGTTGCTCCTTTTAAAGGGCTTTCCTTCACCATGCACTAATGTAACTAAAACCGTAACCATGTCTGTTTGGCATTCATTACACTTCCAGTTTGGAAAAGAAAAAAAAAAACCAATACTTGCATTACAAATATAGGATTGTAATCCAAATCGAACATATAAAAACAGGTATCTGCTTTGTCATCACACTCATCATATTGTACATACCTCAGTAATGTCTCATTTCAGGCAAACACACATACACACACACCTCCAGTAGCACACAAGTAGTGTATTTTAGTAAATCTATTTGACTTTTGTAGATTTAGAAAAAATTGCAGACAAAAAGCCATCGTCAAGGCACTCTGGACTTAACCACACGCAATAAATACTGCTGCTTTCATTGCAATCCGCAGCTCAGGTACCGTAAATTCTCACATACATTCACTTCCGTCATTGCCTGTGACTGCTATGAAAGAAAAACAAACATTTTACATCCAACTGAATTAAGATGCACACACTCGTGTGGGAATAAATACGTAATTCCCCCCCCCCCAAACTTGGTGGTAATAAAATACTACAATAGGTTCAGTGGGGAAATAAATTTGACAGCCCTGCTAAAAAAACGACCATTCTGCACTTCTTTACATTAGTGTACATTCGAATACTCCTTTAAATCACATCTCAAAATCAAGAGATGGAGCATAAGAGCCTAACACACACACACACACACACACACACACACACACACACACACACAGGGGTGGTAAGTCAGTTCTAGGAATGACAAATGCTTGATTAACAAAGAAGCTAGAACAACAACAAAAAAAAAAAAACCTCCATGTACTGATTATGTGGTTCACCGTCTAGCCCAAACCTTTATCCCTCTGAACCCACACACACACGCACACACCTGTGATTTAAACACCACCACCCGTCTAAACAAACCGGACAGGGGCGAGGGTAGAACAGAAGCAGACGTCTGTAGAGAAATGTGGAGGATGAACGTTGTGTGGTCCGGTGCTTTGGTCAGGTCAAGTTCAGTTTTTTTTTTTTTTTTTTTTTTTTTGCCCTCCTACTGCAGCAGCTTCTGATTCAGAATCTCCCAGATCATCACTTTACGGAAATACGGCATGTGACACTGCGCAGAGAGACAAACAGGCAATGGATACACTCCTTTACAAATCTGCAGTGCCTTGTAGAAACCATGAAATGCCTCAATCCAGCTGACAATTGTCACTTTTTTCAGCATTACCGTACATTTCAGTGCGTCCTTAGTAAATTATAGTTAACTGATATTCACTATGTACACGTTTAATTTTAGCTACATCGGAAAGACATTGAAAGAGGGCGCTTAGTCAAGCGGGAAAACTGATTCGAGATGAGAGCACTGGCTAAAACTTTACTAATGTGAGATGGAAGGAGGCGGAGAATCAGGGGTGAGTTAATACTCAAAAAAAAACCTACGCAAATATATCAATCTCTCCAGATACATACATCAACTGGCTCTTTCGCTATTTACTGAAAGACAAAAAAGACTGTCTTTTGTTTTTTTGGTTTTTTTGGTGATAACTTATAGTAGAGTCTAGTGTTAAAATCCTGAGCTTCTATACGAAGTGTGTAAAGGCTGGCAGGTCTGAAAATGTCCATGTTTTTTTTTTAAATGTGAAACAAGGATTTTTTCAGGGCTTTCAAGGTCATAACAACAGATCAACAGAGGTCATAAGGTTTTGGCATAAAGAGAAAATGCAGTGGAAAGGAACCGGGTTAGGTTACAGCTCCGAGCCTGAAAGTCCTAAGCATCCTCATCAACCAGCCATGTATGAAAATAACATGCAAATAAAGAAAAGAGCAGCACTGTTTTGCGCTGCAGGACTGGCATGTAGGACTCTGTACATTTTTAAGTTCGTGTTTAGTGTGTATGTGTCACTGGAGCTAATCAGATGCTTTTAGTGTCAGTTACAGTGACGTGGTTGTTACTGCTCTCCATCGGCTAGACACTGTTTAATCCAGATCCTTCACCCCTGCTCCTCTGTTAGACTAAAAATGAGTGAAATGCTTATTTACAGGCCAATATCAGATGTGTGTGTGTGTGTGTTACCTGTCTAAAGGTAAAGGGGCGTCCACGTGCGATGTAGTCAGCATACTTGCACACAAACACACCACAGTCACTTCCGTTCTTTTGCTGAGGAACCTCCTGTAATTATTTTCAATAAATTTATAAACGGTCATTGCGGGGAAAAAAAAAAAAAAAAAAAAAAAAAAAAAAAAAAAAAAAAAAAACCCAGATGGAAAAGTTACAAATATTATTCTTTTTTTAAACCTTACAGTGGCTCGCAAGCTGGTCACTGTCCACTTTAAGATTTCCAGATCTTTGCCTTTCTTGATCTCGTACTCCTCTTTAATGTACATCCTACAAAAACATTTTTTTAAAAAAGGGGTCAAGCAATCAGTCAGCCAAGGTGTGCGAGTTGTTTCCATAGAAACTGAGCCAGGCCACTCACAGTATTAGGTTACAGATGTCATCATGCCTCTGACCCATGGAGTCGTATGACCTCACGGACTTCGCTCTGAAGTCAACAGCCTTGGTGAGAGCAGAAAAAAAAAATTATACTTTATTTATTTTTAAAAAACCCAGCTAAATTTGACTCTTATTAATCAGAATCCAAATCAGCTCGTTCTTTAAAGCTACAACCAAGCAATTTTGCAACCCACACTGTGGGAGCGTGTATAGAAAACGACTCACGGCGAGAGACCAGTGGACCCCCAGGTGCAGGGGAATGAGGATGATGTCGTAGAGGAAGAGGTCGACAGCCTTGGTCCAGCGGCGCACCGCAGCGTGGCCGCCCCCATGCAGCTTAGGGAAGAAGAAGGTGCTGAAGCAGTACACCTTCCTCCCGCCTAATTCCTGCTCCGCCCGTGCCATCACCAGGTTAAGGTAGAAATTAATCACCTGACAGACCGACAGATTGAAAGGACTAACGTACTTCTATACAACTCGAACAATATTCACTGAACTCACTGAATTCTCCAATCTGATTGGACGGAAGATGCGCATTATATTCGTATAACAGCACGGCTCAGAGAGTAGTTCCGGCCGTAACATGAGCCATAGAGAGAGAGAGAGAGAGAGAATATGACATCGCAGCTGTAACGAAGGTTAGAACAGGAACTAACTTGTCTCTCGGAGTTCCACAGCATTAAATCTAATTATATGTAATAATATAATTATAACAGATACAATGCATGTTATGTCGTTCGTTAGTAAATTAAACATTCTAATCGTTGGCAAATCGCTGTGGTATAAGCAGAATAAACTCCAGAGCACGCTGTTGTACGAAAAATAATCCACTTCCCGCCCGGCATGCATTGTTTTCAGATAAACACATGGTCTGTTGAGTGTTCTTCACTACATAACAGCAGCTCTAACGATAGTGCCAGCTTTAACTCATCACAGGTTTACACTAAATGTGCTTGTTCTAATACATTATATATGCTATGATAACAAATTGTAACCTTTGAGAAATAAAACACTTCAGGACACGCTGTCACTGGAAAATAATCCGCTTCAGGGTGGAAACAGTAACTCGTACACCAGCGAGGATCTCGCCCCCCCCCAGTGTTTTATCCTTTAAATACTTAGACCAATATACATATTTTACACTCGCACCATCATGACTCATGTGATATTGTGTGATGTTTTATGAATTAACTGTACCTCGTCGTTGAGCCAGCTGCCCTCCTGCAGGGTTGCCAGATCTCTCTGTGTGATGCGCAGTTTGAAAGCGCTGCTCAGGACTAGATCAGGATCTCTCTGTGCGAGAGCAGCACTCACCTCCTGCTGCATCTCCTGCAATGCATCGCATCGCATCGCATCACACACACACGCGCTTTTGGTACTAATCAAGACCCAAATGGTGTATAGGATGGACAGTTTAAGAAAGGGTGTAGATTAAGCACTATGAGGTGTCATACTTTAATGACTATAAAATTGTAATGCTGTGATACAAGAGGAATAAAACACTTCAAGATGTGCCGTCATAGGAAAATAATCTTCATGTTACTGGAAAACGAGTTACTGGAAAATACCCCCCCCCCCCCCCCCACCCCACCCCATTGCTGCGCTCCCTCCACTGGCTTCCTGTAGCTGCCCGCATCAGATCGGACCAGCACCCACTTATCCCAAAGCTCTTATCACACCTCGCGTGGCACCACGCTCCCTCCGATCCTCTAGCACTGCTCGACTGATCCCACCATCTCTCAGGGTACAAGGAAGGCAAGCATCGAGACTCTTCTCTGTTCTGGCATCGAGGTGGTGGAATGAACTTCCCTAGATGTCCGAACAGCTGAGTCACTGGCAAGACTTACCTCCTCATAAAAGTACTCAAGTTAGCACTTACCTAATAAATAAATAAATAAAATGTATTGTCTGAGCACTTGTCTATTACCTCCCCAACAGAGTTTTGGACTGATGGTATTCCTAGCTTGTGACCTAGTGAGCCAATATCAGAATGTATTTTTGATAGACTTCAAAGCACTATTGTAAGTCGCTCTAGATAAGGGCGTCTTGCCAATGCCATAAACGTAAACTTCAGGATGGTAAGAGTAACCGCCGTACAGTCACTGATTATCTTTCTATAACAGCACATCCTAAAGCGTTACGTGTATCGTTCTGTGGGATAGTTGCGGGATAGTTGTGGGGAGTGCAGCTTCACCTTGGTCAGTCTGGGAAACTCCTCCTCAAGGTGCTTCCCTGCGTCAAAGACAGGTTCAGAGCGGGTCGGCACCGCTGGCTGGCACACTGCTGCAGTCTCTCGGTCCTTCAGGTTCAGCCGGGTTTCTACCTCGACGGACAGATCCACCTCTAAGGGCTGGAGGGATGGACGGAGACGAGGAGAAAGGAACGGAGGTGCAGACGTCAAGCCAAAGCACTACTCATGGATACTGTTATTATAGTGAGACGTATAAAAAGGATTGCAAAATACTGTGTGTACCCTGGTTTTATTCAAAGGTTGGTCTGGTTTCTTCCTCCCAACGTCACTGACTGGTGCACTGCAAGTGACAAAAAAAAAAAAAAAAAAAAAAAAAAAAAAAAAAAAAAAAAAAAAAAAAAAAAAAAAAAAAAAAAAAAAAAAAAAAAAAAAAAAAAAAAAAAAAAAAAGCCTGTTAAAAAATTAAAAAAAAAAAAAAAGATAGAAAATAATGCAAAAAAGGTTTTAGAAAACAAGGTAAAAAATTATTACCTGTCTTTTACATGGTTTATTAAAGTGGAATTCCTCCACACTGGTGCATGAGGGTTCACTAGGAATACACAGAATACAAAGAAATAAGTGGAAGCATTAACCAGTATGCTGCATGTGTGTGTGAAGAAGCAAGAAAGGTTTAGCTGAACTCACCTTTGATTGGCATAGGTTTGCTGATCTCAGGAGTAGTACGGCCATGGGGAAAAGTAGTGCTAAAAACAGTTAGAGCTGTTAGTGAAGTTTCTCTCTATTCTCTTCTGCAGACTCACGACGCTTCAGGTGTGTGTGTGTGTGTGTGTGTGTGTGTGTGTGTGTGTGTACGATCATGTGGTACAACCATCTATACTCATTGTGAAACGAATCGAGATCACGATTTTTTTTTTTTTTTTTTTTAAACAATGCAGCACTGATTGTGCCTGTATGCTTTTAATAAAAAATGACTTCATGTACAATGAACAATAAAAAAAAAAAAAAAAAGAAATAATACAGTGATCATTTTGCATGTTCGTACATTGGCGGTTTCACTCGTCCAAACGGCAGCGGTTTATTCTTCGAGTACTTCTCAGACACCATCTCCACCAGCTTTCTGTAATGCTCTCTGTCGCTTTCCTTCAGGGCCTAAAACACAGGAGGAGGCGGAGGGGTTCCATATGAGCGTGCGGTTTAAGATAATACAGGTAAAGCAAGCAGCGACCCCTCCAACTGTTTAATAAATAAATAAATAAATGACTAAATAAATAAATAAATCAAGAAATTTTTTTTTTTAAATCATCAGTACAGTTTTATTTCAATGCGTCCTATAATACTGAGAATTTATGCATTTAATATATGTGTATATACACACACACACACACACACACACACAAACAAACATTTATTATAATAAAATGAAAATATTATTAATAAACCATTTTTAATTAGTAAGATGTATTTAACCTTAATTAAAATGTGAACAATAATATTTAACACTGGCTATAACTATTTAGTGAAACTTCCCACTTGAACATATTTTATTAAAACTGTCATTATATTAAAAGCGACATTATTTACAGACCCACTTATTATTATTATTATTATTAGTTAAAGTTTGGATTAAACCCATTCTGTTCACGTGACCAGTTATAAGAACCCTGAAAGCCCATGGGTTTAAAAAGTATGGTTTCTGTCTGCCTCGTGTTCCCCACCTCCTCCACGGCGAGGCAGGGTTTGTGTGCGCGGCTGGGGGGATCCGTCTCAGGGAGGACGGGGCGTGACGGCAGCAGGTGCAGTGACCTTCTGTGTGGACGTTCTCGCTGCCTGTCCTGATTTCCCATAAATAACACCGATCCGCTTCTATGGAGAAAAAAATAATAATAATAACAACCGTACATTCTTAATGTACTCTTATCATACATTCAAAGTAACATTTATGCGATTAAAAGCCATCATCACATCACGCCGATATAATATAATCTCGGCGCCGTACACAGGGACGCGAGGACCCTTTTCGCATACGTGCTGTGAACACGTCAGGCTTGACGCGACACAGATCTTGCACTCGAGTCTTGGACACTCAATGATCCTCGTAGTGACTTTAAGATCAGTCGTGTTTTGAGAGTGAAAAAGAAAATGAGATTGGTGCGTCCCTGGAACTCTGTATACTCACTCAGGTTTCCTGATCAGGGGCTGGGCACCTACGCAGAAGTTTGGCACGCTCCTCTCTTTACCACTCAGCCCCATTTCTCTCGGTTTCTCTGATGAGACGTACAGAAAAATTAAGCAGCATTCTCCTTAAGACATTCAGTGAAAAAAAAAATAATAATAAATTCACCCTGAATGACTTGTACATTAAAAAGAATAGTTCAACCAAAAGTTAAAATTGTGTCATCGGTTACTCACCCTGATGTCTTTCCAACCCCATGAGACTTTCGTTCATCTTCAGAAAACAAATGAAGATATTTTTAGTGAAACCTGGGAGATTTCTGTCCCTCCATTGACAGTGCATGTAACCAAAAGTTCATAAAGGCATTGTAAAAGTAATCCATGTCACTCAAGTGGTTTACTCCCAATTTTATGAAGCGATAGGAATGTTCTATGTGCACGAAAAAAACTAAAATTAAGTCTTTATTCACAAAATATCTTCGCTTCTGTATAGATCTCGGACTCCGAACACACGCGCGTCGTGGCTCTGTCGTGAACGCGCGTCAGAGATCGATGCGTAATCGAAGATGTTTTGTGAATAAAGACACACGAGACACCCGTGTATGGGACGCTGTACACAAACCGAGTCACATAGAACAATCTTTGTAACAAAAGATGTCTGCAGATTTCGACATAGAGGAGGACTTGCTTGCTTTTTTTTTTTTTTGCCCAGCCTTACGTATTCGAACCCTGAAAATACAGACCGAGAACTAAGAGAAATGGAAGAGGCCACTGGCTCGCTCATTAGGGATAAATTCACAACGATAAATTCAAATATTTACAATATATTTTTTGTGAATCCATTTATTTCTGTAAAGCTGCTTTGTGACAATGTCCACTGTTAAAAGCGCTAAACAAATAAAACTGAACCGAATTGAAGAGGCTGCGACACAACCGCAGTCAGGAGCGTCTGTAAGACCGAAAGCAACGGAGCACCATTTTGAAAAATTAAACGAAGATCTAAAGCAAAATCAACTTGGAATGTAATGAACGAAGCTTGCATACAGCGTCCCTCTTCCTCTGCTGTACACAGTGCAGCGCTCAGGGTCCGGGCGTATCGTCAAAACGTCCGCTCTCGCGTCAACACAACACGTTCTCTTGTGAGCGCATGCCGGAGATCTACGGGTAAGTGAAGATATTTTGCGAATAAAGACGCAATTTTAGTTTTTTTGCACACGCTCGTTCGCTTCGTAAAATCGGGATTAAACCACTGGAGTAACATGGATTACTTTTTGATGCCTTAATGAACTTTTTGGAGCTTGAAAGTTTTGGATACATGGACTGTCTGGTGAAAGACAGAAATCTCCCAGATTTCATTAAAAAATATCTTCATTTGTGTTCTGAAGATGAACGAAAGTCTTATGGGTTTGGGACGACATCAGGGTGAGGAACTGATGACAGAATTTTGAATTTTGGGCGAATTATCCCTTTAATCTTTACAAGAGACGTGATCATTGGAATCCGAGATTTATTTCGTATTGATAGTGGTGCAGTTGGATCACTTCCTCTCTACCTAAAAGACGCAGGGGCGCTTTAGTTCTTTACTCTTCTCGTCCGTACACGCTGCTCAAACAGATCAACTTCCATGCTAATACCGCTAACACTATTTCACTCTTCATCTCTTAAAATGGCTAACTAACTGAACCGAACCAAGTCACTGCTGCAAGTGCATCGTATAGCTGCAGGGCATTCTGGGATACGGAGTCCAGTGTTTGCATCAACGTCTCCACTAGGCTGGATTTCTCATTAATATGATGGTGAACGTTGCTCCTAAATGGTGAGTGAGAAAAGAAGATTGTGCTTTTTGTTTTTTTAAAGGAGCGAACAGCAAAATTTGACCGTTATCCATTACGTCCGAGATTGTTTAATATATCTCCTACACCATCCTAGATGATCTCGCTATCTTCTAATGGAAATACTGGACCGAGCAGAACCTCTAAGCACATCGCAAATACTTCAATAGAAACATGTTTCATGTGGCGAACGTTTCCTTTAAGAGCAGTTCAGCAGGAAAGGGTTCATTTTAAACCATTTTGAAAATCTTGTAAGATCTATCGGGATGAGAAATTGGCGTTCACAGTGTACGCTGTGCTTACCCATTTTAACATCCCCACCAATCGTCCACTTATTTAGGCCGTTGCTGTGAATTTCATCAATTCCCACTAGAGCAACATGTCCAATCTGGGTTTGAGAGAATAATTTGAAAAAAGACTTAGCACTCTGGTGCAGCACAGATATTGCGTGAAAGCTACAGATGACGATCAGAGGGAACAACAAACCTGCGTTTCTCGACAAACTCTCGCGTTTTCATAACGGCGCGGCTCGTGCTGTCGCAATCGGAGCAGCCCTGCGATCCCGGCGAAAGTCTTCTTCACGGCTCGGATGATCACATCTGCAAAGGACCGGTAACAAATTTATTAATTCAGTGTGATTCCTTAAGTCATGACATGCTAACTGGAGGAAAGGGTCGATTTTGAAGAGCGCATGAATATATCTAGTCACCTCGTCTCGGTCTTTTGATTTCCAGGTGCTCCGATACACCATCGGGAGAGTGCACGCTGCGTTAGACAGAACAGAAACATCAGGTCAACATCAACAATCAAGTCCACATGAAACATGAACACTGCTTGAGATACGCCACCGAATCTAAACAAAGCGGAACACGGCTTAGCTAAATATCGAAAAACAGAGAAGAGTTTAACGAGTAACCTAGACGACCAGATGCCGTGTGTTTTTGGAGTTATGGTGTACGTGTTTGGGCTGAGGTTGGCCGTCAGCTGCAATATCAAAGATACTACAAATTAACTACAGATAAAATAGTATTAAAAGATGGAGTACAACAACAAAATTACGTTCTCAGGTTCTGAGGTATCGACAGTCCGGCACTGAACACCCCCAAGTTGTTAAAACACTCCTCTGAAAATTTCCACCATTTTCCAAATCCTAACCCTGAGTATTTTTTTATTTTTTATTTCCAGACCAAATGATGGTTGGAAAAAAGAATAGCGTGTAGAAACCATGTTTACTGCTAACGAGCTGCTACTGTAGAGCAAGACACACCCCCAGGGGCGGGACATACACACTCTAGAGAGAATTTAATTGGACGAACACACGATTAGTACAGGATGTGTCATCAAACAGTTATACTTGTTTTCCTCAAAAATGACAAAGTATAAAATTAAATGACAAACTCTACAAAGCTAATTTTTTCCTAGATGTATTAAAGTATTGGTGTCCATAACATAAAGGGACAAGTATTAAAAAAGAAAACACCAATTTTATTTCAGTGGCACTTTAAAAGAAACTTTCACACTATAAAAACACATTTATGTAAACCTGCTCAATAAAAAACTGCAAACATCGATTAAATTAAACTCTTCCGTTCATTTAATCGGTTATGTATCTGATGTTTATGTTTTAATGCACAAAATACTAGCATGTCAGGTTTCTCTGCTTGTCTGCTTGCTAATCCTTGAGCTCGAGCTAAGCTTAATTATAGCTTAATAATTAGCTACGGTTTAGCGACACTTCGCTATACATTGGTTAAATAAATTCCTAAATACCCGCCAACGCTTCTTAAAAAGAATAAACTAAGTTAAGTACTGCTAGCGGCTAGTTTAAGACCTGACTAGCCTATGTTTGCTAGCTAGCCAGCTAGCTTAGTTTAACGGTTGTGTTTCAAACGTCTCGCAGCTAGACACATAGTGCGCGCGCACGTTGACTGTACAGACAAGTCATGCTTTTGCACCCTACGTAGGGCACTTCTTTAGGGGGACAGGTGGGCATTTGGGACACAACCATCCTTAGCGAGTATCCTAGTGTTGATTAGAGAGAAATTAAAACGCAAGAAGATGAACAGCAGGATAGAAGGACTCACCTTTGATAGTTTCGTTTGGCAGGTCGGTAATTTTCCTGTTGTTGTTGTTGTTGTGTTTCAGAAGTGACCGCGTCTCGTGGTGGTGGTGATGGCGGCGGGTTACCGTCCGTAGGCCAGCTCGGCGAATTCCCTCCAGAAAACACGGAAAACGGAACAAACAGCGATGACAGTCCATCAACTATCCATTCATACATTACAAACCACCACGAAGACTCAGTCGCCCGCCTGTTTGTTAATGCCAGGATCTTTAAAAAATTACAAACTTCACCACAACATCAACTGCGACACGCCGTTCAATCCCAACAAGCGTTACTTCTACGTTATTTATACCTGGGAGCCGATTCCCAAAAGAGTCGATTCTTAGATTCTGAATCAAAGACTCAACCCCGAAAATTTAAATTCTTCTATAGTATGTATAATCATGATATATTATTACGTGTGTGTGTTTATTATTTTACGGTTTATCTTATAATTTGTCATTTCTTGTACAGTGGGTTTGGAAATCGATTTGAGAATAAATACAATGTGGAGTCGACTCTTGGAATCGACTCACTGGAATCAATGAGTCAGAGTCACTTTTGGGGAATCGAACAGCGCTGTGCTAGCCACCACGCGCCTCGGATACCGATTAGCCAACTAGCCGCCGCTTCGGGTTGCCAGGTCTGCGCTTGACAAAATCTGATTTGCTTCATATTCACAAACAACACTCAAAATGTGTCCTTCTTTTAAAGACCTTGTAACACTTTTAAATTCCATCATGACTATATGACTATAACTGCAAATGTGTAATCATTTAAAAGTAACGTTATTCAATGAATTCAATTCGATTTTATTTTATTTTATTTTATTTATGTATAGCACTTTTAACAATAGATATTGTCACAAAGGAGCTTTGCAGAAATATATCAATTCAGGACATATATTTTAAAATTTATGAAGTTATAAATTTATCCATAATGAGCAAGCCAGAGGTGAGGATGGCAAGGAAAAACTCCCTGAGAAATCATGAGGAAGAAACCTTGAGAGGAACCAGACTCAAAAGGGTGACACTGGATAGTGCGATTAAAAATAAATCATTTCTATAACTGTGTACTACATGGTCTAAAAGTGCAGTTGTATAACCAGGAAATTCATTGCAGGTTTCACATGAAATCTATTTTGTTACAGTTTTCAACTGATGGAGACTTGAGTGCAGAACTGTTCGTGGGAATTACAGTCCTAAAGCTATCGTAGCAATTGTAGTCCTAAGCCATCGTGGCAGAACTGCTCGTATCAATTGTAGTCCAAAGCCATCTTCGTGGTTTCTAAGTGGTACCATCCTCAGTAATCTCGTTGTTCTTTAGGATGTCCGTGTGGGGGACATCCTCAGCAACAGCGAGTGCTTTCCGAGTGAATGTTTTGTCAAGCATCATAAAAATACACACGGTTAACCTGAATAATCCTTTCACCAAAACTCCTAAAAGTCCTGCATTAATATATATTTTGCCATAAATGAAAAATTGTTTTTTTCTGCCACAAACATACAGTGACATAGCTGACATTGTTGAGAATAGGATCGAACAGGGGTGCCAATACAAGTTAATGCACTCTCTACTGATAATTTTCTTTTTTTTTTTTTTTTAGGTCTTCTGTCTATCTGTGCCCTTGGTATTATCCCCATCTTCCCCTTGTTATGTATGCAAAATGGCCAGAAACTACATTACAGACAAAAAGATCAATACAGAAGTGGCTATCAGCTGCTGGCAAAGGGTGGATCTGGCAACACATTGCTTGCATTGCTTTCCCTTTGGTCCCTCTGTAAAGGCATGGGTTAAAGAGAGGAGTTTATTACGTAAGAGCACTGACGCAGTGGACAGTATTCGCCAAGAGTAAATTGTCCATTGCATGTTTTTGGACTGGAAGAGGAAACTGGAGTACCTGGAGGAAACCCTCGTAGCACGGGGAGAACATGCAAACTCCGCCCATGCAGGGTGGAGGTAGGATTCGAACCCCCAACCCTGGAGGTATGAGGCAACAGTACTAACTACTAAACCACCACGCCCCAGAGTAAAAAAACATAAACAACATAAATATATGATTTGTTTCTAATAAACAAAAACTAAATAAATACACGAAACATAATGAGAAAATAAACTAATACTAATAACCAAACAAGCAAGCAAACAAATAAATAAATCATTGGTCGTCTATTGCATAAGTGCATTGATGTAGTGGAGAATATTTGCTACAAAAAAAGTATATGATATAACAATTACATCTCAATAAAAAATATTTAAAAAATAGATAAAATTAATACTAATAATAATAATATTAAAAAGAAATAAATGAATAAACAGATAAAAATAAACTATCCCATTTCTTCAATAATCATTTTATATCGTGTCCTTAAATTATTTCCAAATTACTTGTAGCAGTACATGTGCATAGCTTTAAATACGTAACTTAAATTTTTTTTATTTATTAATATATTTTTCTTCTTTTTTTATTTTTGCAGATCCATTCTGAGAGTTTAAGTAACACAAATCCAGTTCCACGGTATAAATTTCATTCAGACAAACCGTAAATTAGCACCTCATCAAAAATATATTTCAAACATTTACAAAAGATTTTATTATTGATTTTACAAAGATGCATGTATTTCAACCAGGAATGTAAATACGTGATATTTTCTTCTTCGGAGAGCCCGAGGGGCGTGCAGGATGCTGGGAGAAGTCAATGAGAGGTGATCGGTGTAGAGATAAATGATAAATATGATAGTTTTTACATGAATCATATAAATAACTGTCCTTTAACACACCTTAGAATCCAAGAGGAAATCTCGTCTTCAGGCCATCAACAGTGACGCTTTAGGTTTCAGGGAAAGTAGAAAAAAAGAGTGGACTTGAGCAATAATACTTCCTTTTGACTGTAAACAGTCGTTCCCTCAGTCGCCTCTCTTTTTTTCTCTCTTCTCTCTAAAATAATTAAATGACTCTCTGTCTGACTAGCATGCTAACAGACTAACTTGCTAGCTAGCTAACAGAAATGGCATTACTTCATTACCACGTCATGTGTAAATGGAGTATATGGCTATGTAAAAAACTGATGTTCACATTTTATTGCTTTTGTTTTCAACGTTTTAAAAAGAAATCACTTCAGAATCACGTTGCATTCTGGGTAAGTTAAAGTTCACTTAAGATGGAAGGAAATTGGTGAAATAGAAAAAAAAATGCTTACGTGTTAAGTGGAGGCAGAGTTACCGGGCCGGTTATGTGCTGAATGGATGGGTGATAAGCCCCTCCCCTTTGTGCTGACATCATAGATGGCCAAGCTGAGTAGCCAATAGGAGGGAGCGGCGGAGGCCCATAGTGATGATGATGGTGGACGGGGCCTCCTTTGGCTTTCATGTAGTTCTCCTAAGCGTCATAGTCAAGCTGTCAACATCCGAGGCAGCTTTTGAGTATGAAGTAATGAATCAGAGGTTAAAAGGTCACCTGGCCTGCAGGAGGACTCCCGCTCATGCCAGCGGCAGTCGGCGGAAGCGCCTTTAGCATCATGTTGTGCATGATGATCTGGTGCATCTGGGCATTCTGCATGAGCATCAGCTCCACCATGTCTGAGGATCGACATCACATTACGAGGCTTAGATATAGACCACGAAATCACAAGATCACTTCTTAGCCAGGTATAATGGAATTAAAGACGATTTTTGTGACACATGATATGCACCATGATGTGTAGCAAACTGCTAGCAAAACCGCAGGGTTGCTTTCAAAAAAATATGTAAAACTGATTTTAATGATACTTTAATGTCTACAGAAATGTTAACACTGAACTTTTACACATTTAAAAATGTAAAAAAGTACACGGCTTTAACACCACATTACTGTTATTAAAACAAGTGAACCTTGTGTGACTGCTAGTGCATGTTTTATAATGTATGTAAGGAATAAAACACTTAGTGGTGTGCTGTTTTGGGAAAATAATCAGTGACAGGGTGGTGTGATGAAGCGCAGTTACTGATAACACCCCAAACTGAATAATTTTACTCTAACAGCATGTTCTGAAGTCTTTAATTCCAAGCAACAGTTACGAGTTTTATGAATGTATACTTTTTATCCATTTATAGTTGCATTTAAGGTTGTAGAACAGCCACGAACCCTCGTACCCTCTTTAATGCTGCCGGATCTGTGGGGCGCAGGTTGGACTGGTGGAATCTGCGCTATAAGCGGCTGCTGCTGTGGGAGCTGCTGAATGATGGTGGCTGGCGGATGAGGAACCTACAGAGAAAGAAAATATATCTATATCTGTGTTGAGAAATAAATAAGAATCAGAATATCAGAATACATCAGCATACTTGATGTCAATCGACTCAGCCCAGTGTTAGCCTAGACATTTGTACTTTAAGGTATTAATTGAGTCATTTTCTCACAGTGTGTTGGATGATTCGGGGAGGCTGCAGGGCTGGAGGAGGAGCTGGAGGAGGAGCTGGAGGCGGAGCTTGAGGCGGAGACTGATAGATATAAACCGGGGGTGAGGGTGAGGCGGGAGATTCGTAATGATGCTGTCTAAGAGTTCCAGCCCATGTCTGTGGCCTTACCAAGTCGTCCAACATGTGCTGTTCCTGTCTCAAACAACAAAGCAAATATATCTTTAATATGTGAAGAATAAAACATTTGGGCAGCGTGCTGTTATATAGATAACGTAACAGAACGAGCGTGTTAATAAAAAACCTGTGATTTGGAGCTGCACTACTGTCAGTGAACTATTTTTTTCAGTCACTACTGAAAATGAATCAACACCTTCTGACCAATCAGAATCGAGAATTCAACAGTGCCGTGGTGTGAAGGTTAATATTAAACATACTGTAGTAAGTATAATAAGTTTGATATGAAACATCACGTGATTTCGGTACCCTTAGTCTCCGGAGTAAGTCTCTCTTGCGTCTCAGAGCACTGTGCAATGCTTCGTTCCGCCCATCATAACTTCCTGTTTCAAAAAAAGAAGTGAGCTGAAGCTGTAAGGATTGTATTAGCATGTCCCTAAATAGCAAATTCCTTGCTTTTGAAAACAGTAAGCTGGGAAGCCAACATTATTAATAAAAACTGATAATATTAACAAAAATGTAAACATTTTTTAACGCTTTGGGAATGTGATACTGCAAATCGGAGTCACTCTCAAAATGTACGTTTACACAATAATCATAATAAATAAGTATTTAAAATAAAATATTTCAAATTGCAGCATTACAATTCTGTTTTTCCCCCAATTTTTAGAGGTAACATTACTTGCAGAAAGCGCAGAGTCTGCCCTTTCATCATGAGCCGCTCTCTCATTCTCCAGTCTCTAATGCACAACCAAGAAAATAATAGGGTTAGTATGTTTTTTAAAAAAAAGTCTTGTTTCATTAATTTCTTTCAATTTTGAGAGCAAATCTTCATTTTGCTGGATTACAGAAAAAGAAGAAAGATATCAAACTATAGAAATTGAACAATTACAACAGTGAGAAATGATATAAAATTAAACATCATGTCAAACATTCACAGCTATACATGACTAGGTTCATAATGGCTTATGATGAGGTTTAGGATGAATTGTTTTGTGAGTGATTTGATGATTTGGGTCTCATTTGTGTCCTGCTGATATTACAATTATAAATCTGTTTGTGAACTAAAAGCGAGAGACATAGGTTGAGTTAAACATTGTTAAAGTGTCCTTCACAATAACCTATGTGCCTGTTCCAGTCCACTATAACTACACTTTATATTCAAATGATATTCAATACAATTGTTGGTTAAGTCACATATACAATTAAGTCACATATTCAACAGGAAGTGCCATTATCCCAATTTCCTGAAGATCGTGAGAAGAAGAAAAGTATGTCCCGTCATTCTTTCTTCATTTTCATATATGATACTGTAACTGACTGACAAGGTCACTTTGAAAATATCAGTTACACCAAATTATAGACTGAAAGTAAATTATCAATGTGAGAAAATTACGTTTTAAGTAACTCATTAGAATGTCCTTATTGCTATAAGCATGGATGCTAATTAACCACATTTTGTGTTTTTGCTAATATGCTAAAATTCTCAACCCTGTTACTAGTTTAACAGTAAAATGCCACCATTTTCAGAAAAGGCTTGAGATGGATTAACACAATAAAAAAATAATAATAATAATAAAGTTCAATATTTCAGTTGCAAGGGCTAAATGACATCCCAGTTGTTGAATCATTAGTTGTTTATAATTAATTAAAAAATTATTTGAAAGTTCTTCTTACACCTTGAAAAGGCCATCATAATTTATATAAGACACAATAACAATGAGCTTAGTGTTTATCGCCGTTGTTAAAGTGAATAATAAACAGAATTAAGACATAGAAGGCTGAATTATTAGTAAATGACAAGTTCATATTTATTAACCAAGCAGAACTGGTCATCTACATCCTTTTTCTACAGGATTAAAATAAAAACTAAGTTATATTAATAGATTAATCTCTCACCTTTTCCAGCAGTTTTAATTTCAGACGAGTCATTTGGTCAACAATCGGATCAGCCATTGCAGTGAAATAGCTCTTACGCCAGCTTTAAAAGTTTCTATGTGCTGTTTTGTCTAACTTGCATTCCTTCAACTAAATCTAACATTGGAGAAAAAGGTCTGAGTGTAAGTGAGTCATGGTTCTCCAGCCGTGCCTGTTTGCTGTGGACTTTCCTCTTGGTTGCCAGAAACATACCTGTGTCCCTCTGCCCAACCCTGCTGTTACCATGTTACGCGTCCGGATTTATTTACTTCACTGGGAGGTTTTAAAAAGAAACTGCTTCTTGATATTGTTTGTTAGAGCTGCTGTGCGTGTATAGATTCATGTTTCAAGGATTTTAAATGCAAAATATTAGATGGCTGATAAATGCCTTGTGTATCAACTAACATAAATGAACTTGCGTTCAGAACAGACAGGTGGATTTTATTAACTCGTTTCCATCTCTGTTAAGTCAATAAAGTGCTTCTGAATTCGCTTTATCAGCCATTATGTAGAAAATCATGCTCGATTCTGATTGGTCAGAAGGTGTTGATTAATTTTCTACACCAGCAGCTCTGACAGTAGCGCAGCTGCAAACCACAGGTTTATATTAATACGTTACGGTATTGCTTCTGTAGCAACAACTTACACAGCGACCTATATGATGGACGCTCCACATAAGCAGACTTAAAAACTGTGTATTCATTGATATGGTCTTCTGTAAGGACAGGTTTATTTAACATTTTTGGAAGGCGTCTCCTGTGTCAGCACTTTGTAACCGTCAGAGGTACGTTTTCAGACGCAGGAAAGTCTTCAGGATTTTTTTGCGTTGTGGTTTGCTCAGTAACATGACAAGCTTTTTAACTTTAAAATAGAGAAAAAAAACTGAGTCGCCGGTGAGGGAACGGCTGTTTAGAGCTGCTATAACGGACGGTTTTGCGGACGTTCCACAACAGTAAATGTAATTAGAAACAGATTAAACAGATTGCTGAGGTGTTAGAGGAATAAAACACTGCTGGGACATGCTTTTATTGGAAAATAATCAACTTCGGAGTAGTAACAGTATCTCCACTTGATCACACCATCCCACCGTTGAATATTTTCCTATAATGGCCCAAAAGTGTTATTCCTTACATAATACTGTAACTGTGATTAAAATCTTGCATTAAATATACTATTTTTTGATGAAGTATTTTAATATGGCAAAAAAAAAGCATTTTATTCACTAATTTTAAATTTTTGTCTGACTTGTAAATAAATTATTCACTGGTGCAAAAGTAACTGATGTTTTACAAAATGTGTTAGACATGATTTTAGGTGATTATATTAAAAATAAGTTATTTTTAAAGGAAAAAACAACAAAAATCCTGATTAATATTTAAGCTTAGAAAGAGGCAGTTGAAGCTCGCGCGCTCATGCGCGCGCTTGTAGCGGTTGTGGGCGTGTCTTTTGTTTAGAACCAGTAGAAACCAAGATTACTATTTTTGAAAAAAAAATCGTATAATCGTGTAATCATATAATATCTAATAAAGTTCTAAACATTTGTCTAAAATAATAAGTATTAATTATATTTACATGTATTTATCTCGCGCTTTGTTCGTTGTAACTAACTTTCCGGATGAACAGAGGACGGATTTGAATGGCACAGGTGCGCGTGCCTTATGTAACGATCTGATTGGCTGTAATTTTCCCAGCCGTGTGTTCTGATTGGTCGCTTGACATACACAACCTCATAAGGGCGGGGCTTAACGAGCTTCGCGGCCATGTTGAAATTTGCACTGACAGTTATTCCGTTGTGATTTCTCTCAACTTGGAAGCAGCCCTATATTGTCTGTTTTTTCACTAGTAAACGCTCTTGTGCAAAGTTTTTCGGTCTCTATGAAAGCCTTAATTTCGAGAAGATGGACAAAGATGAACGGCAAAGAAAACTAGAGGCCGGAAGAGCGAAGGTTTGTAGCCTAAAAGTCTGGCTAGCTAGCTTAGCCGTGTTTGCTAGCTGATTATTTTTGCTCAGTGATTAACCTGCAAATTCCAACTTTAGCTCGCGAATGAAGTAAACTAGTAGTTGCAAATTGATTAAAGTGAGTTAAATATGTTTTAGTCAGTTAGCGATATATGCTAACATTGGAAAATAGTGTAAATGACTGAAAACGTCGTTACTCGCTGCAAATGTTTGTTCTTAACCTGATTACAAAGAAGTAATTGAATCAAGTGGCTTAAAGGTACAGTAGTAGATTTCTTTTATCCCTTGTTTGAACAAATACCCTGAAAGAGATGTAGAACATGATTTTAAAAAAAGCATTGGATAAAGGATTGGATTCAGCCGTGGCCTTAGCAAAAGTTTCTAAAGTTCCAGAAGAAACCCGTTTGGAAAACAGAGGTCCGGCCCGGAAAATGTTTGTTTGTGTTTGGATGCGTCATTTTTCTAGACACTCTATATGGATCATATAAGATCCCTGGAGGTGGAGCTTTGTGAATATGGGCATGAATAGGGGAGTGGACTCAAGGGGAAAACAGTCATTCAGATTTTGAACCCACCTTATCCTCGTGAAGAAAAATGAATCTTACCTAATGCACCTTTAATGTTCAGTGCAATAAGGACTCAAACACATTCACTTGAACCAGCGCTGGCTGGTATAGACATGCTCGCAGGCAAATCCCTCAGGCATCAGTGTACATCAGTATGCGTGTTCGTTTTTGGTATCCACATCAGATTATTTGCTGTTAACAAATGTGGATGGTTTTGGATTTATTATTGTGGAGCCAAGAACAGCTCCACCAACAGCTGTAAGAAAAATAGATAGGTGTCCTGTAGCTAGATAGATCCTTTATTTATCCCCAAGGAAACTTCAAGAAATGCACAGAATGGTTGTGAGACACAAGACTGGGGCTGATTTCTTTCTATCCCAGACTGTAGATTCATGCAGCCAATCAGTGAGTAAGTCATGTCAGGTGATTACACGAAGTGACACGCCCCCTTAGACTTGCTCTCTCTGTGGGCTGATTTTTTATTTTTATTTATTTATTTATTATTTTTTTTATAAGCCTGTTTGACACATCCTTGAGTTGAGTTTTTGTTCAAGATACCAACAACAGAAAGCTGACTGCCGCCGTGCACTTTGATCGTGAAATAAGTTTACCTTGGTTTTTTTTTTGTTTTTTTCTGTCTTGAAAAAATTTTAGGAGAAATACTTGTTCTTGTGAGCCAAGTTCTGCATTTGTGTGTTAAAGTCTGAGTCAGTAGTTTGAGATGTTGTGAGAGTGGTTCTGGCTCTAACTGCGTCTTTCTGCACACTCAGTGTTTTTTTGTGATGAATTTTCCGACGTCGTTATGATTAGACGTGCAATCGTAGGCTGTAATACCGCGTGGCTTCGTGTGTGTGTGTGTTGGGATGTAAACCTGGTCAGGGATGTGCTTTAATCTGGAGTAAGCTGCTTAAGAAAGCTGTGCAGAGATCGGCTGTAGAGTTGTGTATTGCAACCGTATTTTTGTACGCTTCTCTTTTTGCGTTCAATAAGGGATCACGCCCAAAAAAAGGACCAGCGTTGGTGACTCTTCTTCCACATAGCGGCTGAATTTTTGACGCATCGCTACAGCGATGCAGGAGATGCCGCTAAACTTTTCGGATTTCTCAGACCTGGGAGCGGTCAGACCGAATGCAGAGAAATCTCAGAAGCCAATCCTGGACACGGGACATGAAATACGTGCATTTGTTTCTGAAAGCTGTTATATTGAGCCAGTTATATCTAGGTAAATTCGACAAACCTGAGCCAAATGAAACCAAGAAGGCGAGGCTGTGGTGTTTCTGCTCATTAACGGTGGCAGAGCTGATTGTTGTTCAGTAACGTCACACCTAGCTGTTTTCTGAATGTTGCTTGTTGAAGAACAAAACAAATTTAACAAACATTAAATTTGGGGGGGGTTTTCTCCTCCTTTTTTATTTTTTGTTACACTGTTGGCAGCTCTGTGTCTGTAATGAACTAAATTGAGCTTTTGCTTCCATGTTCTGGCGTACCTGTCTTTCTCCCTGTCCTTTGGCTCGTGGTGCAGTTTGCGCAATATAGACAGCAGCGGGCGAAAGGCAACAGTGCGAACGCTTCGAAGAAGACTGCGAAGAAGAAGAGCCAGACCGTCCAGGCGAACGAACGTTCAGCACAAGAGGAGTCCCGACCCGAGCACGCTCATGGACAGGACAGCAAGGAGGAGCTTGAGGTTTGGTTTTTATTTCTTTATGACCAAGTTTATTTGGCGTGTCAGAACACTTAAGTTATAGCAAGCGTGCACATGTGATCGATCCTGTAGGACTCAGTGCTGCCTCATGACGCTGGTGATCCAGAAGAGATGAACCAGGAACAGAGCTCACTTCCTGTGGACAGAGCGGCAGCGGATCGGCCTGATGAGCAAGAAGACCTTTTAGAAGAAATTGTAGTCTCACACACGAGCAGAGAACAACTGAAGGTGAATACATTTGGTAGCTTTCAGGTAGGGCTAGGCGATGTCGCAAGTATCCGAACAGTTTAAGGCGTGCTCATAAGATTTATTAAACTTCCAGCAAAAATTAGATTATATTTATAACATGAAACGGAGGGGGAAAGTAAAAAAATGTAATCAATCAGTTTGTAATGGTTTGGTTGGAAGGAATTATGATGAACAGGGTATTTCAGAAAAGGTATTGTGACAATTTATCACAATATTGATATATCACCCAGTCCTAATGTAAGCGCTCACCAAAATGTTATAAAAGGGTTTATTAAATATTATGAAAATGCAAACATGATAGATAAATTTGCTTTTCTTCATTAATAATAAATATTTTCATTATTTAAAAAAGAAAACGTAGAATGTAGTTTATTGCCAGCCCAACATTTGCTTGTTTGCCAGTGCGTATGCTGGAAAGGTGACGTTTAGAGACGATTAGGTCCTGATGCTGTTCCTCATTAATGCTTTGTAGCAGTTGCAGGCAGCGGTGGAGAAGAGAAACGAGATCATTTCACAGCTCAGTGTCAACCTGCAGGCGGCGCTAACGAGCCGAGACCAGGTGCAGCTGGAGGCGCAGCAGCTGACGGGGCAGATACAGGAGCTGCAGCAGCAGCTACAGCAGGTCTGGTTGTGATTTTTCTTACAGCACGATGTTTTTGGGCTTCGGCTATACACCTGTGGAATGTGTCCCTAGGTAAAGGGTGATGGCTAAAACCTTATTGCACTTTACTGCACCACACAACCAAAAGTATTCGGACACCTGACCATCACACCCATATGTGCTGCTTGTTGAACATCCCATTCCAGATTTATTCCCCACTGTGCTGTTATAATAAGGTCCGCTCTTCTGGGAAGCTTTCTACTAGACTCTGGAGCGTGGCTGTGGGGATTTGTGTTCATTCAGCTACAAGAGCATTAGTGAGATCAGGCGCTGATGTTAGTGAGGAGGTCTGGGGTGCAGTCGGTGTTCCAGTTCATCCCAAAGGTGTTCAGTGGGGTTGAGGTCAGGGCTCTGTGCAGGACACTCGAGTTCTTCCACTCCAACCTTCACACACCATGTCTTCATGGAGCTCGCTTTGTGCACAGGGGCATCGTCATGCTGGAACAGGTTTGGGCCTCGTAGTTCCAGTGAAGGCATAACTAAAGAGATGCACAGCATCTTGTTGACAGGCATGAGTGCAGGTGCTAGTCTGTGTATTTAGCTAGTTCGCTAAGATACTGTCAAGTTTGTTTAGATTTAGAGAGGACGTGGTGTTTAGAGAGGCTATTGGCTGGACATTTCAACACACAATTGTGCTGACTTCCTGTTTCAAAAGGAAATGCATCAACATGCAGAATCAAATCACGACTCTCAAGCCATTTCATATGAAATTTAAACTAAGATGATTTTTCTTTCCTTACCCCCCCCCCAGGCTAAAGAGTACCTGCGCAGTAAAAGTGTGGGATGGCTGGATCTATCTCAGACCCGCAGGCAGCTACATATAGAGCACTCTCTGCAGGTGATTCTCCTCATCTCTCCTACAACACAAACACCAAACAAACCTTATACTGTTGCTGTATGAAGGTTTAAACTTTGCGTAGAAGCTGCACCTTTGTGATCTTTGGAAATGTTTCTTCTGTCCAGATGAGTAATGATCAACAGGTCCTCTTGGCTCAGAAGGAAACGGAGATCACGGCTCTCCAACAGACGCTCACAGTCATGAAGGATTCCCTCGCTCAGCTCCAGAGTGCTTTCACGTCAAACAACATGGAGCAGATCAAATCAAGCTTGTGCCACAATGGCGAAATCCTGTCCGGGATTAATACGGGCCCAGAGAACAACCTTGACTCGAGCAGCGATCTGATTCAGAGATTAAAATGTGAGCTGGATGAAGAGCGACAAAACAGCAAGCGAGCACAGGAACGTGCCGAGAACCTGCAGGAGATGGTTTTGAAATTTGAGCGCGACAAGGTTGAGATGGAGGCTCGGTTACGAGTGATTCAGGACGATCTCGAGCGTGCAGAGAAAAAGACGCGCGAGGCACAGCAGTACAAAGCTGAGAAAGAGCGACTCAACCAGGATGTGGTGCGTCTAGACGGGCTGGTGCGAGAACTTCAGAACAGGGTTCGGGAGGAAGAAGAAAAGTCCAAGTGCCTCCGCTCCAAATACGAAGCTGAAATCGCCAACTGTGAGCTGCGTCTCCAGACCCTGGAGGAAGAGAGGGTGTTAAATGTAGCGCAGTTAAGTGATGCACATGACGCTGCGCTCAAGCGTCTCCAAGAGGAGCATTCTGAGGAGGTCAAACGAATTCAGGAACTGCTAGACCAAGCCCAAAAACATGACCTTCATGGTGCATCTTCGGAGCGTGATACAAGCGTCACCTGGATCCAAACCTCTGAAGAGCACCACAATGAGGAGACGGCCACTGAAGGTTCTCCTGAAGCTGTTCCAAGTAGGAATGCCTCTGTTACCGATGACTTGATGGAAAGGTATCTGGCATCTGCAGTGCAGCGTGAAAGCTCGTGGATGGAACAAAGTCTAGAGGAGTGCAGCATCATGGAGAACTCTACGCTCTCCAAGTTGGAGTTCGAAGACGAATCGAGATTTTTGGTTCGTCTTGATTCTGGTGCTCATAACACAAACCAAGAAGATCAATCATCTGGACTAGATGGCACGTCCTTCACCCAGGCGCAGTGGCAGAGCTTTAATTCGACCTCGAATGGGCTGAACGAAAGTGTGGATCTGGGCAAGGAGCTTCTGATTCAGCAGTGTGGAGACCTCACCAAGCAATTGGAAGAGAAAGAGAGACAGCTGGACATTCTTCAGGAAGAAGTCCGACGCTCTGCTGAAGAGTTAGAAGAGGCGCGGGAGCGTTGGAGTAGAGCATCGGAGGAGCTTGAGGAAGCGAAGTGGGAGCTGGAGACGGAACGAGACAAGAGGCTTCACTGCGAGGAGCTCCTCAATGAGAAAATCCATGAGCAGGACAACCTGAAGAACAAACTCAGCTACCTGGAGAGCCAGAAAGAGAAAGAGCAGTTAAAGTCCAGCATGGAACTTGATGATAAGAACTCTTCTGCAGAGGAACTTCTGAAGGAACTGAAGGAGGACAAGGTCAAGCTCGTTTTCCAGCTCAAACACCAAGAGCAGCTGGTCCGAGACATTCAAGAGCAGAAGATGGCTGGAGACTCAGTGAGCTGCGAAGTCCAGGCCCTGTTCGGGCGGCAGCTCTCCTCCCTGCAGGCTCAGAGGGACCAGCTCATGGCCCAGCTGGAGACCCAGAGGGAAAAGAACCAAACCTCATCAGTGCTGCTAGGACAAAAGACCCTGGAGGTGGACTCTGCCTACAGGGAGATCCAGCAGCTCCGAGCGGAGGTGGAGGAGAGAGTGGAGAACGTGCAGAGGCTGGAGAAGGTCCGAGTGGACCTGGAGTCCAAGCTGACGTGTCTTAAAGAGAACCTGAGTAACATGGAGGAGGCGTTGCGTCAGGGTTCGGCAGAGAAAGCTGCTTTGGAGAGGCGACTGCAGGCGCTAGACGAACAGAACAAGAGCATGGAAAAGGTTCTGGAAACAGAACTGGAGAACTTTGAGGTGTGGATCTTTTTATTTCTGTGAATTATTTTTCTCTTCCCTCTTTCTGTTATTTTTCTATTCTCTCCTTATCTTTCTCTCTTGTCTCATTCTCTTTCTTCTCTTTTGCTCTCGGTATTTTCTGTTTTTGTTTTTATTTCTTCTTTGTCAATCTTTTTTCTCTTTGTCGATTTATTTTTCTTTTTTGTTTCTCTCTCTGTTTTTCTTCTCCCTTTTTCCCTTTCTTTCTGCAGTTTTCTTCTCTCTCCCTCTGTCTGTTCCCTTCTTTGTATCATGATACCTTTTTTTTCTTCTTTTTTTGGAAACATCAGAAATACAAACTTTGATTTGAAGCAGCTAATTGAAATTTTTTTTTTTTTTCTTTTCAGTTTCAAGCTATTTATTTTTGTAGACATTAAATAAATGTATCAGACCAAGCGTTTTAATTTTGAATGCATCACCTCCAGCTCCAGCTTCGAGCGAAAGATGTGGACCTTGAGCAGATGAAAGAAGCCCGAGAGAAGGCGGAGGAGGAGCTCATGGAGAAGGAGAGCGCTTTGCAGAAGGAGCTGAGGGAACATGAAGAGGAGAAGAAAAGACTTGAGGAGAAGCATCAGCAGGAGGTAAATTAAAACTACTTCAATATCCGCTGCCTCTAAGCGATCGGAAAGTGTATTTAATCAGTTGTTCATTTTTTCCTTTCTTTCAGGTGCTAGACTGGAGTTTGCGCTTGGAGAAGGAGCTCTCTGTGCTGCGCTCCAACCTGGAAGAGGAGCAGAAGAAACAGATCACCCTGATTAAGCAGGTGTTGATCATTTATTCATTTTTTTATGCCTTTCCCGAGGTGTATTTTATTGAGATTTACTTTTCTTTCTGGCTGTAATCCTTGAATCTCATTGCGTGTAGGTGCACGAGCGAGAGCATCAGAGAGAGATGGCCGAGCAGGCGTCTGAGCGGAGAGAGGAACTCGACCGGCTGAAGGCTGAGCTCTCTGAGGAGCTGAGAGACAGCATGGAGGCAGCACATCAGGCAGAGCTTTCGCAAGCCCAGGTCAGGGCATAACATGCACATTATTATACCTATCGTTAGTTACCAGGCTATTCGAGTGGTTATTTAAACCTGTTTTTTATGGCGGAGATGATCTGATTTCTGTTCTCACTCAGACGCAGCACGCTCTGGAGCTGGAAGCCCTCCGCCTGAGCCTGACCAACCTGCACACGGCGCAGCTGGAGCTCACACAGTCCAACCTGCAGAAGGAGAAGGAGGCGGCGCTGAGCGAGCTGCAGGCCAGCCTGAGGGAGAAGTGGGCTCAGGAGAGCGCCATGCTCCAGACACGACAGCAGTTTGAGCTCGAGAGGCTCCGAGAGCAGAGCAGGGAGCAGAGCAGGGAGCAGGAGAGACAAGCCGAGCTCCAGCTCCAGCTGGCCATCGGTGAGGCAGAAAAATACCCAACACAGTTAATTGTTTATAGCAATCTGGGTTTGTACAGAGAAATATATCTCTACTCTAATCAATGATGACATTTCTAGATCCTGTGCAAAGGTGATTTAATTGCATGCTTTGGGTTAATTAGCTAGAGGGACATTTGGATGCGACTTAGGACTCAATATGTACCGTCGATATTGTGATGAAATCTGAAACCATACACTCTTAACAAAAATTATTAAAAATTGCATGTAGCTGATTTGATTTAATTGTACTGATTTTTTTTATATGTATAAAATAAATATATATGCTCTTATTTTTTTACTTTTGGACTGTTTGAATAAAAAAAATCAGCGTTAAATATTGGACTTTGATATGTCTATAAAGTTAAATAAATTTAAAATGCAGCACTGCTGTTTTGCCAACAGATCCGCAAACCCTTATCTCACGACGCAGTTTGTCTACCGTAAAAAGCTCGTATCTCGATATTTGACATTTTTCCTGTTATCCAAACGTAGCATGAGGTACAAGCGTGCATCCTCTGAGAGAGGGGAGAGAGGGCCTCTGCTTATTAAAGGCAAACCTTCCTCCAAAAAGCTTCGTATTTAATAAAATCAAGACTTTGGTGTGGAGTTATGCACTTTATTGTTTTGTTTGTTTTTTTTCCCCTGTTATCTAACACATTACCGTTGTGTCTGTGGCGTCATTTCTTCCCAAAAGATGATCTGAATTGTGGTTGGGAAAAGCGTATTTCAGAAGAGCGGACCTCACTGGAGCAACAGCAGGCCAGTAGAATGGAGGTAAAGTTTCCTGTGGTGGTGTTTCTTTTTTTTTTTTGGTTTAAATTATTCTTATATTTTAATAGATGTGTCCTACACTAAAAAAGAAATCAATCTTTGTGTGTTGTTTTTAATTCATCAGGATGCAAAGGCTCAGTGGTTACAAGACTCCAAAAAAGAGCAGTCGGAGCTTCAGGTGTCCCTGAGCAAAGCCGAGGAAAGTTTGGCTGAGATGCAGCACAAGCTTGAGGAGCTTCAGCGATCTAAAGAGGAAGAAATCAAGCATCTGGAGTCGGAGTTGAGTCAGGCGTGGTCCGACCGAGACTCTGCTGCTCGTGAGTGGTCTTTAGCATCAGGCAAACTGCATAATTACAGTTATATTATATTATATTATATTATATACGTCTGCTCTGTGTTATGAGCGTGATGGCGAAGTGTGTGTTTCTCCTTGTGGTTTAGGTGCTGTTGAAGAACTGGTCGCTAGTCACAAGGTGGTGCTACAGGAGCAGCAGGCTCACACACAAGAGCTGGAAGAAAAAGAGAAACTGCTTAAGCAGGAGGTATAGGAACCTGAGAATACTTGTGAATATTTAAGAGCCATGTTTTACATTTACTCGCCTTGTGTGACGGCACTGAAAATTAATTTGTGGCCGTAAGTTGGGGATGAAACACCTGGGGACGTGCCGTTCTAGGAAAATAATAAACAACAGGGTGGTGTGATGAAGCTTACATTATGGTAATGAGTTATGGTTACTACCTGATATTGATTATTTTCCTGTCCTGAAGTGTTCTCTTGCTCTTTTACCACAGCACTTTGCCAACGATTACAATATTTATATATATATTTTTTTTAAAAATGACAACTATATATTTTTATTTATTTATTTTTATCTGTCTATTGTTACATTGAATGTTGTGGAACATCTGTCAGATAAGTTAGTTCCTGTTATGACTTACTATGTCAGCTTTAAACAGTCAATCCTTTACCAGCCCCTCTCTCTCTCTCTCTCTCTCTCTCTCTCTCGAAGGATTTTCTGTGTATGGGAAAGTGAACTCTAAACTCCTACTGACGGTGGCATGGGTCTGTTCGTTTCAGGTTGATCGTCTGCTCACAGAACAAGAGGCGCAGAAGGCCAGCTCCGAGCAGGAGATCTCTAACCTCTGGTCTCAGCTGGAGAGCATGAGGACCAGCAGGCAGGAACTGGGAGGTACCAGATAATGCTCCACCAGGTTTGGAAGTTTTGGCTAAAAGAAAATTGCATACCTAGAAATCTCCCCTCTCTCTGTCCGTCTTTCTCTCCTTTCAGAGTTGAAGGAGCAGTTGCTGGCACGCACGTCGCGTGTTGATGACATCGAGCGGCTGAAGCAGGACTTCTCGCAGCAGAGGCGGGAGCTTCAGGAGCAGAATGAGGCAGAGCTGGAGAACCTGCGCGTGTACTTCGAGCAGCGGCTCCGGGCCAGCGAGGAGAACCACCGAGAGGAAATCGCCCTGCTGCAGCTGCGTCTCGTAGAGGGAGCCCTGGAGGACTCGGCCCTCAAGACTGGAGAGGCCAGGTAGGCCAAGTGCATGTGGGGTATCGATGCAGTAACATTTTCAGGACAAAAATAACTTGAGAGTATAATGCTGAGAAATTTGGCTAAGCGCTTTTTAAAAAATAATTTATTTAATTTTGTAATTTCTAACATTATGGAACTTTAGAGCAACGTTGTTAATGACTTATGATTACTGAAGTGGAAAATTTATCAGGAAACTGCTGCTCAAAGCTATGATAGCAGAATTGTAGCAAAAATGGCTAAGAATACTGCAAGTCAACAGTTAAAACCAGTCCTACATTCAATACCTAGTAGATTTAAATCTGATTCTAAAGTGTAAATAAAATGTATAAACTGAAGAGGAAAAGTGAAGAGGAAAAACTGAGGGATAAATCAGGTTTAATGCTTTTCCTCCCTTTCAGTAATTCAAAATCGTTATTTTTTTTTTTCAATAACAGCATGTCCCTGAGTGTGTTATTCCGCTTATACCATAGTAATTCACCAACAATTAAAATTTTTATTACGTAAGGAATTTACATGCATATTACATGCTTTCTTTTTATCCATTTAATGTTGTGGAATGTCTCAAACAAGTTAGCTCCTCTTGTGATATGGCGGTGATAAACGGTCATTCTCTCACCAGCTTTTCTTTTCTTTTTCTCTCTCTCAAAGTTAATATGATGAAAAAAATCCACCTTGTCATGTTAGTGTGTGCAAAGCTTAAGCTCCTCTTTCCTGAAGACTTTCTCAGAAAATGTAGTCGTGGCTTTACCTGTAGCTGTTACAAAGCACTGACACTGGACACTCCTTCCATCAACGTTATAAATAAACACCTTCTCACAGAAGTCTCGACCATATTAATGAATGTACATGCTCTTGAACCTGTGAATGAGCTGTTGGTACAGAAACAATAACTTATTAGAACAAGCGCATTAGTATAAACCTGTGATTTGCAGCTGCACTACTGTCTGAGTTGCTGTTGTCGAAAATAAATTCCCTCTGACCAACCAGAATCCAGAATTGTACACTCTGTGGTATAAATGTGCCTTTCATGGTTTACTGAAGTGTTTCCTTGGCTTCCAGCTTCCTCTCTGAGGGAAAGGCTGAGGAGGAGAGGGGAGACTCGCTGGCAGAGATTACAGAACAACTGGAGAAACACAAGGTGCAGTACTTGGACACATTACATACATTTATTAGTGTAAAATGTTCAGTTTATATATTGGTGTTCGGCCAGTATTAAGCCTGATATTGACCAATGTTCATGCCATCGGTGCTACAATACAGATAGCTGCATTAAAGAATAGCTACGGTTCCTGGTCTTTAATGACGTACCGGTCAATCTGTGCATTAACGCACCACAGGTGGAGCTGGACGCGCTGCGTCTGCAGCTGGAGGAGAAGCACAAGCAGGACCTGGAGCACCTGCGCTGTAGCATGGCTCTGTCCTATAGAGAGGAGTTACTGCAGGCTCGTTCAGAGCTCACCGACCGCTACTACAGTGACATGGAGCAGCTCAAAACCAAACACGCCTTGGAGATTGAACAGCTGCGGGCCAAGCTCTCAGACAGCCACCTCAAAGGTGAGATCATGCACGCCTCATAATAATCAGCTTCAGTCTGATTTTGAAACTGGATTGATTTTTGCTTTCTTTTTTTTATTCACCCTTCCTCCTTTTTCCACTTCCAGACATAACAAAGCTGCGGCTGCAGTCGGTGACGGACGTGGCGCGTCAGGTGGAGGCCGAGCTCGATGAGAAGGCTCGGCTCCAGACTCAGGAGCACCAAGCCCGGCTCGCGCAGCTTGCCTCCGACACTGAGCGCATACTGAGCCTGGAGAAGGAGCTAGCAGACCTCGCCCTGCAGCATGGCCAAGAGCTGGAGAGAAGTACTGAGCGGCACGTGGAGGAGCTCGGAGAGCTGGAGGACAGGGTGAGAGAGGGCTACCAGGCTGCGACAGTCACACGCTTTAAGTCCTTTGTGTTGCACAAACACATTTATGAAGGGAAGAGGTGCTTTCTGTGACAGTCACATGACTAGCTGTTCTAAAGGGCTTTCATTGTCACAGGCACTTTTTCTTTTAAAGGATTTTCCAAAAAAATATCTTTGGAAAGCCCTTTTATCTTTAAACTAACTCTTAAATATAACACAAACATAAGAAACTGTTTACAATCATTAAGGTGTTAAAGGTAAAGTAAATGTATTAAACCAACGAATTCATGAAAATATAATAATAATAATGTGGCAGCCGGTAAAAACACTTTACATGGTCAATTTTTGATATTTCCAATGGGTTTGACTTCTGATCGGTTTTTCCGAGCTGCGTCACACATAATAAAAAGGTAAGACACCAGAACTCTGGAGGATGCGTGGTAACGTTCTCTGGAAAACTCAGTTTAGAGGCAGTTGTAAGAAAAACATCTTCATTAGCTGTATAGTAAGGGATCCTAGGGTTTAACAGGAGTCCTGTCTCCAGCGAGTGTTGTGCTTTGCATGGATTACATTCCACGTTACGCCGGCGCTAAACCATATGCAGCTTTTATTTTAGGTTTTTGGTCCATTGATCTCTCTTGCTTTTGATCTAACATCTTGTTTTTAACTTGCTTTCCTCCTTTAGCTGAAGAAAAACTTTGCAGAGGAACTGCGTACACGTCTTGCGGAGGCGCAGCAGGAAGAGAGGACTCGTGTGACTGAGGAACTCTCCCACCGGAGCAGTGAGGAACAGCTCCAGCTCAGGGAGCAGCTTCAAGCTCAGGCTGAAGAGCGCATGGCTTCCCTGAGAGAGGAACTCCAACAAGCGGCCAATGAGGAGAGAAGGGAGCTGGAGCAGAAGCTTGCTCAGGCTGAGGAGCTCCTGGCTGTAGAAAAGCAGAGGCTGCATGCCCTACATGCTAGTTTGGAGAGTGAAGAGAGCCCTCAGGTAGTGGCCCTGAAGCAGAGGCTTGAAGCTCAGTACGCGAGCGAGCTGCGCACAGCGAAGAGCACCATGGCAGGTGAGGTGAAGGAGCTGAACGCTTTGCTCCGGGAACAGACTGAGAGCAGGCTACAGGAGGCCACGTGCAGGTTGGTGCTTGAACTTTTAGGGAGAAATGTGTTGCTCTGTGTAGTGATTTCTTTTGAGACTCCTTCCATAAGTGTTTTGAATAACCTTTCGAGTGACTGTCTGGTTGTTTAGGCATCAGGAGGAACAGCAGCAGCTAGCAGAGAAACTTGCCCAGCAGAGAGAGGAGGATCTTCAGAAGCAGAAGCAACAACATGCTCAGGAGCTGCAGGCCCAGACAGCTCTTCTGGAGCAGAACATTTCAAAACTGCAACATCTCCAGAAAGAGTACCAGGAACTCAAATCCCGACACCAGGACGAGCTAGACTTGCTCTCTTCCAATCACAAGGCGGCGCTGGACTCCCTTGCTGAGAAACACAGGGCAGAGCTTGATAAGCTACAGGTGGTCCTTCAGGAGACCAATGTAGCGCAGCTCGAAGCCCAGGAGGCGGAGCTTGGGGGACGTCACAAGCAGGAAATGGAGGAGCTGGAGACCAGGATGTTGTGCAACATGGACACTCTGGAGAGCACGTACCTGAAGGAGATCCAGGCAGTGCGCGAGGAGAAAGAGCATGCGCTCCGGGAGCTCAGGGCCTCACTGGAGCAACAGCAGGCTAAAGAGATCGAGAGAGTGAAGCAGGAGGAGCTGCCGATCAGAGAAGAGCTGAGGGAAGAGCTGGCACGGGTCCACATGGACAAGTTTAGTGCCATGGCGACTGAACTCAGCCACGCCCATCAGGTGAGTAGCCTGGTTTGATGTTAAAACTGTATGTTTGATGTATGGATGTAAAATATTTTAACTACATTTATTGTGTAACCACCTGCATGGAAAGTGTTTGTGTGTGTGAGTAATTAACACGCCTTCTTCGTCCTGTGATAATTACAGCTGTGATTTTGCTAGTAGGGTGTAAAGCCCTTATGGGATCTGAACGCTTGTTAGACTGGTCTCGTTTTTTTTCCAATCATGGCAAGATGCAATTACAGCTGAACAATGAACAATGGTTGCTCAGTAAAGCTGTTTATTTGAATCTGAGCTACACGGCTTCGTTCATACCGGTGTATTTTAGTGCCATGGTCTCTGTAATGACCTGTGCTCGCATTTTATTTCTGTAGGCCGAACTGTCTGCGGCGCTCGCTTCTCAGAAGGCTGCTCTGGAGTCTGATCACCACTCTGCACTGGAAACCCTGCGACAGCACGTGCTGGATCTGGAGACGCAACACGGCGCCGCCCTCCATGAGGTCACCGACATGACCACCAAAGAGAAACAGCAGCTGCAGCAACAGCTGGATGCACTGAATACCCAGCACCAGCAACAACTCCAGGTGTCTGTCTGTAAAACAACGGGCTGTCTTCAGCCACCTAATATCGCTTTCCTGGTTGGTGAGTTATGTCTGAACATGACATTTTCTGTGATTGTGGAACAGGAACTGAGGGCAACATCCTCCAGGGAGATCGAGGCTTTACGCAGGGAGCTAGAGGAGGAGGCGTCACGGCAACGGCTCCATTTTCTGGAAGAGGCGGAGCTTCTGAAGTGTCAATCGGAGGAGCAGCTACAGCAAAAGATTGCACGGTTAAAGGTGGGAAGCTAGCTAGCTAGATTCTATACAAGATAAGTCTCGAGGGTACTTCGTTCTCTGACTTGGAAACAAGTATCTGTTATGTGCCATCGCTGTAAATTGTAAAGTCTCGTCCCTGGTACCACTGTGGCCAGAAAATTGCAGTTCTACTTTTTCAGACCCTCCTAACTTCATGTATTTTAACATCACAATACGCCAGTATGAGCCATCGCTTAAAAATGCACCGCAAGAGCATTCTATTATTTATAGTAGTAGTCTTTATATTATATTATTATAATAACATTCTATTATTTCCTCCAAAAAAAGACAGCAGATGAGCTAAATGACACAAATCTGTTACCCGTTGTATTGGCGTATTGTGCTCTCTGATATTAACTGACCCTGGGAAGCTCCGCCCCCTTCTCTTATCTAACATTAGTGATGTTTTAGCCAGTGCACTTGACTTCGAATCTTCCCACTTGAAAGATGTGCCGATGCGCCATCCTCGCTTTCTGCCGAGGTAAACGGAGAATGTTCCGAGTTCATTAATGTGAAATAATTAACATTTTATTTATACTTAGACAAGTATATAGTCAACATCAGCTAACTATATTTATTAACCCCAAAATGCCATTTTTGATCATTTTCAGCAAGAAATTCCCTAATATAGTCAACTGATGTTAATTGTGTACTATACAATAGGGAAGTGGGGGAAGCAAAGAATTAAAGATTAAATAAGCCCATAAAGTGTCTAGTCTAACAAATTACAAATACTTTTCATGTTAATGAAAATTAGAACGTGATTTTAAAAACGTTTGTTACTTTGCGTTAAATGTGCCGGTCTGCGTAGACGCATTCGAACAGTTTGAGCCATGTGGAACCATTTCACTATCCATTTCAACTATTTTCAATAAGGCAGATGTGATCTGTAAAAGGATCGTACTGATAACGTACTGTTATGGTTTTTATGTTTTCACTCCTTATTAATCATCTTCAGATTTGGCAGATGAGCTTTTTGTTTTGTGCTGTATTTCGTCCGATGTCGAATATAATTTTCTGGACATCGATTATCTCACTGACGTGTGCGTCCCCGTGGCGGTTCAGGAGGAAAGCGAGCGGGAGAAGACTGCCGCCCTAGACGAGCTGGAGAGAAGTCTGCGTGAGCAGCACCAGCAGAATGAGCTCTGCTACACAGACAAGATGAACCAGCTCACTGCACAGCTCCACCAGCTGGACACGGTGGTCTCTCAGGTGAGACACACGGGGATGCGCTGTACTGTACTAGGACGATTAATCCATCGCTAATCCAGACAGGATCATCTGAATTTCATATGCAGGATGATTCTTCTTGATGAAGTTTTTTTGTCACCATGATAAAGGCATCATTGTTGTTGATATCTGGGGGGTGTGTTTTTTTTTTTTTTTTTTTTTTTTTTTTTTTTTTTTTTTTTTTTTTTTTTTTTTTTTTTTTTTTTTTTTTTTTTTTTTTTTTAAATCTTAATGTATTTGCAGATGCGTGTGTGAAGGGAAGCTCTCAGTGAAGTTAAATATTAACCCATTAATTAAATATTCAATCAGATCCGTGGTATAGATGCTCACTTTCTTCATGATCAGAACAAAATGGCAAGGTCTGTGAGCAGGATCAGTTTTGAACCGTTTTCCATTTGTATGCGTTTGAAGTAAATCCTGGTACGGCAGGAAAACCTGCACATCCCTTAAAAACTCAAAGGTAGAGCACCAAAGCAACACAAACACTCACACAGGTTCAGTATGAGTTCAGTAAACACGCCTACGATTGTTTGACTTCAGGTGTGATGTTGAAACCTTATCGCACCAAAAAAAAAAAAAAAAAAGGAAGACAGGCTATTTAAATGTCACGCAACCCTGAAGAAATGATTTTATTTTTATTTTTTATAACTTTATTCTGTGCCGTCCTTCAAGTCCGGAAGGTTTCAGTAGTTAAAAATCTTTTATAGTCGTTTATATGCAATGGCAGATTCTTTCTAGAGAAGCTTTATCTTTGCGTTTGTTAGATAAAATACACAATCGATGCATTTCCGAAATCCTGTCTTGTTTCTGAGCTTTCATTTCATGCAATTTAAAAAAAAAAAAAAGACAAGTCCGTATTCATCATGTTTAGTTTGCTTTTGTTGAACGTGTTTTTTTTTCCCCTCCACTTTCACGTTCCCTCTTTTTCTTTTTTTTCTCCCCCCTTCTTTTTCCAGTCTATTTTTCTCTTGTTTCGTTTTGCTTGGTGCAACTTCTCATCCGGCTGTAGAGTCGTGGCATCTTTTCTTTTCTGTAATCGTGTCCTTGTTTAAGAACAGAAGATAACTCGATGTTCTGCACATGCTAGCGTGTGTCTGTTTTTGCTGCGATGTGGAATCTGGCAGATTAGTTTAGGGAGATATTAGACTCTTTGTAAATCCCTCTGAGGGAGCCGGTTGCCGTGGTTACCGTGTTGTAATGCATTGGTTTCTGTTAGCTCTGTTTGTTGGCTGCTAGGCAGTGGAGTGGGGCGGCATGTCGTACACACTCCTCTGTTTTTCTCCCCTTCTCTTGCTCGGCCACTCCCACATAAGTTTGCATCGCATGGCCCTCGTGCGTCTGATCGGTGCGGATGCTTATTTTGCCGTTTCTCCATGTTTTCTTTTTATACAACAGCAACAGCCAGTCTCTGAAGATGAAGCTCTGGTTTTTGCTTTTTGAGTGTTCTGTGCATGTGTGATGACTGGTTTCCTGTCTCTGGTGTCCCTCCTTCCCTTTCCACAGCTGCGTGCGGAGGTGAGCGGTTTGCAGGGGGAGCTGGAAGGAAAGCGCTCGGAGATGGACACGCTGGAGACTCTGCTGCAGCGGCGTGAGCGCGAGAGTCAGGAGGGAGCCAACCTCCTCGCCATGCTGCGTGACGACCTCAACACCGCCACTCAGCAGAGGTCAGGGCTCCGCGTTCCCAGTGGGAAATGGGTGTCAGTTTGGTGTTGACTTTGAATCGAGTCTGGAATAAAGCACGTTGGGACATGCTGGTGTAGGAAAATAATCAAGGACAAGGTTGTGTGGTGGAGTTACTGTTACCATCCTGATGATTGTACCACAGAAATGTAGTAGTTTTTTATTACTAAAGAACATCATACATTTTTATCTGTTCGTAGTTACATTTAATGTTCTGCAAAACAAGTTATTACAAGTTGAGAATTCAACAGTGCTTTGGTATAATTAAGCTTTTTGAGCATTTCTTTAGTTTGGACCTCAAAGTTCTTTTTTTTTTTTTTTTTGCTTGGTGAAAGATTTGAGTTTCTTTTGTTTTTGAGCACTTAGCTTTAAGTTTTCTTTTGCGCCTGCTCTGATCTTAGACAAGACCTTCAGCTGGCCCATGACCGACTTCAGCAGCTTATCCTCGAGATGCTTCGGGTTACAATTGCGACCGAGGAAGAGATCGGCCGCAGGTTGGGGATTTGTGTGGATGGCGATTGCGGCGGAGGCACCACTCCGAACAGGATGCCGAGCGGCAGCCGTGATACCCGAGGGACAGGTTTGGCCTTCATTCTGTATTTAATGTTCATAAGAACATTTCAATTCTACGACATTTAATATAATCACCAAGATTTTTTTTTTTTTGACGAGCAGCATCAGGGAAAACCTTTTTAAAAGTGCTGTTCTTTTCCACCAGACATGGATGGTGGAGCTGTTGGAGCTGTAGAGGGTGGCGTGAACTGCAGCGCATTCTCGTCTGTGATCGATGAAGGTCTGGAGCTGTCTCAGCGGCTGTGTGAGAGTTTGTTTTCAGGCCCCGATGGAGAGCTGGACCCTGAAAGAGAGGAGCTGGTGCTGGGGGCCTGCACTCGTCTCCGCGCAGCAGTGGACAAGCTATTAGAGCTGGTCTCTGACTCCACAGTGCAGGTAGAGAGTCGGTCATCATCTGCCTGGGATTACAATGAGAGCACGGTGGTAAGTTTTTCTCTTGTGTCTCCCCAAAGCTGGAGCAGCTGCGAGCTCTGCAGGCCATGTTGGATGAACAGTTCAGTGAGGGCGGAGAAGCCAAGAACGCTCTTCTGCAGCAGCACACTCAGCTTCTGGAGCAGCTGGACCAGGAGGCGAGTGTGAAGAGTCAGCTGCAGCTAGAACTGCACAAGGCTGAAGGTGAGAACATGTAGTGTATATGCAGAAACTACAGCTCTCCGATAACCCTAAACTTTATTAGAGAAACTATTATTATAGCCATAGCATCATGGACTGGTGCCAAAAAAGCACTTGGAGCAAGTCCCAACCCCCCCAGTGTTCTGTTCCTTTACAGTATTGATTTAAAGACGAGAGACATTCAGGACTTACATACTTACTTTACTTAATTTACTTAATTGCTACTTGTGTGCAAAGTTTCTACAGCGCAAATCTAAATGGAATTGTTGTGGCTGTGAATAAGCAAGGAAGACGTCCTGAAGAAGTCCCAGTGTTAGTGATTTGCTAACTATTTCAATTTTCTATTTATCCAAAAAAAAAAAAAAAGGACATGCTTTTTATTCTTTTATCGTTAGTTGCATGTTAATGTTGTGGAGGGTTCATGGGAAAAAAAAAACCCCGTCCTTTATACAAATAAAGGAAAATGTGGAAACGTGGAAGGTGTTTAAGCTGAAGGTTGATCTCCTCAGGTCTGATGGAGGGATATGTGGCGGAGAAGGCTGCTCTGGAGGAGGCGCTGCAGCAGAAGGAGGCGCGTGAGCAGAGGCTGGTTGAGGAGCTGGAGAGAACTCGGGCTCAGCTGCAGGAGCTCGGTGAGGAACACGCACTCCTTCAGCGGCAACGAGACGCACTCTCCGCAGGGCTCGGAGAACCCGAGAAAGGTGAGTCACAGGAGAAGGGTTTTTTAATAAAAAAAAAAAAAAAAGCAGCACTGCTGTATTTAATGTACCATTTTTCAAGAATGGAGCATCATGTGATGCTTTTCTCACGATCATTGTCATAAGAGTTCAGACTCATGGGTGGAGATGTTTTTGATGCTGAGTGTTCTTCCTGCTCTATAGGCCGTCCTGCTGTGGGCGAAGAAAAAGGTTTGTCACCGCATTTCAAGGTTGACGTGATGTTTGAATGTGGATTTTTTTTTTTTTTTTTTTAATTTCTCGGAAACTAACAGCTTCTTTCACAAGCTTCCTCTTAATTTGGCAATGTCAATTTGGTTTTCTTCGGTATGATTCTAGTTAATTTGTGCTGTGCCGCTTGCATTGTCAGCTTTGAGGATGATTTTGAGTATCGAAGTGCGGAACAAGCAAAGGTTATTCATCTTTTATCTGATGAATAATTTGTTTGAGGAATGCACAGATTGAGTTGTCGGTATTGCGCATGGCCGCATCTTGTCTGCGAGTGTGTTTGCGTGAGAGAGCATAAATCTTCGTTTATGCCTCGTTTTGCATCTCACCCCCACCCCCCCTTTAATTCTTTCTTGGTTACAGCACTGTTGGCGGAGACGGAGCGGCTCGGGCAGGAGCGCGTGGACGTACAGCGACAGGCGGAGAAGGACCGCGTCGGGCTGGCAGGTCGGCTGCGCTCGCTGGAGCTGGCGCTGGAGGAGCAGGAGAGCCGAGCGCAGCAGCAGGAGGAGCAGCACCGCACCCAAACCGAGGACCTGCAGCAGCACATCAACGCCCTGGAGAAACAGCTGAAACACCACCGCCAGTTCATAGACGTGAGTACAAGGAATTAAAAACATTTCCATACAGAAAACCCCACCATATCAACAATTACACAAATCTGTTCATGTGGACCGTCCACCATTTCCACCAAAGTTCCTGCGCAAGTTGTTACCATAGAGATGATAACGAATAAAAACAAGCTCGTTATTATAAACCTGTGACTTTTTTGCCTTACAGCTGAACTACTGTCCAAGCTGCTTATTCAACAATTTCTGACCAATCAGAATTGAGAATTCAACAGTTCTGTGGTAGAAAATGGGTTAAGTAAGGGGGCAATATATTAAAATGAAGTAGAAGCCAGTGCCACAGCAGACGCTTTTATCCAAAGTGACTTACGAATGAGGAAATACAAGCAATACAAACAAAAATGAGTGGTTTTTACAAATATTACATACATTACAGCCTTAATTAACGTACGTTTTTTGTTAGTACACCCATCACTTCCTAAAGTGACTGATTTTAAAATGGTGCTCTAAAAATTCCTGTCGTTCTTTAAACCACATTCTAGAAATGATGCACAAACCCCGTCGTGCTGGTTCTAAAGCAGGAGTCTTCCAACTGGTTGATTTTTAAAAACACACCGTCGTCTTGAGTGTGCCTAGAGCACGTTTGTGAACGATCAATCCTTCCGGCGTGTGTGCAGGAGCAAGCTGTGGAGCGAGAGCACGAGCGGGATGAGTTCCAGCAGGAGATTAAGA
>CM040976.1:32240117-32251333 GCA_022985145.1 Pangasius djambal | reverse complement strand
TTTTTTTTTTTTTTTTTTTTTTTTTTTTTTTTTTTTTTCTCCCCCCCCCTTTAACTGAGTAATGTAGATTGAAGACTTGGTTATCCAGGTATGTTATCCAGCTGTGGTTGACTTGCTAGGCTTGGAGCTGCTAATGCATGGCCTGGTTTCTCTTGTACCATCTTATTACCTCTCGGCTGCTTTCACACTTGGTGTTTGGCTGGAGCATTTTTGTGCCGATTTAAAAACCCAAAATAAACGGCTCACAAGACGCAACCTTAACAGTGCTCTTACCAGTCCTAGCTAATTTTGTCTTACTAACTAGCCTATCTTGCTCTCTAGATTATTTACTATGATCAATGCAGGTCAGTGGTGATAAGGAGGTTGTCTGGCTTCATTAACTCAATAGCAAGACACATCGTCCTTCTTTATTTTCCTCGTTTACCCCCCGATTGGTCAAGAGGTAAAAAATGCTTTGTTGCTTGAGCTGAAGACTTGTGCCAACTTTGGAAGCTCCGCTGTGCCTCCAGGTGTGAAAGGAGTCTGATGGGATCTTGCCCTATTGATATCACCATCTAACACGCCATATTGTTCATTTGTGCGCTAGACCATGTAGTAGTATTCAGTGTGTGTGTGTGTGTGCGCGTGCTGAGCTGAGCTGGCTGTCTCATGGGCTGTAGCGATACGAAGGCTTTCTTTACTTGCTTTCTTGTAGATCATGCATGTAATAAGTGATTTAACTTTCACAGTACCGTCTATGCGCTTGTGCTCAACGCTGAATTCGCCCAGTTTATTGTTCTCTGCTATTTCACGGCTAAACCCAGAGCTCACCTTTTGGCGTTCCTCCTCAGGTGGAAAGTCTCCAAGCTCTTATCAAAGACAAAGCCGAGGACTACAGCGTTCTGCTCTCAGTTAAGGAGCAGTGCCAGCGTGACCTGGAGGACCGCAACGAAGAGATCGATAAGATGGCGTCTCGCATCCGGGAGCTGGAGCAGGCTCTCCTGAGCAGCGCCGAGGCGGGACGGGCCGTCACGCAGCTGGAACAGGAGCTGCAGAAAGCACGCAAGAGCCTGCAGGAGCTCTCTCAGGTATGGCTGCTTAGTATCACATATTGCAAAGAAGCCCAAACTAATTACATTTCAGTTCCCTTATCTGTACTAGTTTTGAAATAAAACACTACTCGTGTGCAATATGGGTGATTTTTCATCTGTCTGTTATGTAACTTTGTGTGCTGTAGGATAAAGAAGCGCTGCAGCAGCAGCTGTACTCTAATAAACTCCAGATCTCGGCTCTGCAGTCCAAACTGGATGAGACGAGGCACCGCTTTCCCGACCCCAGTGCTGACCCCAACCTCAGAGAACAGTTAGAGACGCTCCAGCGGGACCTGCAGAACAAAGAGGAGCAGGTGAGGGTGTTGAAACAACTATACCATGGTATGTTTTTTCTTGTGATTTCATCATAACTTGCAGAATCAGTAAGTGTAAAGCAATAGCATTTAAAAAAAAGAAAGAAAAAGATGCACATTTCTGTAATTGTGTGTAGGTGGAGGTTCTGCTGGAGCGAGTGGAAGCACTGGAGAAATCTCTGGCAGTGAAGGAGGAGGACATCAGGCAGCTCTCACTGCAGCTGGAGCTCAAAACTAACGAAAGCCGAGCCAGGGAGGAGGAGCTACACCTGCGCATCACTGAGCTACAGGTAAACACACGCGCTCGTGCACGTAATCAGGACAAAGCAAGGATACTGGACACATCACTGTGTCATGCTGCTGTAAGAAAATAATCAACGACAGGACGATGTGATAAAACGGAGCTATTATTAGTCTTAGTTTATGTGGTGAGGCTGCCATACAACCCTTGTGAATGAGCCGTTACTATGGAAACGATAACTCGACTACGAGCGTGTTGATATAAACCTAGGACAGCTTTCTTAGACGGTGTAGAGAGCTGACTGGATTTGTTGCTCTGCAGGAGACGGTGAGCACGCTACGCAGACGGCAGCAGGAAGAAGGAGACACCTCGGCACTGCAGCTTCCTGCCGCTCTGCTGGAGGAGAAGAACCTGGAGATCGACCACCTCAATCAGCAGGTTCTCCGTCTGCAGCAGGAGCTGGACGCCATTAAAGAGAACAAGGTGACCGTTTATTCATTTGAAAAAAAAGAATTGAGCTGGTTCGGTGTTTGTGAGTAATTCTGGCTTCCTGTGACAGACGGCAGAGGAGAAGCAAGCGGACATTGAAGATCTGCGTGCTCAGGTGGAGCGACTCCGTGGCGACCAAGAGCGCCTGCGTCAAGCCAAGGAGGAGGAGGTGGAGCAGCTGCACGAGGTCATCCACAAGCTGCAGGAGGAGCTGAGCCAGCTCGACCCCAACCGGCACGAGGTCAGCGACCCCAACACGGACAGCCCCGAGCCTCCTGATTTCCCCTGGTCCCCCCGGCCGCAGCACGGAGCCGAGGAGAGCCTCTGCCACGAGCTGAGCAGCCAGACACTTCAGAGCTGTCGCAACAAACTCGGTGAGCTCCAGGTGGACCTAGAGCGCTCGGTGGAGGAGAACGAGGCACTTCAGAGACTGCTTCTGACCCAGGAAGAGCAGTACGGACAGCAGGTGGAGGCGCTGGGCCGCAGCCTGGGTGAGGAGAGAGGCAGGCTGGTGATCCTGGAGCAGGAGGCTGGAGAGCTGAAGCTCCAGTTGGGCCAGAAGGAGGTCGAGGTGGAGAATCTCCAAGATCGCATCCGAAAGCTTGAGCACGGAGAGAAGAACCTGAAAGACTTGGAGCTCCGGCTAAAGAAGACCGAGGAAAGGAGGGAGGAGGCGCAACAGGAGATGACCAGGTTGAGTGAGGAGACTCAGAAGCACACAGAAGAGCGAGAGAGGCTGGAGGGACGGTTTACTGAGCTGCAGCAGAAGTCTGAGGACAGCGAGAACACCGTGGCACAGATGAGGCTGCAGGTAACAGAGCTGGAGGAGAAGCTTCAGCAGCGGAAATCTGACGTTGCCATCTTGGAGACGGGCAAGAAGGAGCTGTATATGGAGAAGCAGGCTCTTCAAAGGCGTGAGGCAAAACTCCAAGAAGAAATAGAGAAGCTCAAACAGGAAGTGTCAGCAAAGAGCATTCAGATACAGGAACTGACTATGCAGCTGGAGGAGAGGGCGACTAAACAAGAGGAGACGCAGAAAGAAGTTCTGGTGAGGTTCTCGCCGTGGTTTTATCCAACAGTGAAAACATTTAAAAACAAAAAAACTCAAATACTTGGTTAGTCTCAGTATTTTTTTTTTTTTTTTTTTAAATACACAAACTGTACAAGCTTCACTTCAAGCTACAAAACCTTTTTTTAAAACCGCAAACTAAGCAAACCAGTCAACTTCTAAAGCAGGGGGTCATCAAATGTGTTTCTGAGCACTTAAATACTGTGGCAGATCTGATCAGTGTATGGAAATAAACCGTGTTTATAGTTGAGCTACTCTAGTCTTCTAAACATGACCATCGTAACATCTGCTTTTTATTCAGTCATGTGTATTAAATCAAGCTCATCGGATCAGAGACCTGCTTTCAGGGCTAGAGACATTAGCACAGAAAGAGGAGACGGCATTCACATTGTTCGTTTTTATTTGCACTTTCCGGTCTGAGTGAACTCACGACATGGTGTGTTTACATACCCACTTCAAATGGCCTTATAGCTCTGAATTAATCGGTTAAGGTGAATGTTGTCGATATTCGATCACGTTAGTTGCTTATCCAGACCTTTGTAAGCAAAGAATTGTAGCAGGACCTTTTATATTTTAGATGAATCCCCCTGCTCTAAAGGGTGTGTGTGTGTGTGTGTGTGTGTGTGTGTGTGTGTGTGTGTGTGTGTGTGTGTGTGTGTGTGTGTGTGTGTGTGTGTGTGTGTGTGTGTGTGTATGGATACATGTCATTATTTGGCATTTTGCCCAGAATGACTCGGTCAGGCGTCAGAATAATTGGCCACAGATTCACCATATGCAGTCTAGTAAAGTCTCCAGCACGGCACAGAGGGAAAAAATGTGTGGTTAGCTCAGCCCATACCACTCACAAGGACTTTACTCAGTCAGGAAGTATAACAGAGAAAGAGGAAGTTTATGTTTTTATCTTTTAAACTTTGGTTTCATTTTCTTTTGTTGCGTTTTGAAAGTGGAAAGCTTTTTATCTTTTGGATGACTGAGAAACAAGGCTCCGGTTTCCACATAAATAACCCCGGGTGTTTATGTAAAGCAGTGCAATAATGAAACTTGCGGCGTTGCGGTCTGTTTAGTTTTGCACGCTCTGAGTGCCTGGTTTGCAAAAGACAGTTGATGGTTTACATTAGGCACCTGGTAGGTGGGTATATGTCTACTTTAGTTTCTGATGTGCTGTGCACGTGCAGCTAAAAATAAGTCTATTGCCTCAGACCTGACCCGATTCCTTTTTTAGATGGTAGCGGTGATGTCTATTTTTTGTGTGTACGCTATCGCAGACGTGTGCCGAGGAGACCCTGGCTAAAGCCGAGGCAGCTTTGCGAGAAAAGGAGGAGCTGTTAGCTCATCTGAGGTTGCAGCACGATGCACTGAGAGCGGAGCTCGCTGCAGTAAAGGAAGGCCTGAGCACCAGTACAGAGAGAGCCGAGAAACTACAGGAGGAGGGGCAGGTGAGTGTTGTGACCAAGTTCGATGTGTGTACAAGTCGGTGCGTCTTAAATAGGAATGAGAGAAATAGGTTCTTAGATGCCGCCTTTTCGGGGGAAAAAAGGCAAAAATGTCATGATCACTTTTAATTGCAAATTAAAATTGTCAGCGTGTGGAATTTCCTTGCTAATGCATTAGGCCTATAATGTATTCAAGAAGTGGTTTGTAATTTTTAAAGCTGCGAGACGACGCATAACTTTCTCCGTAATCAACCCCCTCTGTTGGAGGAGGGGCCGAGCCGCTGAACCCTAATCCTACAAAAATTATGAATTTTCGTAATAATTATAGAATTTGAATTTGCACTTTTACAACTCATATTTTACTGGAAAAACTCGGTGTAGGCTCTAAAAGAAATCAGGATGCTTCAAGATCTTTAGAGAGTCAAATCTATATTGTAGAATCTCCTTTTTAGTCTATGTAGAATTAAACTTTTACTAAAGTGTGTCATGTTATGATATTTAATAAAAAAAAAATAAAAAAATTGACCAATATCCTCTTAACATCCAGACCAAAGACCGTGCTCTGGCTGATCTAGAGGAGCATAACCAGCATCTTCGGGCCGAGCTGCGTGGCTTGCAGGACGATCTGGAAGTGCAAGAAGAGGAGCTGGCGTACCAGCAGAGGGAGCTGGAGGAGCTGCGGCAGCGCTGCAGCCATCAGGAGCACGCCGAGCTCCACGGCTCCAAGCCCGAACAGCGCTTCCTGGACGGCCTGTCCCGCGACTCCTCCCTCTCTTCTCCGGAGTTGCTGCGGCGGCTCGAGTGCAGCGAAGAGCGGCCGTCTCACCTCCACACGTCTCACCTGTCGGAGCTGAGCGGCTTGCGCAGCACCAGCATGGAGCTGGCTAGCAAGCACTCGCCCATGGAGAGAAATGAGCTGAAACGACCACTCGCACTGCTGCCAGAGACCGATCCTCCCAGCACACACTCGCCCTCCGCCTCCCCACATTCCCTCTCCATCTGTGAGAACCTCTCTGTGCTCGACTCGCTGGACGCTGACAAGGTAAAAGTCCCGCTGAGCTGACGTGTTTGGTGTAAGGTGTGTTGGTAGCAGAACCTTAAACGGTCTGGAGACTTGAGTGAATACTAGATAGGTTCGTTTAGTAGGGTTTAACTAAAGAACCATGCTGTTATAGGGAAAATGATCAACGGTGGAGTGGTGTGATGAGGCCCAATGTAAGGCGGAGTTACTGTTACCACCCTGAAGTTGATTATTTTCCAATAACAGCATGTCCAGAAATTTTATTCCTCTCATACCATGGCAGTTTTCCAATGACGCATTTTTAAAAATTAGTTAAAGAACGACATGTCATACTTTTTATCTGTTCATACTGTAGTTACCTTTAATGTTGTGGAACGTTCTGTGAAACAAGTTAGTTCCTGTTATCCTCCTGAAGTAAGTTTAAAAAAAAAAACAAAACAAAACAAAAAAAACGGCAGAACGCAAAGTTTCTGTCTCTACACAAAGAACACCATAGCAACAATTATGTTCTTTAACATTTTGTTTGTTTACTCTTAAGACTTGTATTTTCTTTCTTTCATTCTGTCTAATCTAACAGATAAATAAACGGATATTAGTCGGGGCAGTAAGATGACTGCATTGATGAATGAGTGGTTTATGTGAATGGAAAAGATGGAGAGCACTAAAAATCCTTCTTTCATATGGACACTAAACCATATAAAATACTTTTTTTTAGGTTCAGGAGCTGGAGAATCTGGATGATGTGACTCCATCTCGCTCTCCATCTCGCTCTCCTCTCTCTTCTACCTCTCCGGTGTCTGCACCAGAGTGGGCCAGCGATGGATACGGCAGCAGTGAGTGCACATACTTGTACTTGTTTGATAAGCACTGCATGAATGATGTGTGTTTTTGAGCAATGAGCGCTCACGCACTGTTATTTACAGATGTGAGCTCAGAGCTGGAGGCCAAGCTGAAGCAGGAGCTGGATCACACGGAGCGGCTTGACTCTCACTTTGTGGAGTACCTGCGCAGCAGAGACATGGCACCTGCTTCACGCTCGGACAGCGCAGCAGGCAGCCTGCATCACACCTACGAGCTACTCTCACCTGAGCTACAGGTATACACCTGGAAACCACACCTATATTATTACGGACTGTTTTTTTTTCTTCTCCATTGCTCTATACTTTAATGCTGTCTGGATGTCCAGGCCATGCTGAACCGCGTGTACCGTGAGAGCTGCAGAGTGCTGTCTCTGTCCCATCGTCCTCCCCCTGCCGGACAGCCTCAGCCAGACTCCGAGGAGGCTCCACCCCCGTCGTGGCAGAGAGAGAGGCGGGCCTTGCAGGAGACGGTGCTGTCACTCCGAGAGCTCCTCTGCAGGATGGCCGAGCGTGAGCCCAAGGTCACCGACCCGAACAGACCCAATTCTGCTGCTGAACCATTGTCGAGATGCACAATGGGGAATAAACCGAGCCTTTTGTAACTCCTGTGTGTAGGTGGATGGTGATGTAGACTGGCGGAGGGAGCTGTTGCACGCCGTGCGGCGTGTGTTTGACAGCGAGAGGAAGTGGCTTCATGCACAGCTTCAGGACGTCATGGCAACCAACGCTGGCATAGACTACACGTCCCTCCTGAAGCACTTGGAGATGCTGCTGCAAAAACAGGTTCTTAAATGTTGCCTGTTTTGCTCTTTGTCTCACTTTCTCACTTGCTCTCTGTGTCTCTTGCCCTCTGTCTGTCTTGATCTCTTTCTCTTGCGTGTTCGCCGTTGCTCTTTCTGTACATTTCAATTAAATTCAGCTCCATAAGCTTTATTGGCATGACCGCATGCAGTTACAGTATTGTCAAGCATCATAGAAAAGAGAAGAACTGTATGTATGTATCTCTCTCTCTCTCAGGAGGAGCAGCAGAGGAGGTCTCTGGAGCAGTTGTTAAGTGCAGACCGGAACAGTCTCCTGGCTGAAATCCGCAGTTTGCATGAGCAGCTGCACGCCTGCACGCTGCAGAGCCAGGAGCAGCTGCGAGAGCTGCAAAGCTCGCTCAGTGTTGTTCGTGAGGAGAGCTCGCAGACGCAACAGCAGCTGCACAGACAGGGTGAATAATTGTACTTGCATTAAGCTAAAAATATATATATATATATATATATATATATATATATATATATATATATATATAAGCTCCAATGGCACCAGCTTTTAGCTTCCTTCCTTTACTTAGATTTTTTTATTTATTTATTTATTTTAAAATCCGGGACGGAAGTCTCTGAACCTGCTCGACACTTTATATCAAATCATCAGCAAAAAGTATATATCATGCATCATATTGTGTACCGTAAAGGCATCTTCAACTATTATGGCGATATAATTTTGCCACATTGCCCGTCCCTAGGTATAATGTCATTTTGGTGTGTGTGTGTGTGTGTGAACAGTTGGCGAGTTGGAGAGGCAGCTGCAGCACGAGCAAACGGCGTCTCAGGAAGTGAGGCGCTCCCTGGTGGAGGAGCAATCCAGATCAACAAATCAGCATCGCCAACTGGAGGCAGAGCAGAAGCTGGTGGTGGAGATGAAGGTGGAGCTGGAGGAGCGCACTCAGCAGCTGCATTTGGCCAGTAAAACCCAGGAAGAGCTGCAGGCACAGATCCACAAACTACGGTATTTCTGCTATGCTTCTGTAGCATATCTGATTATTGATACGAATAAGATGTCCATAGAAATTAAACTGTTTCCTTTAGGCTGAAGCTGGAGAGTGAGGAGCAGGAGCATCAGGCTTGTGTGGAGGCTGCCGAGCGAGAGCAAGCCAGAGTGAAACAGCTCCAGGAGGAACTCCATCACGAGAGACTCAACAGCAAACACGCACAGGAGGAGCATGCACACACTCAAGAGGTGCTCGTTTAATTTGTAATTTTCTATAAGAGCAGCTCTGACATCAGTGCAGCTACAAATGCCACGTTTATGTTAATTGTGATTTTTTAGCAATATTTTGCGATATAAGAGGAATAAAACACTTCGGGGTGGTGATCGTAACTCCACTTTGTGTCTGGTAACATCACATCGCCCGGTCGTTGATTATTTTCCTCTAACAGCACACCCTCAAGTGTTTTATTCTGATCTTGATCAATTTAATGCAGGCTAGTCATTTTATCAGTTTGTTTTTGCGTGGTATGTAGCAGTCATAATGCGTAACATGTATTTTTGCATTTTGTTCATTTTTTTTTTTTTTATTTATTTGTCTTGTGCAGCAGTCAGCCGTTTTATACTTGTAACTTGTCTCCGCAGTCTCTGCGTGCCTCCCTGAGCGAGCATGCGACTCGCCTGAGTGAGCTGAGCTCTGCGCTGGAGCAGGAGCGTGTAGCCGTCAGTAACCTGCGTGCTGAGCTGCAGATTGAACAGTCCCGCTGTGAAGCCCTGCTGGCCCAGGAGCGCGAGCGCACCGAGCTAGCCCTCTCACGCCTGGATGAAGAGCGCTCGCGCGCTGCCGAACTCTCGCGCACACTCTCCCACCAGTCGCAGGAACATGCTCGCCGCCTGGAGGGGGAGGTTCGCTCCCAGGAGGCGGCAAGCGCCCATGACAGGAAGTTCATCCAGGAGCTGAGGGCGCAGCTGGAGCAGGAGCGGCGCCAGGCCGAGGAGCTCGCCGCCACGGTGGACCGTCTGCAGGCCCAGGTACTCCAGGGGAAACGCAGGCAGGAGGAAGCAGCGCAGCAGGAAGCACAGAGAGGACAGGAGGAGGTGAAGAGGCTGCACTCTGCTCTGGAGGGCCTGCAGGCACAGCGGGCTGAGGTGAGCCGCACCCTGGAGACAGAGAGACACAGAGCCTCTCAGCTTCAGACAGAACTGGATGCCATGAAGGAGAAGATGAGAGAGGTGAAGGAAAAGGAGAGAGCTAGGGAGGAGCAAAGGGAAAAGCAGAGGTGGCGCGAGAAACAGGAGCAGGAGGACAAGGAGCGGCGGCAGGAGCGTACCAAAGAGAAACTGGTACGGGAGGGAGGGACGTACATACCATACCAGTTTAGCTAAGAGTAGCATGGATATATGTGCAGGCTATATTAATATACTATACTATAAGTATTACAGAATAGCTGATTGGTCTGTAGTTCTAGTGTAAACCCTGGTGTGTAATCTTGCTCCTGTGCAGCTGGAGCTGGAGGCATTGCGAGAGCGAGATCAGCAGCGTTTGCGACAGCTGCAGCAGACTCTGGCTGACCTGGAGCAGCAGGAGAAGCGGTTGACCTCAGAACGCCTGCACAGGGACCTGCACACTACTGACAGCACCCGCATCACTCACACACAGGTTATAAACACACTCGATACTCGCCAGTGACTCCACAGCACGTGACTGTAAATTCTGTAGATCACCTAAAAGCATTCATTCATTCATGATGACGTAGACTCATTATCTGTACGGCTGTTCTAGGACTCGCCCTCTTCCTCTTGCTCTCTGTTGGAGCGCGTATTAAAGGAGAACTCTGAGCTGGCGGAGCGTCTCGCAGCTCTGAGTGAGGAGAAGATCTCCCTCAAACACACCATCACCTGTCTGGAGAGAGACCTGCACAACCTCAAACGCAGTGAACAGGTACAAGGTTCTTATCATCTTAGCAAAATTGACAAGAGAAAGTGCAGCTTGGTCACCAGATATTTTTCCTGTACATTATGTATTACTGCTGCTGTGATTTTTTTTTTTAAATTTTATTTTATTTTTTTTCTTGCTGCTGATAATTCCTCCAGAACTTTATCGTAAAATGACCGCAACTGGTAAACAGATAGAAAATGGTGTCTTATAGTGACTTATTGTCCTGAAAACTGATTGATTGGTAGGGATAAAGGATTGTAAAGTCTGTGTTGGTGTTTCCAGGAGAAGTCTTTGGTGCAGCTAGACCCGTCTGTATTATCAGAGAAACTGGCCTGGCAGAAGGAGAAGGTGGCCTTGCAGGCTGCTCTACACAAAGCCGAGGATGATCTCGTGAAGGCCACAGCCAGGAACGAGAACCGACCAATAACTGACCTTTCCAACAATAAGGTAATTCCTCAGTCTGTTTCTTTTAATGCACAGGTTCCTGTCCCTGGTTCTGGACAACCCCTGGACACCCCCCACCCCCCCAATGTATATCATCTGGGTAGTAATGATGCATTGAAATTCGCAGTCGCAAAATGCGCTGTAGCGCTCTCACTGCGGAGAGCATCATCAAGAGCACTTCAGAATGGACTGCACCACACACATCTTCCATCTGTCTTCCTCTGCTGCAGGTGCAGAGACTGTATGAGAAGTACCTGAGGGCAGAGAGCTACCGGAAGTCTCTGGTGTATCAGAAGCGCTACCTGCTGCTGCTGCTCGGCGGTTTCCAGGACTGTGAGCAGGCCACGCTGGCTCTGATCGCACGGATGGGTGCTCAACCATCGCTCATCTCGCAAGCCTCCCGACCAATCAGCCGCTTCAGGAGTGCCGTTAGAGCGCTCATCGCCATCTCCAGGTAGGAGTTCAGTTTGTTGCTTCCTCATAGAGGAGTTTTCTATGCAAAACCTTTCGTTGTGTCTTGCTTAATTTCAGAAAAATGATTTTATAACCCCTTAACGTCTGCCCCCTCAGACTTAAGTTCCTCACCA
>CM040976.1:32217060-32240017 GCA_022985145.1 Pangasius djambal | reverse complement strand
TTTTTTATTTTTTTTTTTTTTTTTTTTTTTTTTTTTTTTTTTTTTTTTTTTTTTTTTTTTTTTTTTTAAATAAATTAAAAAATGAAAAACAGCTCAGGACCTGCTGTTAATCAACTACAGGATGATAACTGTGCTCCATCACACAGTCATTGATTATTTTCCTATAACAGCACAACACCGAGTGTTTTATTCCAGACGTATTTTATTTGCTATACGACGACTTTCTTCCTCCCTCTCCATACCAGCCACAAGGACCGAGGTTCTGAAACCCCAGCAGTCCGGAGCTGCGTTCAACTCTCCACCCACTCGTGATCGTGTCCTCACCCAGCGCGCTGCGGTCTCGCCTCTGGTGCCGCCAGTTAAATCTCCTTTCAGACTGCATAACGGGTAAATCTGCACATGTCCAGTTCATCAAGGCAGAGCACTACCTCTTTACTTCCTGTCACATCATGTGAAAATTAGCACGCTGATATTTTGAGTTATGTGCTTCTCAGAGGTTACTCCAGCAGCATCCTGGCCCCGCCTGAGCGCACTCTCACCCCCTCCCAGGAGCAGGAACGCTCCCTCACCGACTACATTCATCACCTGGAGAGCGTCCAGCTGCGCCTAGGAGCTGTTCGTCCAGGTGGGGACACGGTTACATCACACACTTCCTGTTTTCACGCCCCATGAATTAAAAAGTGCTGCTGTCTGCGTTGTTGTAACACGTTACTGTTTCTATAGTAACACCTTACACAGGGACTTGTATAGCGGTTGCTTCACATAAAGGGATTTTTATGGTTTTATGGTAAAGTGAGGAGATGTTTATGTAACATTTACGGAAGGAGTCTCCAGTATCATTTCTTTGTAACAGTCAGCATGTTTTCTGACGCAGTAAAGTCTTCAGGACAGAGTTGTTTATGCTTTTTGCGCTTTGTCAATAACATTACAAGCTGAGATTTATTTATTTTTTGTCTTATTAACTTAGAAAGGCTGGTGAGGGAACGAAAGTTTGTAGCTGCTATAACGTAAATGAGAACAGGGACTCACTCTTCTCACAGACATTCCACAACAGTGCAACTATAAACGGATAAACAGTATGACGCATGCTTTAAATAATAGTGTAATCGTTGGCAAATCGCTGTGGTGTAAAAGGAATAAAACACTTCAGCACGTGCTGCTGTAGGAAAACGATCTACTTCTGGGTGGTAGCAGTAACTCGGCTTCATCACACCATCGTCCAAGTGTTTTATTCCTTATTTATTACGAATAAGAAGAAATCTAATCTAGATAGCAGTTAGTCTATTTAGGCGATTGGTAAGAGAGTCGTTTTGTAAATGTGTGCTTCATGTGAGGTTTCTTCGCCCTCCCTCTGCCATCCCCAATCTCAGTGTGTGAAAGCAGCCTTATACAGTCTATATTTATTGTGTATATATCTATGCTCTTATGTTCTTTAATAAACACCACTCGTTTGTCTTTAGTGCTCATGACTGGGAAATACTGCCCTGACCATTAACGCACATGTCACTGTAGATCACTCGAGAAACTCACACTGTTCACCCATCAACCTGTGTACTCACACACCAGCGTAATTAAATCCCCGTATTCCTCCCGGTGTTTAATCGTGAACTTGTTGCTACTTTTGTGGAGTATCTGTGACTGATTACACAAGACGGATGGATCCGTTGGATGCCTTGCTGCTGGTGCTCACTGTCTGCCCTCCGTCCTGCAGTCCCCCGAGACGAGCGGAGGCGGAGTCTCCCTGACATGATGGGCTTTCGGCAGAAATGGTTGCATGAGAATAGAAGCTGGCTGTATTTGAGTTGTTTGTCGCCAGGTTACATGTGGCCTTTAGGTGAGTGAAGGGCTCGGCCGGCCCGCTGCGTGCTTAACTCACTGCTTTAGCCAGAGACGAGTTCATCATCTTGTGCTGTCAGTCACATTGAACCCTGTGTAGCATTTAAACACTCGGGTGTGGAGTGTGAGGGTCTCCTTAAACACCTTGAATACTGTATTCATTTAATGACTCTCTTCCTTCTCGCTAGGTTCCCCTGCGACGTTCCCTTTTCCCAGGAAAACTGACAGATGAACAAATGAAGCACCGTCAGCACTGAGCCAGTGTTGTATTGCCAGTGTGTTGTGTTTTTTTTTGTTTTTTTTTTCCCCCCAAGATACTTGATCATTTTACAATAAATTATTTTTAATCTACTTTTATACTCCAATCTCAGATTAACCACAAATGACCACCTCAAAGTGTTTAGTCAGTGACCATTTTCTACATCTTTTGAAATGTTTCTCACTCCAGATGGTCTGTAATCTGCTCACAGTTGTTTAGTTGTGTGTAGCTTCCCTGTTTTGTTTTGTTTTTTTAACGACGTTTGCACTGGAATCTGTACAGAATCACCATTATACTGCACAAGGACGCACGTTTATGTCTTTTATATTAGATAGATTTTATATTAAACTGTAGCTTTTCTATGTTCAATAAATATTTTAATATTGCAAGCGTGTTTGTTGTGTCCGGAAACACATTTCTGAATTAATGCACAAGAGACATCATTGTCCTGACTGGTGGTGGTGGAGGTCCATGTCTGTGAATCAGACATTGCAGTGCAGATGGTTGAATTTAAAATCTACAGGTTTATTTAAAAAAACAACAAAAAAACAGCTTGACCAAGATGTATTTTCAAGGTGTGATGGAACTCAAAAGTTGTAAGTGTTTAAATTTTCTGAATGTTGGAAAAAAACAATAATTAATGCCTTCACTCAGAAAGAAGCGCTAATATGGTTTAGGACAGAGGTGTCCAGTCTTATCCACAAAGGTCCAGGGTGGGTGAAGCTTCGTGGGTGGAACTACACCTGATTCCACCTGGTTAATCAGCTGATCTTGGCTGGAATGAAAACCTGCACCCACACCAGCCCTTTCCGGATAAGGATCGTGTTTTTCATTTGTTGTTAAATTCGTTGTTCGAGCTGTTCTTTAATGGCGGCTGATGGTTTCTCAGTGATAACTGGCCTCCCGGCTGCTGTTTCTAAAACGAAAACTTGGGAGTGAGCAGGTTCGTCACACCAAAGTCTAACGGGATTTAGGAAAGAGTCAGGGTTGCCTCAGTTGTGTGAGCCAGCATGTTAAATTATTTTTCGGGGGAAAAGCAAGTTTCTAGCCGATTTTATCAGGGTTTAGACCCAATGACTATATATCAGGGGGGGCGACCCCGCGGCTCTTTCACTGCTCTTCAATCCACATGTGTTTACAATCGCAATTTATTTTTAAAATGTCAAAACTTAATTTTGCAATAAAGGGGTATGTATTTAAATGCATTTGCCGAAACTAATTTGGATTTTTAATATGTTGTATTTTTTTTTTTTTTTTACACAACCTCTCGCGCGATTTGACACACGTTAGCCAATTGACGTGAAGCTCGTTAGTATCAATCGTCCGGGAAGCGCAGAGCTAAGTGTAAATACGAACATGAGCACAGAACATTTTTATCTTAATGGGAGGGTTTATATATATTTTTTTTAATAGTTGAAAGAAATGGAAAGCCATTCTGCTTGATATGCCAGACTTCGTTGTCGCGTTTTAAGGCTTCTAGTCTTGAGCGCTATTTCGCCTCGCGCCATCCTGCCAGTGAACTTCGCAAGCACAAGGTAAAGACACTGAAAAGTCGGTCAGGAAAGCAAACTCAGCTTTTCCGAAAATTTACCAAGCATTCAGAGAGGGTCACATCAGCTAGCATGGAACATTGCTTGTGCAAAAAAAGCCATACCTTGAAGCTACATGAGCTACATGATCCTAAACCTAAAAAAGATTGTAGAAACCAAGGACTGTCAGGTGGCCCACTGAGTCAAGTAAAAAGATGTAGGCTGATTTAAATCCATGAAAACTATTGTGTTATGTAATTAGGCGCATAAGTTATTGTGATATACTGTTGTTTGCACATCTGTTGTGTGGCTCTTTGCAGTGATAAAGTTTTTATTTTTGGCTCATTATGCCAAATATGTTCGCCACCACTGGTATATTTGAATGGACAACATAGTGCCATTTACTCCCACTGGGCCTCGTTCATCAGTCTTCCAGTAAAGTTGTGTAATTTTTGTATTCGCATTATGTCAATAAATGGCAATCACTTGTAAATTATTGGGCGCTTGTACAGCACAGCTGATTTGCATTTGGTGACGCCCACAAAACCCCATAAAAGGCCAGGTTCACAGTGTGGAAAGCACAAAATGACTACTAAACGGTCAAAAAAAAAAAGAGAAGAATTTCTCTGAGGCAGAATTTGAAGTACTTTTGACTCACATCTATGAGGAAATAAAACTTATTTAGCGTCACAGCACCTGAGAAGGGCAAAATGTTGAGAGAAATTACAGAACTGACTTCAGTGTCATCCATCCAGCGTAATATAAGCGAAGTCGAAAGAAAATTTGACACAAAAACCTACTGCTTATAGACAGTTTCTCGTTTATGGTAAGGAAGAATATCGGGGGATATATCAATATCAAGGTCAGCTGAGCTTGTGAAAAAGACAGAACACTGTTATGAAAAATGAGATGGAACTGTAAAAAATTAAAGTTTGCCACCTTTTACCAAAGACTAACGTGGGCACGGGTGGGGTTAAAAATCGTACTGCAGTCAGCCACTAGAGGGCGACAGAGGCATTCTGGCTTCACTTTTAACCCTTACGGGTAGACCTGAGACCCTTTTCAACATGGCGGACGCTTTTCACTAGCTAGCAAAAAAGGCTAATTCTGTGTTGACTGTTTTTCTGTGTTTGGATGGGAAATGTGCACAGAAATCAGTCACCATATCTGAAAGTGTACAGCTAAAGCTTTTAATCTAGTCCCAAATCTTATAAGTTTTATGTTATCTTATAAGAGACGTGTTAAAGTTAAATCAAAATACACTTTCAGTGAGTGAGTAACTTTGTCCACTAGGACTTCGCCCTTCTTGTACATAAGCACATCATTGGTCTTAACACATTAAATCTTTATTTAAAAAAACAAAAAACGTTATAATAGGAGAAAAATAACATGTGGCGGATAATAAAGCTCATAGCTATGTTCATTAGAAGGTAGCTTCAGAGCCCGGATAGCTCAGTCGGTAGAGCATCAGACTTTTAATCTGAGGGTCCAGGGTTCAAGTCCCTGTTCGGGCGAGCGAACTTTTCGCTTCCTTTCTATTAAATTACAATTTTTATACGAATGTCACTACATATAGCCTTTTGTATTGCCACTTTCTAGTGCTCTTTATTAAATTCGAACATTTCTGTCTCTATTTATTAAGTACATTTTGATAAATCGTCACCCTGAGACTCTCAATCTGCTCATAATGAACATCCTGTTACCACACTTACACTTCGCCATCTGTATAATACTGTAATACTGTAATGATTTATAGTTCACCCAGAAGAGGACGGGTTCCCTTTCGAGTCTGGTTCCTCCTCATATAGTCTCAAGGAGTTTTTCCTCTCCACTGTCGCTTCTGGCTTCTTTAATATGGATATACTGTAAGCTGCATAAGCAGTCAGTGTTTGGAAAAGGTTCAAGGGGATGAATAATTATATATACAAGGCACTGTCATTCTACATCCAGATTTCTGTAAAGCTGTGGTTAAAAGTGCTATAAAAATAAAAGAAAATTCACTTAAAGAAAGATTTTACCACAGAATGACGGCTTTGAATGCACAAATTCTTGAACACCTTCTTATAATGAATTTACAGCTGTACAAATTTACATTATTACAACTCAAGTCTATAAAAAGGGCAAAATAAAACGATGCAAAGATGTACACATACATGTATAGCTCATAAGTTAGTTCACACCTGGTAAGATGATTTAACGTGTTCATGCATCAGCTGCATTTCGGAGATATGTTGGGGTTTTTTTTGTACGTAAGCACAAATACAGCTTTCCTTTATACATATCTGTACATGGACAAAAAAAAACAAATAAACAAACTTTTCCTATGGCAATGATTTTCAAAGTTTCATCAGTCTGTGAGTCCATTTTGGTAAATCACTACGATATTTTACGATGTACTCGAGCACCAGTTCCGTCTCTAACCACAAACCCTCATTGGAGTTCTTACATACATACATACACTGTGGCACAAAATGAAACACGTGTACTGAGGGAAAAAAAACAAAAACAAATGCTAAAAACATCCTTTGGATTTGACAAGAAGCTAAAGTGCATTCTCATGTGTGCAAACTTTAGAGAGAGTAAAGGACATGCAGGTCTCAGCGTACATGTTTTGTTTCGTTTTTGCCAGAGCCATGCTTTGATGAATAAGTTTCAAACCTGCACCTGGCTGTAAAATCTTTTTTTTTTTTTTTTTAATTTCCTCTGGATTTTTAGTCTTCAAACAGAAGATTAGGGATTGGAGTCATAATGTCATCAGTGTGCATGTCTATTTGTGTAAGCTGAACACCTTAATAACAAAAAATATATACTTTTTTCCCCCCCTTCACCTAGCTAAAATAATCTATTCATAATCGCATTAGACGAGCAAAATGTATAATAAACTTCAGGTCCCAATAATTAATTGCAAGTAATTCAAAATGTTGTTGTGACATTCATTTGATAACAGTAACGATGATGACTATGATGATGACTATGATGATGGTGATAATTATTTACCCACTGATTCATCCTGAAGTCATTTGTACGTCATATTTTACAATGGCAAGCGGTTTTAAACATCAGTGCTGTCAAAGGATGAATAAATACATTTTCCACCGTTCAGTGTTTTTTTTCTTCTTTCTCCTGTTAAGCTGAAGGTCCGAGAATTTCTTCATTATGTCACCTGCGCAAAAGATCAAAACAAGCACGAAACGCGATCAATAAAATACTCAAGCATTGGGAATCCGCGTTAAAACGTCTGGAAAGATGTACTGCACTTTATGCCATTGCAGATGTGTCATGTTTTACCTTATGAACATGTGGTGGTAGTTCATCTTCAGAACCCTCCTCTGCTACAGGCTCCTCCTCCCAGCCTCCCATCGGCATCCGGGCCGTGCGCTGAACCCGGGCACCTCCACGAGAGAACATATTCACATTTACATCCGATAATAAGTTCATTATTTTCCTATAACAGCATCTCCTGAAGTGTTCTATTCCTCTTATACCACAGCAATGATTACAACTGTTTGTTAACAACACATCATATTTTTTTATCCATTTATAGTGACATTTAATGCTGCAAGTTAGTTCCTATTATCACTATTATTACTATCATTACAGTAGCTATAAACAGTCGTTATGTGACCAGGGTCTCTTGAAGTTAATAAGAGGGGGGAAAAAGCAGCTTTACCACTGACACTGGAGACTCCTTCCATAAAATCTTAAATAAATATTTCTTTAGAGGAAACTTCACTGTATCAACAATTATACATTCTAGCGAATGAGCTGTTACTGTAGAAATAACATATTAGAACGAGCATTGATGTTAACCTGGGGTTTGAGCTGCACTACTGTCAGAGCTGCTGTGATAGAGAATTCATCAACACCTTCTGACCAATCCGAATCAAGAATCAAAAAACCGTGTTCTAAAAATATAATATGTACAGTATATAGTGAAATATTTCATTAAACCTCTGCAGGTATTCTCAGTTTACATTCGCTTTACAAATGTGTTTAGATTATCTGAGATTTTTTAACATTATTGTTGCTGAATGTCAGGAAAAATGTAAACACTGAGCCACCCTATTTGTCCTTCGCATTGTGTGTTCTGGAGGACGTTTAGTTGAGACGGACGTGATTTAAAACTTGTTAAAAACATAAGTCAACTTAACACCTAGCTGAAATAGCATTATTACATGCATCGTGCATGGAAATAGTTTGGAATGAGCCGATTATGATTATGGAACATTTTCGTAATATAAATGTAGGCGGTGTTGTAGTTCCCTGTTAAATGCAAAAGCAACAAACCTACTGAGACTTGTGTTATTGTTGTGTTACCTGTAGTTCTCCCATACTGACTGACGCTGCTCTGGGCTGTGGCCCCCTGCTGGTTGGGAGTGGTGTTGCAGGGGAAAGTGTTGGAGCGGGGCAGGTTGCGCGTCGCCTCCATGTAATCATGGACGCTCTCGCAGCTCTCGTCGCTCTCCTGCCTGTGCCACGTGTGGCGTGAGATCTCGACACGGGACTGCTGCTTGTGCATCTGAGTGTAAAAATGAATAGGAGAGTGAATTTAGGAGGTTAGTGCATGCGTGTATGAGATTACATGAAAGTGTACTACTGTAGCAACGTTTCAAAACAATGCTGTCGGCTTTACCTCGTGCATGTACAGGGCGTGAATACTCATCTCTGTGGAGGCGTATTCTGATAGGACCATGCTGGTCAGCTGACCTTCCCAAGCACTGCTACCTGAACTGACAGTGTGAGCATCAGTCCTGATACAGAGAGAGAGAGAGAGAGAGAGAGAGAGAGACTTTAGAGTACAGTCAGTTAAATTTTACCAAACAGTACTTCTCAGCTTCCTTGCCATTACAAGTGCAAAGCTTATAAAGGTTTTTATATGATTCCTGAATATGAGGAATTATTATTAATGAGTATATTTAATAGGAGAGGCCATGATGATGAACATATCGAGAAAACATTACATATTTAACAAAAATGAAATGAAAAATCTCATTTAAATCTGTATCCAGGATTGATTCTGGGCTTGTTTAGTAGAAGGTGCCATCGTAGCAGGGATGTTTTCGCAATTTATTTTTAGATCATACCACAGTGCTCTTTAATGCTCGATCCTGATTGGTCAGAAGGTGTTGATTCATTTTTTTTTTTTATAACAGCAGCTCTGACATCACAGGTTTATATTAATGTGCTCATTCTATTATGTTATCGTTTCTATAGCAACAACTCAGAACAGGGATTTAAAAAATGTATGTATTTGTTGGTGAAGTTTTCTGTAAAGATGATTTTTTTTTAGTGTTAATGGAAGGAGTCTCCAGTGTCAGCACTTTGTAACAGTCAGTATATGGACTGGTGTCCCATCCAGGGTGCATTCCTGCCTCACAGCCAGTGTTCCCGGGAATAGGCTCCGGATCCACCGAGACCCTGATCAGGATGAAGCGGTTACTGAAAGTGAGTGAGTGAGTGAGGGAGTGTACGTCAAAAGAGATGGTGATGGAATGACTGTTTATAGCTGCTGTGCGTGTAATATTTGGGCGAAAATGGACGAAAAGAAAAGAATGAGTACCCGGAGCCTGCCATGGCTCTGCCTGCTGCCACAGCAGGGTGGTCCGGTCGTGGCAGCCTGGTGGACGGGTAGCTGGCCCTCAGGTGCAGGCTGGTGCTGAGGGGGGAGAGGGAGCGCAGGGCTGACGCGCCCTCGCTCACTCCCATCGACAAGTGATTGATGATGGAGCCGTCTCGACCCAGGTGCAGCGAGGCCAAGGATGGCGGTCCAGCCAGGAGATTAGCGATGAGACTTCGAGGCTTTGAGGATTGAGAGCACACAGGTTAGCCTTGCTTCACTGATGTAAGATTCCTGAGTCAGAGAGTACTGATGCTACACTAGTATAGCTGTATAGCATGACAAGGAAAATCCCAGCACTGACACCTGCAGTGATTTTTGCACCCGCAGCTCAAATCTCTCTATATTGGACACTATAACGCCATTTTTATCGTAAGTTTACTGCTACTATACTACTTTACTGCTACTACAACGCAGCCGCCCAAAATACATACCTACCTACGCAAAACCATGCATATTATTACAATTCAGATGTTTTCTCACTGAAAATGTAATTCTGAATTGGAATCATTCGTCTATAAACTGTACCCACGCGTAGTGCGACACTGTCTAGTACAAAAAAAATGATCAAATTCGATAATTAAAATAGCTGGCAATGAATTACCAAGTAGTTGGTCTATGGAAATGCTGGAAATGAATATCTGTAAATAAATTCTTTTAGTATAATATTTTGTATAAAAACAATCGATTATCAAAATAATCATTAGCTGCAGCTATAAAAAAAATCAACTGCTGTGCTGATCACTGTTGTTCTACATGGGTACGTCAAACACTTCAAGCTCCTTCAGGGACCAAAAAACACAGATAATGTTTCATAATGGGGAAAAATGAACAGTACCGCCGACTGTCACTCCTACTGGAGACGCTACATCACTTCTCCTCTCATTTGCATGAAGTCAAACCTGCCCCACCCACTTTTCTGGCACTGGAAATCAACTTACTCATTAAAAAGAATGACTTTTAGCCACTTAAAGAGAGAAGGAAAAAAAACCCCACCAGGCTCACATATTTTTAAAAGCACAGTCAGTCAGAAAAACGTTTCCATATTATTGTGATAAATTAATGAAGGTTAAGAACGATCCTCTTAAATAATATTTTAAAGAATAATCTAAGAGGTTTCCTAACCCACATATATTTCTCATTTCATGTCTCTTCTGAAAGACATCTGATATTGTTATATAATGAAACCTGTGATTATAGGATTTCAGTCCCCCCGCATTCCCAAAGAAACCAAATTCCCAGTGTTGCCCCATGTTTGTAAACTCCACACACACACTCACACACACACCTCAGACTCGGACTGCAGTGAGTGAGCAGAAGTGAGGTTCTCCGCTGTGTTCCCATGCTGCCCCCCAGTGGCCTCGCGGTGCACTTTCTCCTTCAGCTGGCTGATAAAATGCGTGCTCTCTTGTGGAGGCTGCCACTGAGGATTAGTGATGGCGAAGTGCATGAGGGACAGCTCGGTCTTCCCGTCCTCCGCCTGCTGGTAGATCGAGGCCTCGGTCTTCCCCGCAGACATCCACTGGAACGATCCCATCAGAATTAGTCAAATTAGCCAGTGAGAGACATGAGAGTTTCTCTAACGGACAATCTACAACAAGGACTCCACGTAATCTAAGACTAATAAGAAACTAATAAAAATATTCCGTTAATTATCAAATCAGATCTTTAGCGTCATGAGGAATTTATGAAACATTTAAAACCAAAGTCTTTAAAGCTCATAATTATATAAAACCTTAAATACTAAGTGTCGGGTTGAACTCACCGCTGGATGGCCATGTTGTCTGACGTCCATCTGAGCAAAAGAGCAGGTGTCTCCCACACCCACCACCTCGATGGTGAAATTTCGGAAGAAATCGATGATCTCCAGAGATTTGCGGCGCAGGCAGAAAATGAGGATGAAGGGTGTGATAACGGGACTGAGCAGCTCCTCTAGAATGAACACCTGCCACACAGGATGGGGAAGAGGAGGAAGAGATGACACATTTAACTGTCTGTTCCTTTAGTTTTAGTCTGTTGACTTTAGTTGTGAAAAATATCGATTAAGATTTCACCGTCTAAAAATAAATGTTGTAAGAATATTAATCTTAACTCCCTTAAGTCTGCACACCGTATACAGATGTTCACAGAGATACACTAGCTTGGGAATTTTTTTTTCTGAAGGGAAATGAGCAGTGACTTAAGTTAGAAGACCTTTTTTATTAAAAAAAAAAAAAAAAAGATTACATGACTAGTGTGTACTTTTAAGTCTCTCAGAATGAACTTCACTGCATGAATAATATTAAAATTGTTATAATATGTAAAAATAATCAAAACACACATCCTAAATTTTGAGAAGGAATCTCATGATCTATAAGGCATAAAAACACAAAATGCAAGTTTACAGCATTAACGGGAAACCTATAGGGGGCTAAAAAATATTTATACATGAAGGCAAGTATACCAGCAGAAATACTGCTTTGGGTAAATAAATAAAAATGAATCTGAAATTTTAAAGGGATAAACATGGTTGATGCAAATGTTTGCTCTGTCTGTTGTAGGAAATAAATCATAAGTTCATTATTATTCAAACGTTAACTTTATGTAATTACATTTACATTACAAATTACAAATCTGACAGCCCGAATGGATGCTAGATAATTACACAACACTCCTCAACATCCTTCTGCCTATAGGAGGAACAATTTTCATAAGAGGATCCTGGATAGGTGTGTCTTACAGCTTTATACTGGAAAAGTTGAGCAAACTCGTCTCTGGTCTCGTAACGGTGGGCGTTGCCTTGCCAGTGGTCCGGCATGTAGTGGATGTGTGCTAGGATCACTTTGAGCAGCTGCTCTGGGCAGAACACCATGTGCTTGTCAGGAATAAACGACCTGCAGACGAACAAACGGAAATATTTTCCAATAATGCAAGACAAACTCGCAAAAAAAACTTCAGTCTATAAAATACATACCTGCAGATTGTAATGCAAACCCCGAGGAGCGTGATGCTGCTGAGAACGTGCTCTACAGCCAGCACGTCCTCGTCGTATATGGTCAAAGCGATGAGCACGGCTAATATGGACCCGGCGAAGAAGGCTACGTTCTTGGCCACTACTGTGAGCAGAGGTGACATGAAACAGTTCATGTACTTGGACGACGCCTTGTAGCCTTTGCTGAGGCGAGACATGAGCTCGTGGTCAAGCTCGTTAAAGTGGCGCAGGTAGCAGCGGCCGAACAGGGACCAGCAGCGAGCCCCGAGGCTGCCAGGCTCGCGCTTAATGATCTCCGTGTAGCTGAAGAATGCATACAGGATCTGCCAGATGAGAATGACGGGGCACAGGAGCAGGTTGGCAATGCCAATCCACAAGATCCTCGAGCTCAGGCGGTCGGCCAAATCCAGCCGGTTGCCTCCGCGCTTGTATTCGGACTTGAGGCTCCACTCGTTCTCGAAGAGAGAGCCGGGGCCCCAGAAGAAGATCAGCTCAAAGTTGTACTTGAGGCCGCGTGTGTAGAAGACGTAATCGCCCAGCAGAGGTAAACGGAAACGGATGGGCAGCAGGGACTTGTTCACCATTGCCACCATGTAGTTCTTAAAGCGCAGGATGCGGTGGTAGATGTCCAGCTCGGTGAGTTCCTTTTTGTGGATGCAGATCTGATGCTCTTTTTGGATCTCGATGATCCGCGCCTGCACCTCTTGCCAGGTGAAATAAGGAAGGTCCGCCTGTCAATAAAAAAAACCACAGAAAAGAGAATTTCTTCACTCAACACACTAACCATTAACATCTATTATTTAGCACGCTCAAGTTTCCTACTCCGGTGGCTCTCATCCCTTTTGTGTTTGACTGCAGCTTCCCAAAATTTTCTCAACCTTCCTCTGGATTCGCCTTAAATCACACTACTGCAGTAGATACAACCGCTCCGCTACGTTTCGTTACAATGCTGTCTCTGCTTTCGCTCCTAACATGTGCCTATGTTTATCATGACTGCTATCAGACACATAGAAGAACACGGCACGGCTGACCAGAACAAAACCAAACAATGTTCTATTTTTGGCTAAGCTGCATCACACACTTCCACGCTAGTTAGCTCTTTTGCACCGGCTTTCCTCGCAGCCACTCTCTCTTTCAGCATATACTGCAATCTGATCTTTTTTAGGAACCAGTTTTATGGAAAAATAGTTTCAAAGAAAGAAGAACAATGAATGGATTTGATTTTTTTTGTTGTATATATGAGGATGTACACTTTTCCTTTAATTTTCACCACCAGGTTGTGTGTTTTAAATGGTTGATTAATACCATGAAACCTACTCACCATTGACATTTTCAGAGCATTGATGTAGAAAGAGCGGATCTCCCAGTAGCAGCAGACATTGTAGATAAATTTGACCAAACGATGGAGCCAGAACACCCCAGATATCACCAGAATGAAAATAACCAAGACGTTATCACGAATCCTAAAACGCAGGAACAAGGACACTTTTTCGGATAAAGTACCAAGCTTCCATGACCTATGAACCGCAGTGAGTCACTAGACTTACCGAGCATGACACACATCCACGGGAAGAAACGCATCAGGAAGAGTCACCTTGGACGAGTCAGTATGATTGACAAACTTGTTGGCGAACAGGATGTCGTAGTCCACGCAGTTGGCCAGAAAAACAGTGAATGTCACCACAAAGACCAATTGCCTGAAATAAAATTGACAGGATTTATATGTGCAGCTAGTTACAACGTAAACATCTTTTTTTTTTTTTTTTTTTACAAAAAGGAAAAGGATGTGGTGAAACCTTACAGAATGCAGTGCGTTTTTATGTGTTATGGTAAGCAGGTTGACCTGGTTATACTTACACGAGCTCAAAGATTTCCCCCAGAAGCATACAAGTGAACCCATTCTTCTGATGAAGATTATAGACGTAACAAAAGTTAAAGAAAATCTCTTTAAATCTCTCGTTAAAGATTACTAAAATGAAAAAACAATCCACAACAGAGTGGTGTGATGAAGCGGAGTTAATCTTACCACCCTGAAGGTGATTATTTTGCTGTAATAGCAAGTCCTGAAGTGTTTTAGTTCTCTTATACCACAACCTCTTATACCATTTGCCAACGATTAAAATAATTTTTATCCCGTTATAGTTACACTCAGTGTTGTGGAATGTTTATAAACAGCAGCAGCTATAAACATTAACTCACCAATCTCACTTTTTCCTCTTTTTTTTTTTAAAGTTAATAAGAGAAAAAAAAACACAGCTTGTTATGTTACCGAGAAAATCACAAAATGTAAATTCCCGTCCTGAAGATTTTCCCATGTCACAAAACTTACTGATGGTTGCAAAGCCCTGACTCTGAAGACTCCTTCCATAAATGGTAAATAAGAATCTCCTTCCAGAAATCTTCACCATATAAACAATTACATGGCTTTTCTTTGCTAAATAACAGCACATTTTAAAATCTGTTTATTATTAGGCTTAGATTACGTGGAGCGGCTGCCATACAAACCCCCGTGAATTAGCTGTTACTATAGAAACGACCATCAGAGTATAGAATTCTACGATGGTAAAAGAATTATAATATTTACAAGGATAGTCATCTAGTCCTTGGAGCAGAAAGGATATTCTTTGGAAGAAGAGGTCCAAGTTTTCGATGTGATGCCAGTGAGCTGAAAAGAAAAAAGGGGGAATTTTTGCTCTTATCAACCAAACTTTTGATTTTTACTATAAAGTTTTTAACTAAAACTATAAAAATATCAGGGTTGTATCATGACCACGTTGCTTCCAGACCGTTCTCTTACTTTTCGAACCCTCTGGTACATGAACCAAAAGATTCTCCTCTCCTGGAGGAGAGTCACTGTAGGACGCCTCCAGGCGCTGGTACTCTGTATCAAAGTGGGCCATAATGCCGTCTGCCACTACACACACCGCTCACACACCATCCCACCTATGGACTGGACACAAGGGAATGAAGGGCTTAGTGATTTAGGTCAGGATGCTAGCGAAGTTGCAATAGCATTTAAAAACTGGAAAAACTAGAACAACATGTAGATGAAAGAAGTTTAGATAGACCTGCTGTTTTTGACCAGCATAACTGAATAAAATAGACCTATTCCACGTCAGTGTATCAGCCCAGGACCGAGTTGACTTGTCTATTTGCCCTCCTGTGACTGTGAGGTCGACCTCACCCTATCGTCAGGAGATCAAATCCAAAGCCACAAGCCATGCGTGGCCGGGAGTCCAAGAGTGCAAAATGGGTCAGGCTGTCTAGGTGGAAGGAATACCAGACTCTCTCCTCTGTCAATCAGAGCAACACTGAGTAATCGTGGGCATTTCTGAGCTCATGTATGTGGAAGAGGGCAGATAGCGCTTTCCTGTGAGTGTTCAGCTGTCCTGGAGAATGACCAGACTTTGAAAACATGCTTGAAAAGCCAAGTTGGTAGCTGTCATATACACCATGGGCAGGAGTTGGACTCCTTTTCTCTTCTGGGAAAGCGTTCCACTAGATGTTGGAGCGTGGCTGTGGGGATTTGTGTTCATTCAGCTACAAGAGCATTAGTGAGATCAGGCGCTGATGTTGGTGAGGAGGTCTGGGGTGCAGTCGGTGTTCCAGTTCATCCCAAAGGTGTTCAGTGGGGTTGAGGTCAGGGCTCTGTGCAGGACACTCGAGTTCTTCCACTCCAACCTTCACACATCATGTCTTCATGGAGCTCCTTTTGTGCACAGGGGCATCGTCATGCTGGAGCAGGTTTGGGCCTCTTAGTTCCAGTGAAGGGAAATTGTAAAACTACAGCACACAAAGATGTCCTAGACAATTGTGTGCTCCAAACTTTGTGGCAACAGTTTGAGAAAGAACCACATATGGGTGTCATGGTAGAGTGTCCATAAACCTTTGGCCATATAGTTTAGGTGGAAATTGGCAAAAATGACCTAATTGGGGAAAAACAGAGTAAAAATCCCCAATAAATAGAAGCAACTAGAAGTGGCATTTGGGACAACTCTTGGTGGAGCTCTTGTGTTGGAGCAGGGAGGATGCAAACACTGTGATTCTTCAGGACCGGAGTGTTTAATGAGAAAGCAGGCTTCCGTGTGTACTCATGCTTGACATCTGGACCTTTACATGGACATTAGAAACACTGTATGATTCTAAATCCATGCTGAAGGAAATGTCACTCGTGTGTTTTTACAGGAATTTCAGGAGCTCTCATTGCCTAACACTGGCCAAAGCCAGTATGAAGCAATCACCCATAATGCTGATGAAACAGCACTGACATGTTACTGACATGTTACTGAAGTATCAAGTGTAAAAAAAACCGATAAGTTTCCCAGAATAATAAGAATGATAGTATTTCTTATAATTAGATAATCTTACCTTATAATGTAGCTACATGGAGGACAGCTGGATTAATTCCCACATCTTCTTCTTCTTCTTCAGCCTTTAGTAACTCAGCTCTTTCTGGGGACAAGAAAAACAGCATTCAGCCCTTCACAGGCTTTAAAAGTATATGCAACCGAGAGTAATTTCTGATATTTCTGAATTGTCATGACGCCACTGTTTACACCGTCCGCCCCACTGACATACTGTAAAGCTAAGCTAAGCTAAGCTAATAAATACAGGACAGGCCTGCTATGTCACATAGCAGCGGCGGATAAAACTAGCAGGCAGCGCCGGTTCTTTCACATACCTTCCCCTTTTCTGAGACTGCGACTTGTCGTAGTATTTACTGAATATTTAGTTTCTTTTTCAGGCGTGTTTTTTTGGTTTCATTTCTGACAGCCCGATAGCAACGTATCTAGCCCTCTCGCTGAACTCTGACCAATCATGTTCGAGCTCCGCGTGACTGACGCGAGGAGAGCCAATGAAATGTCGAGGGGCGGGGCTTACCTGCTGCCAGCATAAACAACGGAAATGATTTTGTTTGTCAAGCGATGCTCAGTTTTCTGGCTTTTTGTTTTAATCTTTGTGTCAAATATTTTCACGCACAAAATATTCATATATACTCTGGAACACATGACTGTATTTAAACCTAAGTTTATACTAACTAATATTATTACTAACATATTAATATTAATATTACAGCATGCTGATATATTAACACTACATTATACTAACATATTAATATTACAGCATGCTGATATATTAACACTACATTATACTAATATACTGTTATACTAATAAACTAATATTGACTGACAACATCTTAGGCTTTAAATGCATCCTATTAATTTATGCAGCTCTGATTTTTCAGCTAAATATCTGGTTCAAGGTTCAAATTGTATAACTTAATACTTTAGTTAATAAATTAAACTTTACTTTTTCTGTTAAGCTGTTTTTTTTTTTTAATTCATGTATTATACAAAACCGTTACAAGGGCATCCATATTATGACAATTAGAAACATAAAGAATCAGAATTAATATTTAAACAATAAGGCATTTTAATCTCCAATGCTCTTTTAAAATGTAGGCCTAATATTAGATATTTTTTATTGTTAATACGAAAGATTTAACAAATAAATACAATAAATTCAGTATATACAAGGTATATTTAAGATATGGTGTTTGTTTTCCATATACAATATGTCTTTGTATAGAGACTTTCAAAAAGTATCACTACAACAATAAAAAATATATAAGTAGTGATATAGCCACTTATACAAGTACAGCAGCAACACGTGGTGCATGTGGCAGGGCATCCAGGCCATCACCATCTACAGGACAACATCATCTGCCTGTGACAGTGATGCCTCCCTTCCAGATGCGCTGAACAACTTCTACGCTTGGTTTGAGGTTCAGCATGACGTGACGGCGAGGAAGACCCCCCTGACTCAGTGTCCTGCCTCAACGAATACCATCCTGTTGCATTCACTCCCGTCATCATGAAGTGCTTCAGAGGCTTGTTATGAGGCACATCATGACCCTGCTGCCCCCCTCACTGGACCCCCTGCAATTTGCATATCATCCCAAACACTCAACAGATGACGCCATCACCACCACCCTCCATCTGGCCCTCACCAACCTGGACATAAAGGACGTTTACGTTCGAATGCTGTTCATAGACTTCAGTTCAGCAATCAACACAATCATTCCTCAGCTCCTGACTGGAAAGCTGAACCTGCTGGGTCTGAACACCTCCCTCTGCAACTGGATCCTAGACTTCCTGACTGGGAGACCTGGACTTCCTGACTGGGAGACCTCAGTCAGTCGGGATCAGGAACAGCATCTTCAACACCACACTGAGCACCTGGGCCCACACAGGGCTGTGTGCTCAGTCTACTGCTGTTCACCCTGCTGACTTACAACTGTGTAGCAATGCACATCTCGAATCACACCATCAAGTTCGCCGATGACACGACCGTGATGGGTCTCATCAGCAAGAATGACGAGTCAGCACACAGAGAGGAGGTGCAGCGGCTAACGGACTGGTGCAGAGCCAACAACCTGTCTCTGAATGTGGACAAAACTAAAGAGATAGTTGTTGACTTCAGGAGAGCACAGAGTGACCACTCTCCTCTGAACATCGACAGCTCCTCTGTGGAGATCGTCAAGAGCACCAAATTCCTTGGTGTTTACCTGGAGGAGAACCTCACCTGGTCCCTCAACACCAGCTCCATAACCAAGAAAGTCCAGCAGCGTCTCTACATTCTGCGAAGGCTGAGGAAAGCCCATCTCCCACCATCCCATCCTCACCATATTCTACAGAGGGACTATTGAGAGCATCCTGAGCAGCTGCATCACGACCAGACTGCGTAACAGTTTCTTCCCCCCAAGCCATCAGACTCCTCAATACTCAGAGACTGGACTGACAACACACACACTCACACACAATCAAGTGAACACCATCCCACTCCCTTTGCAATTTTTGCACATTTCTGTATTTACTACCTGCATTTTTTGCTGCTACTGTATTTCTAAAAATATTGTATAGACGTTCTTGTCATTACTATACTCTCCAACTGGCTGCTACCCCAATAACTGCGATGTTCATATATGGTATCAGCTTATCTGCTGAATACTATGTCATAGTTGTTATGTTTACATTCACAGCAATCTATTATATTGTTATTCTTTTGCACTACTGTTATATCTGACACTTTCATACAAGAACCGTGAGCTGGTCGGCGCTGCACTGTCTCTTGCGGTGCCTATTATCTTGTTTTAGTATTATTGTACTGTCTTGTGCTGTTTGCACACGTTTGCATGTGCACTTTATGTAGTAATGTGTAGTCTCTTGTAGCTTGTTGTTTTATGAGGAACGTTGTTTCATTTCACTGTGGACTGTACTAGCTGTATATGGGTGAAATAACAATAAAGCCACTTGACTTGACTTGAAATCTTGAAACCTGTTTTAGTTTCTTTACAATCTTCTTTACAAATGGCCAAACATGTCACTCAAGTCCTCTGGCTATAGAGTCTATGTGAACCTGTAGAGACTTGAGTCCTATTTATCCTCTCTGGAAGCTAATGCAGGTAAAAAACGAGAGGCACAAAAGGAGAAAAGTAGTGCAACAGAAAAGTCATAACTCAAACAAATAGTTGCCAAAAAAGTGTTGCAAGTTGAAAAATTGTTGCCTGTGATATCTAAATATTTTTTGCAACTTTCCGAAGCATTGTTTTTTGTGAAATTGTACCTTTTTGTGTCAGTCTACATTTGACTCTATAGCAGTGAGATATGAAGCTCGCAGGACAAAGAAAGGCCGTGTTCATTAACAGGCGAGCGTACTGGACATGGTGCTGTGTGATGTGTTTACTGCGTTCATTCATCTTCCTTAAATACTTTACTGTAGTCAGGGTCTCTGTGGGATAAATTACTACTTGAGAGATAGCACTAATTAAGTTCATTAGAAATGATGTCAGACAGGCACAAACAAAAATAATAACAACAGAAGAATGTGGGATTGGCTGAACTTTCTGTGGAACAGGCACGAATGCCTATGCGAGTTATTTCTTTTAGTCATTCATTGTTATCTGATCCACTCGGAGAGAGGCTTGTAATCTGATTTTGTACTGACATTGCAGTCACTCAGTACATGATCCGCTTTATTTCTTCATACGTGCTGGGCTCTCGTGGAAGATTCCATCATTCTATCATCAGTCAAATTCTCAGATCTTATCCATTTCCTAGCTCAAACCCTGTGTTTCCCTGATCACAGCTCATTTATATGACAGAAGGAGTGTATTCGTCAGGAACATTTGTTGAAAGGATCCTGTTTAGTTCCATATTCATGATGTACAGTAGAGACGCTGTGACAGATGGCCTTTTATGAGGACTGTGGCTTTACTTGTCCCTCGAGGCTTCATTAATATCATGAAAAAGAAGGACGCAGGTTGAAACTAGTCCTGTGTTTGTCCTAAAGTTCAGCCCATATTCGTCCAATACAGTCCAGAATCCTTCACTCACAACTAGGATACTAAAATATACCTTTCCTTGTTGCTGGGGTGCAACAAGTACCTTTTGTACTTTAATTTGCGTGGTTCATCTGGATTTGTGGATATAGTGTACCTTTAACAATAATTTAAAGTACATAAATGGAATGTAATTCATTTCTAGAGTACAGCTTTAAAGGTATAATAAATAAATCACTACTAAAAAAATCCCCGACACAACAGAAGTGTTTGCAAGGACATAAAGAGCCTCCTGTCTCATTTAATCGTCTGTAAAAACCCACCCATATAATCCAGGGCATTGATTCAATCTGATGGGATTAAGATTATGGTTAATCTTCAAACATGCTATTTGAGCAAAGTGCACTAATTACATTTCTAAGTCACAAAATTCACAAACTCTGCCTCAGAAATGCTACAGATCGCACCTAGTTAGTGCTTTTACAGCAACATTTTAGGAAACGTTGCATTACATCTTGATCTTGCTGTGTGTGTTCCCATAATGCACTGCATGTAGTTTTAATAAGTTCATCGAAATGACTTTGTAACGAAATAAAGTGTAATCTTAGAGGTCGTATTTGATTTGTGTTCCTGTGCTCTCTGTTAGATTTTAGCTGAGTGCACACTGATTTTATCTAAAGTGCTGTCTCGTATAAACACTGCTTAGCAGGTTGATTAACCAATTAGGTACAGACATGCTATAATCCATAGATTTACACTGTTTTTGGCTAGAGACCCTTCTTTAGGACTGTTCCAAACAGTTTTTAATAAACATGTTTTAAATAAACATGTTCTGTTACCAGGAACATACATAAAATAATAATAGCAATAGTAATTATAGTATATAGTAGCAGTATAGTAAAAAAGTAATAGTAATGTTCATTTATATGAAAACCTTTCATTTTGAGTCCAAGTTCTTTACATTGAAAGATTAAATTCTTTAAAGTCTTTATTATGAAGCACAACAATAAGACAATTCTTTTTTTTTTTAATCAGTGCTAAAGCCATATGTATTTTATTGAATATTTATCTCTTAATCTTTAAATGTATTTTAAGTCTTTCCTATGTATTGTACATTGTCCCACCATGTACATGTGCTTGATCCATCTTTGCAAACTGCTCCTCATGCTGCATCACAGTGCAGTGTAACACACGCAGAGGAAGTACCCTCTTCTGCATACATGAGCTCACAGACACCCTCGATTGGTTATTGTCGCTGTGATTGAAAAGGGAGAGAGAGTATGTCCCTCCCACCCAGACAGCATGACCAGGTTTGCTCCATTGACTCCTGGCAACTCCTGGATGACTGTGTCATCACTGGGATTCGAACTCATGATCTCTTGATGATAGGGTGAGTGTTGCGCCACGTGGGAGGCCCTGAATTGCACCGGAAATTGTGCTGCTCTTAGCGCTTCAACTGAACAGGGATAGTGTTTCTTTAAGTTACCAGTGAACAGGGCTTTGAGATTCAATATGCTTGTACATGGTCATTACAGGAAAACAACACAAGTACTGACACAGAGGTTCACCTGAACGCGCTACATCCTCAACACACACTGCTCAGCATAACGTCACTACATTAGATTTTACTCAGCCATGTGTTGTGGGCAGGTTGCACCCAGACTGACTGTATTAAAATGATCTGATTGGCTGAACTGTGCAGACGTCTCCAATTGCATTACTACTGAATCCTCATCTGAGCCAATTTGTCCTGTTGTGACGGACACAAGGCCAATCTTCTCTCAGGGAAAGTGGAGATCTCCATTTGGACTCCAGGAACCAGCGATGAGGTCATTCCTCTGGGGGGATTTGATTTAATTGAGCTAGCTACTGGAAACGGCACACGCACACACACGCGCGCACACACACACACACACAGATATTCTTCTGTCTCTAAGGGCATTACTCCTCCTTACTAACCCATTAACTGTTATCTCTTACAAGGATAGTAAAGAGGACATAAAATGTGTGTGTGTGTATGTGTGTGAGTGTATGTGAGTGAGAGAGAAAGAGAGACATGACACTCCACCATCGTCCATAAGATTGCTGTTGCCATGGGAATGACAGAAATCAGCCATCTTGGTTTTCCAGAGATGTAAAGAAGGGCTTGTGGCCGGCATGAATTAATTTCCTGTTGTTTTCCTGAGTGGTGAATAAATCAAAGACCTAGTGTGTGTGTGTGTGTGTGTGTGTGTGTGTGTGTGTGTGTGTGTGTATCAGGCTGCTTAAAAGATTGGCAAAGCTTTTTTATAGTGTATAGCTTTAGACATAGACAAGCAATAAAGGTCAATACACACATATACAGGTCATCCCTTCATTATTGTATTTCCACAGCAGTCGATGTGCGGTTTTGTTCTGCTTCAGT
>CM040976.1:32194297-32216960 GCA_022985145.1 Pangasius djambal | reverse complement strand
ATCTCCAATGGTGCGGGTCTTAGTCCTAGGGGGGAGGAGACGATGAGTGCTTGTGGAGCGGAGGGGATGTGCTGAAATCTGTGGGGTGAGGAGTTCTTTAAGGTAAGTGGGGGCGTTGCCATGGATGCACTGATGTGTGAGGAGGGAGACCTTGTATTCAATCCGGGCGGAAATGGGAAGCCAATGTAATGATTGAAGATGAAACCATATGATGAGGTTAAACATCAATATTCAGTGTGTGCTGCTATCACACATATTAAAGGATCAGTTAGTACGTTTTAGAGCTTAACAAGACTTCCCCTTCCTCCCAGTCATGAGCGTGTCTCTGTCTCCGTCTCCGTCGGAAATTTGTGGGAAAAAGGGGCAGACCTGAGATGCCCTGTTCTTATTGTAGACGGAGCTTAATTCCAGGCCAGAAAAATGCCTAGTAGTGCTATTAACATTTAATTAAATTCATTTAGGAGGCCTGTTTTTGTTGATCTCACACTAGAGATGATCACAAGGATGACAATTTGTCAGTCAAATAAGCCACGCCCTCTAGTTCATGTTGACAACCCTGTTATTACAACGTTAACTCACAGTTTTTTAAAAGAACATTACTTTTGTCTAAACCTGGATTAAAATAAGTGCTTGCACTAAGTTACCTTTTTAAAAAAAAAAATCATTTTACTGTTGTTGCTCCTTAATTTTTACATTGAACAAATACAGACTAATGGACAGATATACAGACACTGTATACTGTATGATAAAACTTATGTAGATCACCTTTAAGATTAATGCACAATCAAGACTGCGAAATGTGTAGTCTCTGCAGGACATTTCCTAACTGACCCCATACAAAATTCTTTCCTCAGACCTCAGCGAGACGATTACTGAATTCTTAAAGCATCCACATGCTCTTAAAAGCATTCTGCTGTCAGTCTGAGCACCATCATGTCTTCACCTCTGGACACGCCGTAGTACTTAACTGCAGGATAAGAGGTTCGCTGCTGTCTAGCTTTAACAAAGGAGTATTGATTTAACAGAGTTCAATACTGAGGACATGACCAGACGTGACTGTACACACTATATCTGGAATGTGTATTTAAGGAATAAAGCTCAAATGATTTCAAAAAGATTTGTTTTGAGAGATTTTCTATGTTGTTAATGTTCTTAAATATTAAAAACTAGTTGATCATAGGCATCAACAGGTCCATAAAAAAATGTACAAGGTTGCCAGGTCCACGGTTTTCCCACAGAACAAGACTTTTTTTTTCATCACCTGAAGCACTATCCTGATCAGAATCACAGATGGATCTGGAGCCAATCCTGGGAACACTGGGTGTGAGGCAGGAATATAGCCTGAATCTGACACCAGACGCTAATCTAACAACTGGCCTGGGAAACTGAGGAAAACTGGATAAAGGAAAGAAACCTACAAGTGGACATGAGGAGAACAAATACACCCACCATCTTTGCACCTCTGATCTTCTGCAGAATTGATAAGTAGAAGCTCACAGGGAGTTGCCCAGTTACCAAAAAGACAACAGCATAGGATCAGTATTGGGTCTCTGCACACTTAGGGTGAACTTTTATTTAAAAAAAAAAAAAGGTTTCAAAGGTCATTTAAAGGTTCGTTAGATGCTTAGCTTGGTAAAATTCAAAATTCATTTCAAATTCCTTTCTGACAGGGAAACCTGGGAAAAGAGTTCAACACAGAATCTTTAAGGGGTTCTCCAGTGGGACAATTAAAGAACACTTAAGGTTTTTACATTTTCTAAGAGTGTAGTTAAACACTGGCTCATGCCCTGTGTTCCTGGGCTCTGGATCCACCGTGACCCTGACCAGGCTAAAGTGCTTACTGAAGAAGAATGAATGAATACATATAACAATATATTTTGTGATGCTAGTCTTGATGTTAGACTCTGAAAGTGTTTGTAAGGGGCAGATTTTGAATTTTGGTACTGGACTGGTCTTAAATGACCATTATATGGCTGCTTTTGTATCTGGCAACCCTGCAGTGAGAGCATGAGTAATTCTCTTTATTCCTGTGTTCCTGAAAACACACACACACACACACACACACACACACTGTGGCCTGAGGGGTCGTTTCTTTCACGTTCTCTTTTTCCCAGCACTGGTTGAAGGTTCGAATTTCTGCCTCCCTTTTTCCCTCACCTGAACTCAAACTACAGGTATATAATGTCTTTTAACTCTTTGAACTTGGTGACATCTGGCATTTCACTGGATGGCATGTGATATTTATGATGCGTGATGTTTGTGTTATGGGAAATAGTTCTTTGTCAGATCAAAGTTTCTTACAAACCCACACACACACACACACACACACACACACACACACACATTTTTTGCACTTGCATACAAAGCCACTTTCCTAATATACACAAATGTGTGCATTTATTGATCCATTTATTACTTTGCTGGTGATGGAATAGAAATGCAATTTGCTTTATTAGGTTTATTTGACCTTTAGTAAATCGACTAGAGGCTTTGTGTATGAGCAACTACATCAAATTTCTGCAGATTATACCGCAGCGCTGTTGAATTCTCGATTCTGATTGGTCAGAAGGCGTTGATTAATTTTCTACTACAGCAGCTCTCTCAGTAGTGCAGCTGCAAATCACAGGTTTAATATGAATGATCTCGTATCAAATGATCTGATCATTTTTACAGGTTATCATTTCTATAACAATAGCTTACACAGGGACTTGGGGGATGGATGCTCGAAATAAACCGATTAAAAAACATGACTGAATGGTGAATTTTTCTGTGAGGAGACATTTATTTAACATTTATGGAAGGAGTCTCCAGTGTAAGCACATTGTAACAGTCAGAGGTAAATCTGTTCCGGCACAGGAAAGTCTTCAGGACAGATGAATTTATGCTTTGATGAATATATATTCTCTTTACATAATTTAGTCATTATTTACTTAATAAAACTGGATGGAGCCCAAAATCTCTTTTACATTCTGAGCCTGTCTGCTTCAAGGAAAATAATAATAATTAAAAAAAAAAAACACTTCAGGAATCCTTGGCTGCTTCCCTACACTCCGCCTGTGGGATTTATGGTTATTGCCATTGGCTGGTGGCTCTTGATTGACAGTAATCTGTTTACCCGCCACCCAATGAACACAAATATCGATCCCCTCCTGGGAACAGACACAACAGTCTGATTTAAATCCCTAGAGTTGCCAGACAGTCACGTGGAAAACATCCGAGCTGAAGAGCGTTATTATTTTCCAAGTTGAAAGAAGGATAGAGGGCAAAGGAGAGCAACAGAACAAGAAGATGAAACAGAAGGACTTCATGTGCTAATATATTAAACCCTCAGGCTGGTCATCATCCTCCTGCTGTGGCCCAATCAATGATTCACTGTGTGTGAGACTTGTAAATAAGCAGCACTGCTGTTGATCTCGGCAGCTCATTTTAATGCTTTCACAAATGATCTTTTGTTTGAGGGTCTCTTCTGAAACTGAGGTAATGAAAGGACTTTCATGAGCAGCATCATTTCCTGCTAACGTGGTTGTCAAGGAGGTTTAACCTGTAAATGAATGAAAAAAATAAATGGTGCAAACCTTTGTGCACTCAGCTGTAAATGTATTGGGGTGTAACACAATGCTAGTATCTGTATCTGTTTAGAGCTCCAAATATCTGGATCCATATTCAGTTTTAAACCAGAAGTGGGCGTGGCATAAACCTGAAAGTGTTTTCTTTCTTTCTTTCTTTCTTTCTTTACTTACTTACTTAATGGAAAACAATGTAAAAAAAAAAAAAAAAAAAAAAAAAACTGAGTTAGAAGTGTCAGCGTGGTGTGTGAATTCTGGCTCAGACAGTTCCTCAACCTCAGCTACATCACTCCAGTTCATAATTCATCTCAATTTGAGATGCATTCAGGACTGTTTTTAATCCCGCTTGCACACTTATTATTTTTAATTTGTACCTGCCTGCCTACTTTCTACTGAATTTCATTGGTTCATGGTTTAAACCACCAGGAACACTGTAAAAGTATTACACAGCACTAGTCTTTGGTTGTTCTGACTGCTCACTTACGCCTGCATGAAAGTAAAAACCTCTCACTCACGCGACTTGTTTGTTGCGTCGTGTGTTGCGTCGCTGCATTTGCATCTGTTTAGAACAGATGTTACCCCTGTGCTATGTATACACTGAGACGTCATGCCAGTTCACATCAAATCAGAGTGCTGTAGCATGTGCCATGTAGTATCTACAGAAATGTGACTTTGCTGCTAAGATTAAGTGACTAAATGCATTTCTGATTTCTCCTACTGGCTTTCTGGATTTCTGGCAGCGAGCACAGATTAAAAGCAAAGCATCTGGTGACTAATTGAGAAGTGAAGCTCTCTCTCATTGAGCCGTCACTTTGGGGGAGTAGTAATCAAGGCAGGAGGAACATGTGACTCCCCAGACACATGTCAGGGGAAAAAAGCTGTCCACTGAGCTGCATGTCACAGAAGGGACCAGGCTTCCTCTTTAAGTCAGGCTTGGCTTCGGTCCTGTGGCTCCAGCGTGCAGGCCCAGCAGGAGGCTGGATATTATACGCCTACAGAAACAAAGACACTGTGGTTTGTGAACAGCACTGGTGTCTGTGGGGCTACTAAATGGTCTCCAGGGTCTCCACAGAGGGATGTTGTCTCATGGAGAGACTAATAAACACGTGGTCTTCTTTACTAGTCTCCGTCTGCATCCCCGGCGATCCAAACACCTACCTACCCGAACATAAAGAATAATCAGTAATCAACTCTAGAAAGTTTTTTAAATAAAAAAAAAGATAAAAAGAAGATCTTTCAGAAGTCCTTAAATATAGTCTAGTGCAAAAGGACAAGTGAAGAAGACTTTAATTTAATTTATGTTGAACACTTGAAACAGCACATCCTGAAATATTTTATTCCTCTTATAACACAGCAATTTTTTATTTATTAAAGAACGACACGTCACACTTTTAAGCAATTTATAGTTGCATTTATTTCTGTAGATCATCTGTGAAATAAGTGCGTTCCTGTTATCACATAAACACAATTCTTTTTGCTCTGTCTTAAAGTTAATAACAAAAAAAAAAGCCACATCTTGTCATGTGACACAGAAACCACAACCAAAGTGCTGCTTTTAAGCAATAACAAGAACAAGAGCAAACTTTTTTCACCTTACAAGAGCGAAGGAATCAAATCTGAGAATTGGTTTAGTCTTTCCTGTAGCCTGGAAAATAATTGAGATACTGTATCATATGACCAAAAATATATTATGTGTAACCCAGAGGTGCTTTAGAGTCGACTGTAACGAGAGAAGAGCTTTGATCCTTTCATTCTCTTCTACAATTCATCGTTTTCTTTCTGTCTGATCTCATATCAGGCCTAAAGGAAATGTCCGCTCTGGGAATACAGCTTTAGCACACAAGGCGAAACTAACAACATGCATCATAAAATCAGTACAGTAACAACACATAGTTAAACCTACTGTATGCTAATTAGCCTAAAAACAGGACCTCTTGGCTTTTAACAATAGAGACTGAAATGACAAAATAACAACAAAATAATTGACTGATTGACAAAATAACAACAAATGATAAGCTGTGAACAGTACACAGCTGCATGCTGTTTGGGATGGCATAAGGACAAGAGGCGGGGTTTCTAATTTGCATAATTATGTCATAAATCCTGAGGGTAAAGGTTCTTACATCACTTTGTTGCTAGCTCTAGCTCCAGCTCTTTTATAATTATGTACATACAGTTGTTTATGATTGTGGATTGTTTTATCCTTTGACTAATTTTCAAAGTAAATTGAGATTTTGGACTCAAAATTTAAAAAAAAAGGGGGCTCTGGGATTATTTATATATTATTATTATTATTACAGCATTCTTATATTTAGCCTAGATTAGATTTGCAGTTTTGAAGCAAAAAAAACCAAAAACAAACAAAAAAAGATACATGACAGAATGTGGAAATTGTTGTTGAAAAGAGCATGTTAAGTTTACCCTTTAAATATTTCTACCTTTTCCAAAATTAATATTTTCCTATTTTATGCTAAGGTATGAGCTAACACTAGCCATTTTAACGGTTAGTTCTCTGTGCAGCAGCGCTGCCATGGCAACCCGACCTACCCAAGGCGCTCGCGGCTGGGTCTCCAGCCCAAGCGCACGCGAAGAAGGATGCTGTGATAGAGCACAGGCTCGCGCTGCGCGCACGTAAACGCACAGTCATTTACACAACCTATAGATCTACCTGCTTATACATTTTATAGCATGGCATGACGGACACTGGCGAAGGGGAATGTTAGCCTAGCATGCATGTGCAGGCTGCTGGTTGGGTTTGGAGGGGGAGGCTGGCTTTGAGGACCCGCCCCTCATTCATTCTGCCGAGGACACCGGAGGAGGACGGACCTCTGAGGGACCTCTGAGGGGGAAAGAGGAGAGGAAAGAGGAAAGGAAAGGAAAGGCCACCGTCCCTTTTTAATACAGCGTGAAGATCTCAAGTGGTAGAATAAAGGAAAAGGAGTGGATGCTTGTTTCGGGCCCGGTGCGCGCGCCGGCTATGCGGGAAGCATAAACCGGCGACCGCCTCTCTCTCTCTCTCTCTCTCTCTCTCTCTCTCTCTCTCCGTTTCACGAGCATCAGTGATTTATTGGGTGAGACCAGGATCAGCGGCCTGTCGCGCGCGTTGAAATATGGATGCGTTCTTTGCAGAGGTGAGCTAATTAAAAAAAAAATAATTATGCTTGTGATTTCTTTCAACTCTGTATCCTATGAGATGATCGGGTTTGAAAATATGATTTTATGTATGCATGCATGCATGCAATACCTACAGTGCAGGGGTGTGTATATATAGACTATAATGCAGATGACATGATGCTGATGATGATGATGATGATGATGATGACATATTCCCAATGAAGCACGATCATATTTTTAAGGAAAGAGGAGGATTTTAGAGCACTTGCATGTTGCACATTTTCATTTATTCAAGATTAACAGGCCCATGCACGTGCAAGTTTAGGCATCGATAGATAGAATTGGGTCGAATGCATGCATTGTCTGTCTGTATCTTACAGCCTATACAGATGTGCACAGGGTATACTGTCCAAAACGCACTGAAACATCAGCCTCGTATCTGCTGTTCACACCCACACCATGGATGTTTAAATATGGATGGATGGATAGATGGCTTCCCTTCCACGCACAGGCCTGGTTTACGATTTCCATCTCACCTAGACCCTGTGCTGAGACAGAACATTTCAAGCTATTCTGTAGGACTACTAATAATACATATTTTCACTTGCATATATTTGGAGATTAGAATTGAACAGTGTAGAGCCAGTGGTTGGTGTTGAGGAGGAGGAGGAGGAGGAGGATGGGGAGGGTGGTGTTGGGTTGAAGGAATGGAAGGATGAAAGGATGGATGAAAAAAATGCAATGATTGACATGTGAAATAGGAGTCATTTTATGGCGTTAGAGTCATTAGAAAATTGAATTTAAATGTAAAAACGTGAATTTGAATGTTATGGGTTTTGAATGTGAATCATACATAGTTTGGAAAAAAAGTAATCTTAAATCTGAAACAGAATTTCACGTTTAAGGGTGTACGATTGAATGTTTCAAATTCAAAACGAAGTATGCATATCATACATTTCTAAAAGGCATTCAGCCTCTTTTAATATAACAATCATTTTAATATAACAACATAAATGCTCTAAAGTTTTAAATAAAATTCATTTGGACAAGTTGGCTGTAGTATTAATGATGGTGTGCCATTTAGCTGGTTAATGTTAGCTAGCCAAAGTTATCTAGGGATTCTGCCTTCGACTGCTTTTGCCTGAAAATGACCCAGATGTTATGAATTAATAAACTGACTGAATCAGTATACATGTATTTTAGTTTGAATTTAGTTGCAATCCCTTAAGCATGAAATTCAATTTCAGATTTGACTCTGTTTCAAAGCAGGAAATTGAAAATTCAGTTTCAGATGCTTTGACACACATTCAAAATAATGACATTCAGATTCAGATCTTTGCACTTAAAGTCAGTCTTCTAATGGCATTATTCGAACTCCATAGAACTCCATAGACTCCATAAGAAATTTGGCAACAGGTGGGCCACATTATTATTATTGGTCAGGAGTTGCTGCTACTTCAGTTAGAAGATTTTTGGCTCATTTCCTTAAATTCTCAAAATGAAATGCAAAACAACATGGACTCCTGAGCGATCCAGCTGTTTAAGCATTCTCACCGTCCAGATGTGGCGTAAAGACACTGTCCTGATCTTGTAGTAGGGTTAGATTTGTCATCTCTGAAGGTTGATCCATGGAGAACTCCAGATAAATTGTCAGGCAAAAATCTCCTGGATAGAATTAAAGAACTGATAATGAACATCTTAAGTGATATAAAGACAAGGAAGTGAAAAGGGGGTGCCAGGTTTACAAGGGGGTTGACTCTTCTTGTACTTTGGTACTCAGCTCGCTTGAACCAGTCAGTAGGTAATCTGTTTAAGGAAGGGTGCAGCGAACAAACTAACTGCATTCTAGTGACCTCCATTTCTTGGCTTTGGGGGTGAAAAAACCTCCTAACACCAAAAGCTACACCCAAAAAGACCATTAGGACCCAACCACGAGATTCACATCTGTATGAATTAGACTTCTACCAAACCTCAAGTCTGATTCTCTTCAGCTTGTCCTGGATGCGTAGGTCAGAATTGGACAAATCAGTAGCCTATGTACTCCTGACAAGCAGATTTTGTGCTCAGGATATTACGTTTTTTTATTCGTAGTTGCCCGACAGACAAGTAGATTCAACAACCAGAGAAAGTAAATAACTCCTGCTCATTATGGACTTTGGCAAATGTTGACATTTGGTGTGTATGTTCAAATGCAGTGCACTTCAAGATGATGCAACACACGTTGATGCTGTAGCTATAGCACGCACTTCCGAATGCCACCACCTGCTGCGCTACACACGTCAGCCAATCTGCGACCTGGCTGACTATAATGATTCACTGATGACAGACGATCTTTTCTGAATCAGGAACAGGCAGGTGTGTTAGGAAACACCGCTGGAACCAAGCAACTCTCCTGCTAGCACAACATTCACAATACCTCACCTCTCCGTTAAAGTACGATGAGAAACAAAAACACTAACCAGTAACGTGTTTTGTGTGTGATGCGAGAAAGGAAAAGTTCAGCAACTAATTATTGACCTTCAACCTCCAAATATTGACCTCCAACCAGTTGCTGATTTTTTCTCGAGGTCGCAAGTGGGATGAGCCACATTACAACTTGGTTAGAAGAGGATAATGATCACACACTCTTTCACACAGTCGTTTCTTTCAGTCTGTGTTAATTCACGTAACTAGCTAGTTAGCTCATCATACATTATTGCATTAGGTTAGCTACCTTTTAGGCTAGTGATTTTCCAGTCAACCAAATCATTGGACCGGGCATCATGCTAAAGATTCTACTTGCCTTGTGGGCTAGCTAATAAATTTATGCTTTATGCACTCCTGACAGCTCATAATGTGATGCAACACGTCATTCTTAAGGGTCAAGAATTAAACTGTCCCCCCCCCAGGGGACATGGTGGGACACACCCCTGAGCATTCAAGGCCCACATTTAAGAACTTTAAGGCTTACTGGGGCGCATAAGCCACCAGAAAACACCAAAAGCTGCTCTGAAAGATGCTTATCTCCTTCCTGAGGTGTTTATATGCTCCCTACTTCCTGAGTGGCCCTGATATCACACGTCTGGCTGTCTGTCTGTCTTTCTGTCTGTCTGTCTCTCAGTCACTCAACACCCCACAGCAACAGTGGAAGGAAGGCTGGTTATGCTAAACCTCCTCATGGTCCTAGTTTCCTTTTTTAAAGCTTAAAACAGTTGTTCTAAGAAAGCATGTACACAATTTATACCAAATGGAGTGAAAAAGTGAAGATGGCTTTGAATCTAAAGCTAATGAAGTTTAGCAACATGCAAATCATCACACTTTCACCTTAAGCTGCTGTTTTGATTTGTTCCGTATCTCAAACATGTTTATATGGTTTGGAAAACTGTATGTGAAAGGGATTGAATTGGAGCCCATAGAGTTAAATAACAAGCCAGTTGATCTCAGTATGGTATGCCAAGGTATGCAGGATGGAAGGGCGTTTCTATTTTTATTGATGTATTTCCTAAATCTTGGCCCTGAGTGTCTTGGATTTTACTTTGTTCCAGTTCTGCAGTGGGAATTTATATCCCTACAGGTCTGAGTCAAGACAGTCTGCCCTTTGTTTCAGGCTACTGACCTTCATTTTCAGTTCACTGATTGGACCAGAGAGGCTATATGAAATGAAAAATCTGTGAAAATCCGTAAAAACGCTTTCCATTCTGTCCTAATGTCTCTAGCCGTGTAGCTAGTCTCTGGTTCGATGAGCTACCTTCAGCTAAATAATTAACATAAATGAATGTGATTGGATAAAACCACAACAGAGGGTCTGCTACAGAGGCTGCACCAGTTCAGGTTTCAAAAACTGGAGTAAATAAACTATATCCAGTTATTTTTCATACATTGGATGGCTCTTCTAGAGTATTTTTTTCATTTGGTTTACTAAAATACTTGGGGTCTGCGTCAAGACCGCCATCCATCAGTTGACAACCCCTGACTCCATCACATAACTTATTCACACACTGGGGCAATTTAGTGTCACCAATCCACTGTCCATTTTAAGGTTGTATTGTTTTTTTTGGATTTATTTATCCTACAATAATCTTTATTTTGGAAATTCAGCTTGATGTTACATTTCTACATGACCTGAGATCTATATGAAAAATTTTATCATCCAAATCCCAAACTGCTACATTCCTACTGATCATATATGCTCACAACACAGGGTATGACACCATTACACGTTCATCCACAGAAAAGAGAGCAACAATAAATGCTAAAAAAAAATATTAAAAGTAACACTTCATAAGTTTGCTTTTTAGATTTCACTAGAAAATTAATGCATAAGTTTAAAAAAAAGTAGGTTTTCTATGTATATTTTCTATAAGGGACCTGTAGTTATTCAGTGCACAATTTCATATGTCAGAAAGTTTAGGGATAATTTATATCGCTAAATAAAATAATGCGCGGTAAGAACGAACATGAAATGAAAATATCATGTCACGATGCTTAAAGACATTTCTACGATGCATGATATGCATGACGGCACACAGATTTGTTTAAAAAAACGGCCATCGAGAAGGTACTGTTACATTTTATTTTTAAAAACCTGAAATTTTTTTTATTTATACATCTGCAAATATAAATGATTTAACACTGAAAAGGATGAAAACGTAAACATTTTACAATGATAAAGATTCAATGCTACTTCAGGACAAAAAAAAAAAACCCATCAAATCAGCTGCTTCCAATCAGTTTGTATTTTTTATTCTAAAAACATTAATCTTATATTAAATATATTAATAATATTAATATTAATCTCGATATCTGTAATATCTGTGATTGTACTGTTATATTGTTATATTGTTATATTATATTGTATATCATCATATCGCAAAGCCCTAATGTGCACGTGTGACAGTGTGAAGTGTGTGTGTGTGTGTGTGTGTGATCAGGGTGTGGTTCAGTTGTGGAACACTGACGCCTGTGGTTGCACCCTCCCTTTCTTTCTCTCTCTCTCTCTCTCTCTCTCTCTCTCTCTCTCTCTCTCTTTCTATCCGTGATTAGAATATCATAAGCAGGGCAGAGTGCGGTGAGGGGGATTGGAACGGATCCAAAAATGCACAAAAAAAGCCTCATTAGACAGGAGTGTGTGGTTCAGACGTTCAGCGTTTGGAAACACAGAGCACCACAAGCACTTCACACACACTCCACACACATGGCACACACACTCCACACACATGGCACACACACTCCATACACTATTTATAACCACAAAAGAGAGAGAGAGAGAGAGCAATAGGTTGAGTGCAAAAGTTTTCTTACCCTTAGAACAAAATATAGAAAACAAATTCGTTTTATATCAAGCGTAAATTGTTGTAGTAATTTTTAAATATATAATTGACCAGGAATCCTGAACAAACGTAAATTGTTTGGTCTTGCGCTGGTCTCACGTACTGTAAATGTTCCTATAATAGCAGGAAGCCGTTCATGGAATTTTCTTTGGACGTCGAAATGGACGTTCTTTGTGTCGTTTGCTGAACCCTACAAAATACCGACATCATGAAGTGGTCACTTTGTTAGTTAGGAATTGTCCTAAGCTGCCTCCCCATTCTGGCACGTCTGATTGTGTGTGTGTGTGTGTGTGTGTGTGTGTGTGGTGGCAGGTGATTAGACTGAAGTGGAAATGTCACGGTCAAGAGTCAGAGTCAACTCTCTTTTTTCTTCTTTAGTTTTAGCATTGTGACATTGTGCTCTTACCATTGTAGCTCTTAACTTAGCCTCTCTCTCTCTCTCTCTCTCTCTCTCTCTCTCTCTCTCTCTCTTCCTTTCTCCTGCTATCTCTCGCCCTCACTTGTTCTGGTTGTAGGGAGGATGTATGACCTATTTGGTACTGCCTTGATTTTGTTCCCCTCTCTCATTCTATCCCTTTCTCTCTACACTGGTTTCTCTCCCTCTTTCTCTTGATTCTCTCTTTCGTCTTCCATCACGCTCTGTTCATTTCCACTCCCGCCGCTTCTCAGTCTGATGCTGACTAAAGAGCTTCTCGTCTCGTCTTTTCTCTTGTCTCCTCTTCTCTTCTTGGTTGTGTGTGACGGATGGACAGACAGTTATCTCTTCTGTTATCACCAGCGTTTCTGACATGGTGGATTTCATCTCCCTCTCATTCACCCTTTTTCCTGTGTGCTGTTTGCTTGTCGATGGACGTCATATAGAACTGTGTAAAGCTCATCTATCACCAGACGGACCAGCATGTGTTAGTGCTACAGGTTATACACTATATATTACATTTCAGTTATCGGGTTAGATCCTGTGACTGCATTACCCTGTGATGCGACTCTTACGCAACACTCCTGGTGTGAATTTGGTATTAGAATAGATTATTTTTCCCGATCCCTTGCATAAACCAGCTTGTGTGTGTTTATGTGTGTGTGTGTGTGTGTGTGTTAGCTGAAGAGGCAATTGTCCTGACCCATGGCAGCAGTGTCCTCTTTGTCATACGTGAATGTACTGTCTGTTATTTTGGTCTGTTTTCGGTGTATAGTGTGTATGTCATTACCAAGAGCAGTGTCCCTTATTACGCATCATATCTGAGTTCTTTATTCACGCCTTCGCTGTAGAGACACACCAGTGGATGCGCCATCTTTAACTTTGTTTAACGGACACATGACAGGCTGCTTGGAATTCAGGAGATGTCGCGTGCCCCTTTTTCGGTGTAAATTGGAGCAGGAGACACACAGAAGGAAGAAAGGCAGTAAAACAGAGGGAGAGTGCGGGAGAGGGGGACAGAACGTGATTTACTGGGTCATTTCATCCACAGGTCACGCCTTTTTTAACACAGAAAATGTCTGAGTGAGAGAGATAGAAAGAGAGAGAGAGAGAGAGAGAGAGAGAGAGAAGTTTGAGTGAATTTTCTTTTGTCTTAGTTTTGTTTAGAATTCTGTTTATAGCTGCTATAACGTAAGTGAGAACAAGAACTTGTTTTGTGGAAGCTCCACAACATTAAACTATACATGGTTAAAAGTACAACCTTCCATTAATATGTTTCAAAATGCTATTTGTTGGCAAATTGCAGTGGTGTTAAAGGAATAAATCACTTTAGGACATGGTTTTATAGGAAAATAACCATCTTCACAGTGTTAAAAGTAGCTCTGCTTTAACACACCACACTGTTGTTGATTATTTTCCTTGAACACCACGACACAGAGTGTTTTATTCTTTACAAATTACTCTGAGAAAGTGTGTTGTGTATGTTCTAACAGTTTTAGCTTTGGAGTGCACTGTACTGTACGTGTTTATTACTTTCCCTCTGCTCTCTGTGATTCGATGATTACAGGTTTTCTCAGGGGTTTGGATCCGGCTGTGATTTTGATTAAAGGTTGTAGTAAAGGATAATGTGTGTGTGTGTGTGTGTGTGTGTGTGTGTGAGTATGTGTGGTTTCAGTTCGGTCCATTCTCAGCTGAGGCTCTTAACCGTCTGTCCAGAGAGGGGAGAAAGAAATAGAAACTGGAACGCAAGCTGATGTATAAATTTAAAGAAACATCATGTCTAAAATCACACGACCTCCGAAATCTTTTTAAAAAGGGGTAATGATGAGAGCGTCTCCTCCCAGCGTCACACGTTAACCAGCTGTGGTTTGTCGGTCGAGCTGCAGTTAAACATGTTATTATGACATCAGATGCAGTGACGGGATTCTGGGAAATGATTTCTGGTTATGAGGGAGAGAGATCGCTGTCATCACTCAGCATCACTTTCTTTTAAAAGTTTTTGACTGCTGTGTAATGGTGTGTTATTGTTTTTGTGACAGAATGTACAAACGAGTGCAAAAGTTAGCACACCCTTATGACAAAAATGAAGATCATATAAATATGTAATAAAGACATTTTATTTACAGCAGTGTGTTGGGTTTCACAGATGTTCCTTCATCATTAAATCTAACAAAAATCAGGAGTGTCTTATCTGTAAAGAAACTGAATTGTAAGATACACTTATTTTATTTATATATATATATATATATATATATATATATATATATATATATATATATATATATATGTGTGTGTGTGTGTGTGTGTGTGTGTGTGTGTGTGTGTGTGTGTGTGTAGTTAGGTCTGGAAGTGTATGTGTGTGTGTGTAGTTAGGTCTGGAAGTATATGTGTGTGTGTGTAGTTAGGTCTGGAAGTATTTGGACAGTGACAGAGTTTTTGTGATTTTGCCTTTATACACCACCACAATGGATTTGAAATAAAACAATCAAGATGTGATCAAAGTGTAGACTTTCAGCTTTATTTTAAGAGGTTCCACAAAAATATGGCATTTACCGTTTAGGAATTACAGCCATTTTCAGCAAAGTACCTCCATTTTCAGGGGCTCAAAGGTATTTGGACAAAGTGGCATAATTATAAATATAACCATAATTTTAATACTTGGATGAAAATCCTTTGCAGTCAATGGCTGCCTGAAGTCTGGAGCCCATGTTCTCAAAACTCAAATTCTGAGTTTCCTCCCAGGAGGAATTATCCACCTGCACTGTGAAGCAGCGTCCTATCAGTTTTGTAGCATTTGGCTGAGTGTGAGCAGAGAGTATAGCCCTGTACACCTCAGAATTCATCCTGCTACTTCTGTCAGCAGTCACATCATCAATAAACACCAGTGAGCCCGTTCCATTGGCAGCCATACATGCCCATGGCATAACACTGCCTCCACCATGTTTGACACATGATGTGGCATACCTTTTATCTGCTTCATTGTCTTGAAGTAACGAGGGAATGGACCACACCTGGACAATTAACTTCTTGTCAGTCAATTGTCCAAGTACCTTTGAGCCCCTGAAAATGGAGGCACTTTGCTGAAAATGGCTGTAATTCCTAAATGGTAAATGCCATATTGTTGTGGAACGTCTTAAAATAAAGCTGAAAGTCTACACTTTGATCACATATTGATTGTTTTATTTCAAATCTATTGTGGTGGTGTATAAAGGCAAAATCACAAAAACTCTGTCATTGTCCAAATACTTCTGGACCTGACTGTATTTATATATATATATATATATATATATATATATATATATATATATATATATATATATATATATATATATATATATATTTTTTTTTTTTTTTTTTTTTTTTTTTTTTTTTTTTTTTTTTTTTTTTTTTTTTTTTTTTTTTTGCTTCATTCAGATTCTCAGATGTGTGTATAATAACATGCAATGAAAACTAACTTTATAGCACGAAACTGTCAGGGATCGAGGCATATAAACTGGTTCCAGTGTATAAAAAAGAAACGTACCGTAATCTTTAAAAAAGCCCAAAACAAATTTAATTAATGATAAATTAATTCATAGTGATTCATTCATAAATAGACACCAGACGGTCACTGAACAATTTTAATCTTGATCTTGAGCAAAGCAAAAAAATTTGCTGCGCACTTCCATCCCATAATCGTCCATCTTCCCACCCCGCCACCTGTGACAGTGTCCGTGTGTGTATGTGTGTTTGGCATACACACATACAATCCTTAAACTCTTTGTTGTGGTAGTGGGATTAGACGAGTGCCTCCACTGCAGCTACATTGTATTAGGTTATTAATGCAGATTGTTTATCCTTTGTTCATTACACAGAATCACATCGTCACCTACGACATGTCAGCACCATCATTCTTTTGAAGCTCCTGAAAGCGTATAGTACCACGGGTGGGAATCATCGGGCCCCATAGGATTCAATGCAGTATTGATTCACTGTGCCATGATATGAAAAATTGATTTTCAATACATCACTTTATTCTATATATGACAGCTTGTTTTTTTGTGCTGTGTGACCTTTTTTTTTAGTTTTTTTTTTTTTCCTTAGTTCCTCTAACTAGTGTGTGTAAAATCTTTACAAGATAACATTTACACACGCTATACATGTACTATATTTCAGGAAGGGGTGGGCGATTTGACAAAAATATCATACTTGAAGACATTTCTACAATACATAACATGTATCACAATATATAGGTTTGGTAAGAAACGTCCATCAAAACATTGGTGTTGCATTAAAAAAACCCTGTGAGTTCAAAGATACTTTTATTTATTGACTACAAAGAAAAAACATTTCAATTCTGTCTTATTATTTTTTAAAAACTAAAGATTTTAACGATTCCATACATAGTTTGGTATCAAATACATACATATCAAATCAGCTGCTTCTTGATTGTCTCATTTTTATTTAAAAAAATAAGTGTGATAAATAAAAGTGTATTGCGTCATAGTATATCACAACATTGCTATTATATTAACATATTGTCCATCCCTTCTTCCTGACACACTTGAAAAAACTATGCCGCAAATTTATGATTTATTTATTTTTTTTCATTTACAAAAATTCTGATCACCAAGAACAGAATTTTACGCAGGAACTGCAACATGAAACTAGTTCCTTTTCAAAACATCCAGAAAGGCTAGTTAGCTAGTTAGCATGTTACTTAGTCAACAAACAAAGTAGTTTAACGCAAAGTATACAAATTGCTAAAGAACAGTCTTCGTGCTGGCGGAAAAATCTGGAAGGTTTGTTCAAGGCAGGTTTGTTGAAACCAGTTTTGGGACGCAAGGTGAAGACTGTTAGCTTGTTTTCTTTCTCTGCCTTCGTGAGTAAGTGTTTCTCACAGAACAAATGATGGTTCCTCAGTGTAATTAACACTCTGTCCATTAAACCAGAGGCTTACAGTTTCCTGATTTAGCTCGGACGCTTTCCCCTGTGGTTTCTATAATAATAAAGAGGGCTGAAATGCCTGCGTGGGCGTCCACATTATCCCGCTGATTATGGTGTTTATGGGCTGCCATTTTGGAGCTTTTAACAAATCGCCCAATGAGAGCGTTGTGTCACTTCTTCTCGCAGCTTCTTGTGAGGTATCAGAGTCCAAGGAAAAGTGCAGAACAAGGCAAATTAATAATTAACAGCAATCCAAAAGATAACAATCCAGGATTCTTTAGCCTTCTAGGCATTTTTTTTTTCTGTTTTTAAGCTAATTACAGAAATTAGGCTAAGGTAAGGGATTGCACTATTGTGACGCTATCCACAAATGGGGCCTTAAACTGAAAAAAGTTGGATCTAAATGCTGATTTATCATGAGGACGGTGTCTGCAGCTATTCCTTTTACTCTGCTTTCTTCCACATAGTGTAGATCTGACTTCCTGTGTCTGTACACGTCTGAAGTTCTCTTTCCCTCCCTCTCTCATTTATATTTCAAAGCTGCTAGGAAGTGCAAAGTGCAGAGCTTTGACATTTGTATACTGCTGCATTAACAGTTATGAAGCAGAGAAGCGAGAACAAGGAGGAAAGAAATGAAAGGAAAAGAGGAGGGGAGAAAAGAGAAAGGACAGAGGACAGGAAGTGACATGATGAGCAGTGATGCCCATATTACACGTTATGCATTTCCTTTCTGCCGTTTCTCTATTGCTTCGTAGTTTTATTATAGACAGGTAAACACTGTCTGTCCCTGTTCACCTGTCAGTCTTGTGTTTCTCCCCTGGGCATGCCACTTTCCTTATATGGTCAGCGATTCCTGTTTTTGTTTCTCTTACTTGTTAATCTTATGCTGTTCAGGTGCAGTTTTCCTAAAACGTCACAGCATTAAGATCATTGTTAAATACTAGAATGAGCAACGCAGATGATCTTTGTGATGCTTTTGTACCACTATATAATTATATACAATGCATCTATATGTAAAATTGCGTATTTATTAGTAGATTACAATTTATTTGTAGCGTTGACATTGGAGACTCCTTCCATAAATGCTATACATCTCCTCACGTGTAGGAGTATAAATTACCCTGCTTTGTTTCCGTCTGAATATCTGAATGGTGCTGTTGTCTGTCCTGCAGAGAACGCTTAAGGACACACACACACACACACAACAAATGTCATAGGTTTTTTTTAAATCTGTATGTGTGTTTTTTAGTTTTTTCATTGACATGTTGGTCCATTTTCACTTTAGTGAATGGTTTCCTGCATTACCCATAATGCCATGCTGATAGTAGTGCAATAGGATTTAGCTCTCACTTCGTCTATAAATATGGAGAGCGATGCAGCAGCACTTTAGTCCTTTAGTCAGTCCAGTTGTCTCACCTCCTCATCTGTTGTTGTTGTTGTTTCAGCTGCTCCTGTTAAGGGTCGCCACAGCGGACCATTGGTCTCATGTTTGATTTGGCACAGGTTTTACCCCGGATGCCCTTCCTGATGCAACCCTCCCATTTTTATCCGGGCTTGGGACCGGCTCTGAGAGTCCACTCCCAGTGGCATGAGTTGGTTCCCTGCCCAGGAATCGAACCCGGGCCGCGGTGGTGAGAGTGTGAGAGTGCAGGATCCTTAACCTCCTCATCTGTACACGCTGCTTAAACAGATCAGCTTCCAAAGCTTCAATTTTGGACTTTTCCAATGACACCGGCCTCTCAGTGAACCACACTGGGCTGTGTTACACATCTGTGCACATCTGCAGGATAAACTGTTCCCTCAATATGATAAAACCACTAACACTTAAATCTCAAGGTTGAGCCAACCACCATTCAACTTCTCATCACCCTACTAACCTCCAATCAGCCTCTTTTCAACCAACAAAGGTGGTTTCTGTTCTTATCCAGAAGCACACACACTAAAATGCTCGCAGTCAGGTTTACCGTAACAAATCACAATAAAGGACGATCAGTACATATTGAGTTTGACGGCTCAAACATACACCACTAACAGACTGTAAAGTCATGACTTTAGCACACATGATAAAGAGATTATATAAATATGACATGAGTGTGTGTGTGTGATCTTAAACAGATCAGCTTCCAAAGTGTGTGTGTGTGTGTGTGTGTGTGTGTGTGTAGCCATTGTCCTCCCCCTGCCCCAGCTGTCTGTGGTAAAGGGGTTTTATGGGTTTGGTCCCTTTTGTTTCTCCTGTAGAGTTATTATCTGTAGGGGATACGCCGTAGCGTGGGCAGAACCTCAACCATCTGTTACTGAAAAAACGTTTCTTCTGCTTTTCCTCTCTGCATTTTATTTCTTTTCCTCTTCCTGCTCTGATTCTTTGCAGCAGTTTAAAGGAAGACACATCTCAGCAAAAATGACAAAGCTTTTGACTGAAAAGTTGTCCTGGTGTGTCAGAGTTGGATTTCTACGACACGTTCTACAATATGGAGAACGTATCATTTCTTAATATCTCGTTATTTGATTTTTTCTCAGTTTTGTGGCGTGATGTCCTGGGAAAGGATGTACCTACCTTGTCGTTTTTTAAAATTTCAAAAGCATAAAAAGCAAACAGCTTTTAAATTTTTTTCTAAAATATGAAATTTTAGAAAATAGGAAATTAAATAATTTTTTCACAAAATTAAAAAAAAATCGTAACTTCATTTTTAATTGCTTCTACTTGTTTTTCTACTTGTAGGAAAATTAGATTTTTAGCTGAGAAAATTAAGTCAAAGCACAAACATTTTAGTATTTTATAAACAGATCATTTGTCAAATGAATAAAATAATAAAATGTGTAAAGCTCTGCATGTGCTAGTGTGATATTACGGTTTTCCGTTAGCTAATGCAAAGCTGTTCCAGCGTGATTGTGGTTTTGTGTGTTGAGGGCAGAGCTGCAGACTCTGAGCGCGTCGCGTATCGAATGGCTCTGAAGCGTATCGATCTCTGCTCAAACCTATTTCCATATTGCTGACTCGGACCTGCTCCATTAACACGGGGCCAAGAACAGTGTGATTAAAGGAGAGGAGAGATTTAAAACACAACGTCCGCTCTTTCTCTCTGTCTGAGCAGAAATACAGAAACGATCACAGAAAACGTGTTACTCACGTGTGAACTGAGTCCAAACTTGCGTCTCATCTCTTCAGAATGATCTGAAATGATGCTCTGAAAAGCAGAATATTGGGTCGTAAAGTTATCATGCCCTGAATGTTTATACCGTTCCACTCCTAATTGTACCACTGGTGTGTGTTTGTGTGTGTTTGTATAACGATGTGTGTTTTTGTGTTGTGTGTGTGTGTGTTACAGGGGACACGTGTGTGGGTGAAGGAGAAAGAGCAGCTGCTTCCCTCTACAGTCAACTCCTGTGGAGATGGAACCATCGTCCTCACTACTGACTATGGAGAGGTGAGACCAACAATCTCTCTGTCCCTCTGTCTGTCTTTCTGTCTGTCCCTCTGTCTGTCTTTCTCTCCATCTGTCTATCTCTCTGTCTCTCTCTCTCTCTCAGGCGGTCACATTGTCTGTTTCTCTACCTCTGCCTCACTGTCTGTCTCTCTGAATTTCTGTCTCTCTCTGTCTGTCTCTCTATCTCTGTCTCTCTATCTCTGTCTCTCTGCCTTTCTGTCTCTCTCTGTCTGTCTCTGTCTTGCTCTGTCTCTCTGCCTTTCTGTCTCTCTCTGTCTGTCTCTGTCTCTCTCTCTCTCTCTCAGGTGGTCACTTTGTCTGTTTCTCTTCCTCTGTCTCTCTGCCTCACTGTCTGTCTCTGTCTCTCTGCCTGGCTCTCTGCCTTTCTGTCTCTTTCTGTCTGTCTCTGTCTCTCTGTCTGTCCCTCTTTTTGTCTCTCTCTGTATCTCTCTCTCTCTCTCTCATTTTTCCTGTCTGTCTTCATCTCTCTTTCTCTCTTTTTCTCTTTCTTTCTGTCTTTCTTGTGTGTATTTCTCTTTTTTCGACCCGCTTCTTAGACACACCCAGCATCCTGTACACACACACACACACACACACACACATTGCCCTTTATGTTTGAATGGTTGACATATGACTGCAAGGTTGAGCTGGTAATGTATTGTGGAGTCAATGACGTCATGCCAGATGTGTGTGTAGGTGTGTTTTTGTGTGTGTGTGTGTGTGTGTGTGTCTTTACACTAACCAGGCTTCATATTTCTCTGAAATGAAATCAATTCAGCAGTTCTGTTGTGTTTTTGCTGTTAACACTTACTGTAAAGTCCCGCAACAGTTGCAATGGACGTTATGTATTTGTTGCAGTTAAGTGGCACTGGAGCAATACTACACACACACACATACACACACACACTCATGCGGTGTGTATACTGGGTTGAAGTGTTGTGTGGATGGCACAGGGTTGTTGGCACAGGCTAATAATAGTAACACTGGCCTAGATTCAGCTACGAGACTGCACTATTGCACAATGTGCCAGTTGTGTCAGCATGTGTGTGTGTGTGTGTGTGTGTGTGTATCTGTCTATCTGTCTGTCTGTCTGTGCTGGAAATAACACGCTTTTAATCAGGATGTGTGTAGGTTTAGGGCTCACTGGATTTGGAGTGTCCATGGGGTTAAAAAGGTGTGTGTTAAACAGGTGGTGTAGTGTGTGTGTGTGGGTGTGGGTGTGTGTGTGAGTGAGTGATGGAACTGTGTTGGAGCCACAGCTTTATATACTGTCTGAAGCATCATAAATATCCACCAGCTCCCTCTATTTCTTACCCCCAGCCACCATCAACCCCCAGCTAATAAACTGGAGACAGGAGGGAATGGTTGCTATGGAAACGGTCCACTCCGGCAGTGACCTGTCTCCTCATTAAATGCACTTTTAGAGCTAACATCCATGTTTTATACACAGAAGGACTGAATCTGTATTTGTGTATTTGTTGATACTTATGCATAGGTATTCCTGTGAGTGTGCAATCATATTCATATATGTGCGTGTGTGTGCACGTGTGTGTGTGCGTGTGTGTGTGCATGTTAGAGATGTATATTAACACTTAGCACTGTTTAGAATACCTTCAGTTTCAAAAGCATTGTTCTTAAATGAATCATCCAGACTGGTCAAAATTTGGTTCCGAATCACGATTCACTAACAAAACAAACTACAAAATAAATACATTTCTGAGACAAAATACCCGTGCTGTGTGTTACATCGTTCTCCTCGATGCTGTGTGTTACATCGTTCTCCTCGATGCTGTGTGTTACATCGTTCTCCTCGATGCTGTGTGTTACATCGTTCTCCTCGATGCTGTGTGTTACATCGTTCTCCTCGATGCTGTGTGTTACATCGTTCTCCTCGATGCTGTGTGTTAC
>CM040976.1:32151665-32194197 GCA_022985145.1 Pangasius djambal | reverse complement strand
ATGCTGTGTGTTACATCATCCTCCTCGATGCTGTGTGTTACATCGTTCTCCTCGATGCTGTGTGTTACATCATTCTCTTCAATGCTGTGTGTTGCATCGTTCTCCTCGATGCTGTGTGTTACATCGTTCTCCTCGATGCTGTGTTACATCGTTCTCCTCGATGCTGTGTGTTACATCCTCCTCCTCAATGCTGTGTGTTACATCGTTCTCCTCAATGCTGTGTGTTACATCGTTCTCCTCAATGCTGTGTGTTACATCCTCCTCCTCGATGCTGTGTGTTACATCGTTCTCCTCAATGCTGTGTGTTACATCGTTCTCCTCAATGCTGTGTGTTACATCCTCCTCCTCGATGCTGTGTGTTACATCGTTCTCCTCAATGCTGTGTGTTACATTGTCCTCCTCGATGCTGTGTGTTACATCGTTCTCCTCAATGCTGTGTGTTACATTGTTCTCCTCAATGCTGTGTGTTACATCGTTCTCCTCAATGCTGTGTTTTTACGTCGTCCTCCTCAATGCTGTGTGTTACGTCATTCTCCTTGATGCTGTGTGTTACATCGTTCTCCTCCATGCTGTGTTTTTACGTCGTTCTCCTCAATGCTGCTTGTTACATCGTTCTCCTCAATGCTGTGTGTTACATCATTCTTCTCAATGCTATGTGTTACGTCGTTCTCCTCAGTGCTGTGTTTTTACGTCATTCTTCTCAATGCCGTGTGTAATGTTATTCTCCTCAATGCTGTGTGATACATCATTTTCCTCTTGCAGGAGATGACTCTCCATTGCATGTGATAGTAAATAGCTGGTGGTTAATAATTCACATTCTTCCTTTCAGTGATTTTTCCAGAAAGAAGAGAGCATGATTCTCTGAATTCTGCGATGTGATTACACATTAGAGCCAAGACTTTTCCGAGATGTCATTATTATAGACGTACACCTGCAAAATATTAAGGGAAGTCCACTTTTAATGAAGAATGATGATTCTTAAAGAATCTTGAATCACCATTTAGGAACTAAATGGAATCAAATCAACTGCAATCTATGAAACCTGCTTTTGAATCTAATCGGAACGAATGAATTGTAAAATTGAATCAACTTGCTGAAAGATCAAAAGTAATACTTGTTTATCTATCTATCTATCTATCTATCTATCTATCTATCTATCTATCTATCTATCTATCTATCTATCTGTCTGTCTGTCTGTCTGTTCCTCTGTCTGCCTGTCTGTCTGTCTGTCTGTCTGTCTAGGAACAGAATTGAATCGAATCATTTAAAATGAATGAAATTTGCTTTTGAATCGAATTGGAATGGACGAATTGTAAAATTGAATCGACTCATTGTAAACCAATACCCTTAATGTGTGCATGTGTTTAGATGACTGATCTATCTATCTATCTATCTATCTATCTATCTATCTTCACACTCTCCCACTCTCACTCTCTCACGTGTCACTCTCTCTCCATCTGTTTCTCCTTCTGTGTCTCGTAACACTCTACTCTTAACTACTAGCTCTCTCCTCTCATCACCTCATTCAAAAAGAAAACAAGGGCAACGCTGCATTCCTTTAATAAGACCAATTACTACGAATTCTGCATGAGATCTCTCTCAGGCCTCTCACTATGAACTTACATATATATCCATATATACAGTGGTGTGAAAAAGTGTTGGCCCCCTTCCTGATTTCCAATCTTTTTGCATGTTTGTCACACTTTAATGTTTCAGATCATCAAACAAATTTAAATATTAGTCAAAGATAACATGAGTAAACACAAAACACAGTTTTTAAATGAAGGTTTTTATTATTAAGGGTTAAAACATAACTTAACTGTGGTTTATCACACCTGAGTTCAATTTCTCTAGCCACACTCAGGCCTGATTACTGCCACACCTGTTTGCAATCAAGAAATCACTTAAATAGGACCTGCCTGACAAAGTGAAGTAGACCAAAAGATCCTCAAAAGTTAGACATCATGCCGAGATCCAAAGAAATTCAGAAACAAATGAGAAAGAAAGTAATTGAGATCTATCAGTCTGGAAAAGGTTATAAAGCCATTTCTAAAGCTTTGAGACTCCAGCAAACCACAGTGAGAGCCATTATCCACAAATGGCTAAAACATGGAACAGTGGAGAACCTTCCCAGGAGTGGCCGGCTGACCAAAATTACCCCAAGAGCGCAGCGATGACTCATCCAAGAGGTCACAAAAGACCCCACTACAACATCCAAAGAACTGCAGGCCTCACTTGCCTCAGTTAAGGTCAATGTTCATGACTCTACCATAAGAAAGAGACTGGGCAAAAATGGTCTGCATGGCAGAGTTCCAAGACAAAAAGAACATAAAGGCTCGTCTCAGTTTTGCCAGAAAACATCTTTATGATCCCCAAGACTTTTGGGAAAATACTCTGTGGACTGACGAGACAAAAGTTGAACTTTTTGGAAGGTGTGTGTCCCATTACATCTGGCGTAAAAGTAACACCGCATTTCAGAAAAAGAACATCATACCAACAGTAAAATATGGTGGTGGTAGTGTGATGGTCTGGGGCTGTTTTGCTGCTTCAGGACCTGGAAGACTTGCTGTGATAAATGGATCCATGAATTCTGCTGTCTACCAAAACATTCTGAAGGAGAATGTCCGACCATCTGTTCGTGACCTCAAGCTGAAGCGAACTTGGGTTCTGCAGCAGGACAATGATCCAAAACACACCAGCAAGTCCACCTCTGAATGGCTGAAGAAAAACAAAATGAAGACTTTGGAGTGGCCTAATCAAAGTCCTGACCTGAATCCTATTGAGATGCTGTGGCATGACCTTAAAAAGGCGGTTCATGCTCGAAAACCCTCCAATGTGGCTGAATTACGACAATTCTGCAAAGACGAGTGGACCAGAATTCCTCCACAGCGCTGTAACAGACTCATTGCAAGTTATCGCAAACGCTTGATTGCAGTAGTTGCTGCTAAGGGTGGCCCAACCAGTTATTAGGTTAAGGGGGCAAACACTTTCTCACACATGGCCATGTAGTTTTGGATTTTGTTTTCCCTTAATAATAAAAACCTTCATTTAACAACTGTGTTTTGTGTTTACTCATGCTATCTTTGACTAATATTTTAAATTTGTTTGATCATCTGAAACATTAAAGTGTGACAAACATGCAAAAAGATTTGAAATCAGGAAGGGGGCCAACACTTTTTCACACCACTGTGTATATATATATATATATATATATATATATATATATATATATATATATATATATATATATATATATATATATATATGTGTGTGTGTGTGTGTGTGTGTGTGTGTGTGTGTGTGTTCTTACTGTAACAATGAATATAGAAATGTAGGTCAGTTGTGTCTACAGGCCTCCTCTCTCTCTCTCTTTCTCTCTCTGTCTCTCTTCTTCTCCTTCTTCTTCTTCCTTCTATGTGAATCATGCAGAAAGGCTTTAGCTGTCAGACAGTGTAAGTGGATCGCTGTGTATTTAAGGTGTGTATGTGTGGTTGTGTGTGTAGCTAAGTGGAACATGTACTTCTCTCCCACTGCAGTGTCGTCATAAATGCACACCATATCAACACACACACACACACACACACACACACACACACACACACACACACACACACAGTGTTAGTTTCAGTGTTGCTGTGCAGGGTTCCCTGTTCGATCCTGAACTGTCTGTGTGGGTTTCCTCTGGGTTCTCCAGTTTCCTCCCACCTCCCAGAAACAAGCCAGGTGATGGATAGTCTATGCTTAATTGCCCCTAGGTGTGAATTAGCATGTGTGTGGGATCCTGTACTGGTTTCTAATAAGCTCCATGGCTAGAGAGAGAAGGTGTATAAAGCTTTATTTTTTATCCATTTCAGTGAATTGAATAACTTCAATTACAGGCCTCAGATAAAGCCGACAGTTCAGTCAGAATGATCTCAGTCTGTCAGCCTGCCTGAACACAAAGCCAATTTTCTTTTTAATAGGAAAAGAGTGAGAGTAATGGATTGATGGAGTAATGGAGTGCAGGAGGAGGAGAGATGGATTAGAGAAGAGATGGAGAGGACAGGCCATAGAAATAGAGTAAGAATGGAGCAGAAATCATTTAGGGAATAGTAAAGGAGCAGTGTGGGAAGATTTGTGACTTCACACATCAGTACTTACATAGGCTAACACGCTAACTCCCTCTTTATTATAGGCTCTGTTGTGGTGCAGTGTTGATGTAAGCTGACAGGCTAAATCACACAGTATTATCAGGTTCATAAAACACTACTGATGCAAGCTAGTATGAGGACTTTTAATGTATTACGTACAACACTTCCATACTCCATCTTCATGTGATAGCCAGAGAGTTATCTTTATCCTAATGAAGTGAGTGATTACTGGATCCTACTGTGTGAATAACAAGTTCACGTCTATTAAATATATATCAGTGCGTAACACACAAGTGCACAAGGACTGGGATTTTTCCAGTCTTTCTATGTGTGGGAGAGAGTTTGGTTCTCATGAGGAATCAAGTTTTATGACTGATTTCATAGGTCCGAATAGGGAACAAAAACATAAAACCTCTGGCCTTAATGCATGCTCAAACACACAAACACACACAAACACATCAGTGCCTGAATGATTTCCAAATCTGTCAAATTTGCAGCTTTCTGTTCATGAGTTGCGGGTCTGCTCTGCTCCATGGTTGCCATGGTTACAGGTGGCACGATTGTGTGATTTTACGTAAGATTGAGAGACACAGATGGAGAGTGAGATGATGCAGAAAGCAGCTTTTTACAACACTGTATATTTAAAACAGGATATTGTTAGCATTGAGAGCATGCGCACACACACACACACACACACACACACACACACACACACACACACACACACACACACACATGCGAGTAGTATACAACACTGGAGGGCACAAGAACGAGAAATTTAACCCAGGCATTTCCTAAATAATAATGCATTGTATTCCTCTACTGCCTTACAGTCAAGTGCAAAGTTCGCTCGGTAGTCGGTCCCCTTCTATTTAGACACGGATAAAAAAAATAACAAAAATTATATATAATATATAAAAAATATATAGAATAATACATAATATATATTAATTTTACACAGCAAATACATATACTGTTTTAAATGTAATATTTTTTATGCAGTATATTTTCTATCATTTTAATGGTTTCACTCTTATCATATTTGCACAATTATTTGTTTCTGAATATCTGTAAAACAGAAAGTAATAGCAAGGGTATGCAAACTTTTGCACGCGGCTGGACTCTTCTTGGGATTTGGCTGGTAAAATCTTACACAGTTCGCTACTTATCTGAGGAAATCCATCAACCCTGCTGAGCGAAATGCCCTCGTCATACTCCTACTACACCGTTCAAAAACCACTATCCTACCACTACTTTTTGTAGCTTCAGAAGAAAGGACTGATCTCTTCCTCCCTCTCTGTCTGTCTTTCTCTCTCTCTCTCTCTCTCTCTCTCCAGGTGTTGTACCTGCAGCAGGCGGAGGTGAACAGGGAGAAGGTGTACCCCATGCACCAGAGCAGCATCGATGGCGTGGAGGACATGTCCACGCTGGCCGAGCTCCACGAGGCTGCTATCATGCACAACCTTCACCAGCGCTACCAGAAGGATCACATCTATGTGAGCAATTATATAACACTATAGCACTTATATTTAACCGTATCTTGAGGATACATTTTTGGGGTAATGCAGTTGGATCTTCATTTGAAACAAATTACCTCACCTACTGCCAACCTGAGAATATTCCTGAGCAGGATTTTACCCCTTATCCACCACAGTTAATTCTTTTTTGATTGACTGCTTATCCTCTACTATTTAGGCACATTTATAAAGTTTAATGCATGGATCATTGACCATCGCAAAAACGGACATACTGTAAATGGCCTGTGTCAGGCCAGGATCTAGACTAGGAGCTCTCTCTTTTTTGTAGGTCTTTCCTGTGCAAGTTCTGCGTTTCACATTGAGCTGCGTCAATAACCGGAATTTCCTCATAACAGCTCGCTCAGAGGGTAAAAGGAAAAGGTTTCTGATTAAAACAGTTTCCTGCCTTAATCGGCTTCCTGACTTTTCTATAAACCAGGAAACTGGTGAAGACAATGCGAAACAGACATTTAAGAAAATACAACAGCGCTTTCAGTTGTAGCTTTTTATTTTGCTCTAGATTCTTCTATTGTTCACCTTGAACATGATAAGCTAAGGATCACCATCAGCTTCGTGGCTGCCTGTTTTGCAAGTTAGGGTTTTTTTTTTTTTGGGTCGACTGAGGAAACCACCACTGATAAGCACTGAGATCGAGAGTTTCATTTTCTGAAATCGACTGAAGTTTGGACAGAGACCTGCTTTTGATACAGTGGAACCTAGCGTACATATAATTACAGCATTTTATTACAGGGATTGCCTCAGGTCTCAGTTGTTAGTCCACTCCTATTTTATGTAATGTACTTTTTCTCCTTAATGAAATGATCTGACACTACGGTCTTGGGTTTCATCGTCACTGATGATGGCTAATGATGTGGCCTGTGCAAATGCAGTCTCCTTAAAGGCATGCCTTGGATCATATTTCAGTCCAGTAATTCACTTTAATTAGATGCTGCAGATCCATTTGACCAACTTTATCTCTCTGAGCTGGTTTAATAATGAAATTCCAGGCGGGATGATTTATGTGAGCAATAAATCACTCGGGGACTTGCTGTTATTGGCAAATAATCAACGACGGGGTGTTGTGATGAAGCGGCATTACTGTATTCTCCTATAACAGCTCATCCCAAAGTGCTTAATTCCACTTATATTACAGAAATTTACCAACATTTACAGTTTTCTGTTTATTAAAGAATGACACAGCAATTTTTTTTATCCATTTATACTTACATTTAATATTGTGGAACAGCCACAAAATATGTTAGTTGTTCCATCACCAGCCTCTGGTTTGTTTGTTTTTTCTTTCTTGAAGTTAATAAGACAAAAAAGAAAAAAAAATTCATTTAGTTTTTTTTTTTTTAATATATTTTTGTGAATAAATTTTTTTTAATGGGGGGTTTATGTTTTATAAAACATTTGTACCATGTAAAATTATTGTATAGTTTACTTTGTCAATGCCATCCTTACTTTTTAAGATACCTCCCTTTTTTATTTACTTAATTTTTTTTATTTTTTTTAGTTTCTCTGGTACACGGTTGTGCCTTGTAGCCTTCTAGGAAAATTCTATCTGTAATCGCATCTGTGCTTTTGCTACAATGAATAAATAATATCACTATCTGTGGTTACATGACCTATAAGCTACGAAAACATTATCTTATCCCCCATGAGTCTGCCGTACCATGAGAAAAATTGATGAGGTGATATAATGCTAAAATACGATCAAATGAATAATCGGAGATCATGTGTGCAGTATCTGCACTGGAATTGCACAGGAAATGAAACTTTATTTGAAGCAGAATTAAGTGACAACGCAAAGCAGGATGATAATTAAAAACCCAGCAAATTTTTCACGTCTTCTTGCTCTAATCCTCTTTCTTCCTCTCTCTCTCTCTCTCTCTCTGACCTTCTCTCAGACGAACATCGGCTCCATCTTGGCAGCGGTGAACCCGTATAAGCAGATTGCAGGCCTGTATGATCTCTCGGCAGTAGAGCTGTACAGTCGACACCACCTCGGCGAACTCCCACCTCACATCTTCGCCGTGGCCAACGAGAGCTACCGATGCCTCTGGAAAAGACACGACAGCCAGTGTGTGCTCATCAGGTACAGTTGTCCTTACACACGTTCTGACAGCACACGGGAACTTAACTTGATTTTCTGGTTGGTTTATTCAGATTATTAAAAAGGCCTGTGTACAGTTTATGCTTCTCTGGTTGCAAAGATTTTTCCGTCTGTATATTTTGTAGAGAACTCATTGTGTCTAGAGCACTTTCCTAAAGAAAAGAGCACCTGCCCAAAAAAACGTGAGCAACGGAAAAATCACACATTTGAACAAGCAGATTAAATGATGAAATTTAAGTTTAAAGTTAATTTAACTTTGTGAATTAGCATACAAACAAGACATAGTAAATGGTATACAATTTAAGTAAGGAATAAAATACGACACGGCATGCCGTTATAGGAAAATAATCATCTCTAGGGTGGAGTTACTGCTACCAGCAGGATAGTAGGATTATTTTCCCATAACAGCACCACCCCAAGTGTTTTGTTCCTCTTATATCAATTTGCCAACAATTACTTTTTTTTTTTTTTATTGATATATTTTTATTTACATGTATGGTTGCGGAACTACTGCGAAACAATTATCCCGTTCTCACTTTCATTACAGCAACTACAAAATCTTTTCCTTGCCAGACTCTCTTGTATTTCTCTCGAAGTCAATAAGTCAAAAAAAAACGCGGAGAAACTGCAAAGCGTAAACTCTTCTGTCCTGCAGAATCTTGGAAAACTCAAAAGTTACGTCTTTGCAACTTTGTTTTATCATTAGAGCAGATAAAATAGGTATATTTCCATCCAAACTCCTTGCGCCAAATTCATTCTGCAATGAGGAGGTCAGGACTAACACAGGAGTGCACTTAGTATCTGTTCTATCATATTGTAAAGCTGAGATTATAGTACAGTGGATTATAGTGTAGGGAAGTATCATATAGTACAGCATAGCATAGCATAGCATAGCATAGTATAAGTATGTTATGGTATAGTATAATATGGAATAGTGTGGTATAAATAATAAAATAAATAAAATCGTGATAGTATAGTGTAGCATAGTAGGTTTAGAAGATCAAATAGGTAAAATTTAGTATAGTTTAATATAGTTCAGCATGGTATAGCACGGTATAGTATGCTATAGTAGATTAAATAGGTACAGTATACTTTACTCCTGTGTTAGTCATGACCTCTCTAATCCACACTGTGAATCTGGTGAGAATTTATCTGAGAACGTTGAATTTTTCACCCCAAAAAACACTAAAGCTAACCCCTTACTGTTTTTTCTGGACGTTCTCAGATAAATTCACGCTGTGCGTCATGGACATCAAAACTAACACAGGAGTGCATTTACTTTTGTTCTATCATGCTCCAAAGCTGAGATATAGTATAGTATATTATAGTATAGTAGGTAGAATTGTTATAGTATAATAGGTTTTAGTGCATTAAACAGATATAGTCAATAAAATGTGTACAATTTAGTATGTTAAAATATAGTACAGTACATGGTGTAGCACAGTATAGTTTGGTACCGTAGTTAAAATATGTATGGTTTAGTAGATAAAATAGGTACAGTATACTAGAGTGTAGTGAATAAAATTGTTATAGCATACACATTTTTATCTGTTTAAGTTGTTACTATAGAACCAGCAACGTATTACAGCTGCCAGTACTATCAGAGCTGCTGTCAATCAACCAAATGAATCATCTTCTGATCAGTCAGAATTGAGAACCGAACACTGCTGTGGTATAATATCTTCTTATTTGCTAAAATATTTGTAAAGTGCTTTATAAATAAAATATATTATTATTATTATTATTATTTTACAGAATGCCTCAGAACAGGGTTTGAAATTGTCTCTGTATTTATTTACACAGTCCAGAGATACCTCATGCGCAAACGTGGTCCATGTGCATGCAGTAACTGGATTCTAATGATTTGTGCCTAGATTGTTTTCTCGTTGTTGGCTTCTGGCTCAGATGTTGTGTCTCGCAACAAGTGAAATCTAATAAAAGCTATTTGTTGTGTTATAATCGTATTAGCTCTTGAGGCCTGAAAGCTGAGTTTCATTACTTCTGCTCCAGAAGAGCCTCGAGACTCTATTAGCACTAACAACATCTCTGGACAAATAAATAAATGTGTTTGTGTGTGTGTGTGTGTGTGTGTGTGTTTTGTGTGTGTTTTAGCGGAGAGAGTGGAGCTGGTAAAACAGAGAGCACGAAACTTCTGCTGCAGTTTCTGTCTGTCATGAGCCAGAATTCAGCGGGGGCTCCGGAGAAGACCGCCTGTGTAGAGCAAGCCATCGTCCAGAGCAGGTCATATACAGATAAATACATGAGCACACATGCACACATGAACGTATCACCATGGATACAGAAGTGATATACAGGAAGAATGTACATCAAGTTGGACACATAATACAAAATCCCCGAAATGTAAATGTATGAAAAATAAACTACAAAATAGTGTCAGAAACGTTTGAGAAATTGCACTTTTCTTTTTTATATAACACTAATGCTAGGTGTGTTTCAGAAACCACACTGGTTGTTTGAGCTAAATTACAACAGTCATCAGTTTTTTAGACTTTACCAGAGATGCTAACCTGCTGTTACATTTTTCTCCTGCGTGTTAGCAAGAGTTTATCACAAAAAAATCTTAAAAGCTTTGCCAGCTAGCGAGATGATGAATATTAAATAAGCGATAAAACACTTGGGGACATCGTGTGATGGGAAAATAATCAAAGACGGGGTGATGTAGGAGAGTTACTCACTGTGATTTGTCATCTTTCAATTAATTTTTTTTTATTACTTAATGACACATCATACTTTTCATCTGGATATATAGTTAGATTTAGTGATGTGGAACATCCGCAAAATGTTTCTGTAAAAAACACAAAAAAATGCTGTGTGTGTCACGTGACAAAATGACCAACTGCAAACTGCAAAGTCTTCTGTCTTGAAGACTTTTCTATGGTGGGAAGCTTTAACTTAAGCAAAAATAAAGCTACAGCTTCTGACCAATCACAATCGAGAATGCAAAAGTGTGGTATAAAGACCATTACTGATCATGTAAAATCTTTTAAACACTTGTCTAAAACCTTATGTTATGGTTTATTGGTATCTGCTGCTCTGTTTGTGAACCGTTTACATGCCTTTATCACTGTCTTTTCTGGCCTCTTTGCTTTCCACAGTCCGATCATGGAAGCGTTTGGAAATGCCAAAACTGTGTACAACAACAACTCCAGTCGCTTCGGAAAGTTCATCCAGCTTCATTTCTGTCAGAGTGGCAACATCCAAGGAGGCTGCATCGTCGACTGTATCCTACTCATCAATACACTCCCTGTATAAAATATATACAATATATGTACACATGCTACCTATTTGTTTACTTTTTTTAAGTAGCGGCCATTGTATTTTTAAATGCAGTCTGTTCCTGATCCTTTACGGTGCACCTATCTATCTCTCTGTTCTCTAAGATCCGGCATTACACCATGGAAACATCATCGTGTAGTCATGTAGTCACTGTTCCAAACAATCCGTTTTTTTACTTAACTTTCCTTCTTTAGATTTGCTTGAAAAGGTAAGTCAAGTGTGTGCTTCATTCACCTGGGAAGGGCAAATGCCCATTAAGTGCCCTCGCTGAGGTATGTACAAACATGACCGAGAAAAGTCGCTGAGAATCTGAGCTTGTTTTTGTTCCAGAACCGTGTGGTGAGGCAGAACCCTGGAGAGAGAAACTATCACATCTTCTACGCTCTGCTGGCCGGTGCTGATAAAGGGCAGAAAGGTGGCTAAACAAAGCACACAAATACACACAGTATATAGCCAGTTCAGTCTAATCAACTAAACAGCTAAAGGCTTGATGTCTCAGAAAGGTGGAAAACGCTTTGGCTAATTAAGGAGTATATAGTATATTAAGTATATTATAGACATCTGTAATTACTTCTGAACTACTGTACTATATGAACTTTTCTGGTACATGCACGTATCTTATAATGCCCCTTTTCTTCATTCTGTACAGAAACGTATTACCTGGCTGAACCTCCTGAGTTGTTTCATTACCTGAGTCAGTCTGGCTGCGTGAAGGACCGCAATCTGGACGATAAGAAGCTCTACGACAGTGTCATGGTGAGACGGGTGTCTGACTTTCGGGGATTTTTGATGCTGAGAGATGCTCCTTCTCATTTTGTAGTGCATTTCTGAAGTTGCACATGTCAGCAGTAATGCAATACACATTTGGATGAGGTTGCCAGATTGATAGAAAACACAAAGGTGCTCTCAATTCTATGCAGATTGCATCTGCACTGTCAGAAACAAAGGTACCAAACTGTACTTTTCCTTGTTGCTGGGGCTATACCATTAAGAGGGCTTGCTTTCGACTTTTAGTGTGTAGTAAAACCTCATTAAAGGCAGGTAAAGATGCACTTGTTGTTGTTCCTCTTTCGGCTGCTCCCGTTAGGGGTCGCCGCGGCGGATCATTGGTCCACATATTTGATTTGGCATCGTTTTTACGGTGAATGCCCTTCCTGATGCAACCCTCCCCAATTTTATCCGGGCTCGGGACCGGCACTGAGAGTGCACTGTTGCACGCACCCCCAGTGGCTGGGCTTGGTTCCCTGGCCGAGAGCGCTGTGGCCTAACCCCTAGTCCTCCAGGGACCCTAGGTAATTTCAGAGAGGTGCTTTTGCTTGTCGTTGGGGTCGTACTGTCAAGGTTGCATCTTTTTTTTTTTTTTACTTTTAGTGTAGTTGGATAGACTACTGATCTTCTAAACCTAGGATCAGTTTTACTAAGTAAAATACTCAGTTTTTCACAGCCAGACGCACAAACGTAAAGGATGCTACACGCCCAAAGACAACCCGAACTGTTGCTTGCTGTATAGTACACTCTCAGAAATAAAGTGTACTAAACTATACCTTTCCTCATCACCTCATCACATCACATCACATCACACCCCAGTGACAAGGAAAGTGATAAGGCTGCAAACCGGAGCTGTGCCACACCCACGCACACCCCCAAACACACGCTCTGTCACTGATCCCTCTGTCTCTGGTTTTTAGGAAGCGCTGAAGGTGCTGGAGTTCAGTGAGGAGGAGATCAGAGACATGTTCAAGCTGCTGTCTGGAGTCCTGCAGCTGGGAAACATTGAGTTCATGACAGCAGGAGGCGCTCAGATCACCACCAAGCAGGGTGCGAACAGTACCTGCTCTTTACGCTGTGAACAATGGGACATCTGTTACATGATGCAGTAAAACCTTTCTTGGTGAAAATGAGTTAAAATATGTGTTAAATATGTTATTACTTGCCACGGAGTATATGGGAGAATTTTGACACCAGTGTATTGCTTAAAATTTAAAACATAAAAACTGAGTATATTCAAATATTATGGCTCGATAAGTTAAAATGAAAGAAATATGAAATCGAACCTTATGAACGACAGAAAACATATTTAAAATCCATGTCAATTCTTCTTCTTTTTCTTCTTCTTATTATTATTATAATGCCAAGATATTCTTTTAGTTATAGGGTTTTATGGTATCACATAAACCAAAAGTGGAAGGGATCGTCTCTCTTTAACCCTTCTCTATGAGTAACAACAAAAAGAAAAAAAATAACATTATCATCATCATCGTGTTTGTGTTTTTCTCTCTGCAGTGGTCACTAATGTCAGTGAGCTTCTGGGTCTGGACTCGTTCCAGCTGTCTGAAGTTTTGACTCAGCGCTCCATGATCCTGAGAGGAGAAGAGATCTGCTCCCCGCTTACTATAGAGCAGGTAACACACATTCACCCAAATTTTCACAAACACACTTTCAGTCTAAGGAAGTGTCAGAAAAATTCGACCAGTCTAAACGTGGCATTGGTCTGTACAAATGATCGACTATCAGATTCAGTCAAAACTGTTCAATAGTTTTGCTTATCGAGATCATTATCTTCTAATAAATTAGCCAATATCAATGTCAGCCTTTTTTTTTTTTAATGATTGACAAGTATGTAATTTTTTTTAAATCGGACATCAGTGTTGGTTCGTATTTTTACTGTAGTCAGTTTCTATTTTTCTAAATAACTATATTATTAAATATGTTTTATTATATAATTATTATACTGTAATATTTTTAAATATTTATATCTACTGTTGTTGTTGGCAGATTTTTATGTTAGCAGTCAAAAGCTACACTTGCGTAGACTCGTTTCTTTGTTTTACTTAGTTGTCATTAGGATGTACTTACGCTTTTTTTGTGTATTTTTTTGTATTTTTTTCCCCTAACCTTTAGTTTTAGTTATTATCATTGTTCTTTTTTTTGTGATCCAAATACATTCTAAATCTTGCTTATCCATATTTGTATATGGATAAGCAAGCTCCCTTCAATAAACACACACTCACAATACACATTCTCCTTTTGTCACTTTGTTCTCGCGATGATCAGGCGATAGATTCGCGGGACTCGGTTGCCATGGCGCTGTACTCTCAGTGCTTCTCCTGGATCATCATGCGCATCAACCAGAAGATCAACGGCCGAGACAACTTCAAATCCATCGGCATCCTCGACATCTTCGGCTTCGAGAATTTCGAGGTGAACACACACACACGCGCACACACACACACACACACACACACACACACACACACACACACAGATACGCTGAAATGGTTTGTACTTTACGAACATGTCTCTTGCAGCAGTGATGTACTACAGTCTCATACACACACACACGGAACAGTGATGCACACCAGGCGCATACACACCGGGGTGATAGATGACAGGTGGAATTTTACACACTTGTGATTGACACACATCTTGTGCACGTGTTCTGCAGGTGAACCGCTTCGAGCAGTTCAACATCAACTACGCTAATGAGAAGCTGCAGGAGTATTTTAACAAACACATCTTCTCTCTGGAGCAACTCGAGTACAACAGGTGAAGATTTTAACACGTACATATAAGCTGACTTACTGTTTCCACACAGAAGTGGATTACTTTCATATAACAGCAAGTGTTTTATTCCTCTTATACCAACAGTTACGATATTTAATTAATTAAAGAATGACACATTGTGGGGTTTTTTGTGTTTAAAGCTCTTTGGGTTTCCCTCAAGATGATGGCGATGGATAAAGAGCTTTTACACATGAGCAACCTTGTATTTATATCCCAGAGGAAAAAGGATCTGGATGTATAATGTATCATTTTTTAAGGCTGACAATTTATTTGCATATATTTTATGTAATATTTAATATATTTAGGAAATATTTATATATATATATATATATATATATATATATATATATATATATATATATATATATCATATATTTAGGAAATATACATTAAATAAAATTTACATTATACATTCTGAGAAAAAAAATCACTTTATACATTTTTTTTTTAATTCTTATGAAAATGATTTTTGTTAGAGGACAGGAAATAATTGTGTGTATTGTTTATTTTATACAACCTTCCCCTTTAATTGTAGGGTGCCAATACTTTTGGAACCAATTGTATATATTCGACTATTAAACATATGAGATAGTGAACATGGCTGCATTTATACTGAAACCCCTGTGTGTGTGTGTGTGTGTGTGTGTGTGTGTGTGTGTACAGGGAGGGAATTCGCTGGGAAGCCATAGACTGGATGGACAACGCAGAATGTCTGGATCTGATTGAAAAAGTAATCGCTCTGTAAAAAAAAATCACAATTATTGCCACATTTTATTTGAGTGCAGCTGAGATTTCTGTAAACACTGCTGGAAAATTCATTTCTATAAATCATTTCAAAAGTGAGAGACCGTGTGTCATTTAAACAACACAAAGATTAATGAGTGTGTGTTTGTAGAAACTGGGCATGTTGGCACTGGTTAATGAGGAGAGCCGCTTCCCTAAAGGCACAGATTTCACTCTGCTGGAGAAACTACACAGCCGACACTCGGTGAGTGTCACACACACACACACACACACACACACCTGTTGTATATGGCTTCAGAGTGTAAAGATGGGTGTGTTTAATATTTGTGGTTTCCCATCATCAGACAAACCCGTACTATGTGAAGCCTCGACTGGCCGATCATCAGTTTGGCATCAAGCACTACGCTGGAGAGGTGCGCTTTCTCTCTCTGTGTGTTTAACAGTGCACAGCTCGAAGGTTTAAAAGAATACTCCGGTGTTGTACAACCTCATCTCTATCTACCACATCGGCAATTTCACACTGAATCAGAAACAGTTAAACTGAAACTCACTTACAGTGGAAGTCTTGTTGGGGAACGAAGTAAATGTTTACACAAAACACAATGTACTTATGTCGCGGTTTCTACTGTGTGCCGTCTCCGCCCCTCATCGTGTAGTGGGAACTCTTCCCTGATTATGTTCGCACGTTTCACGTTTCCCCTTGATTAGTTTGTGTATTTATACCCTAAAGCTTGTCGTACATTTGCGCCAGTTTTCCCTTTTTTTGTTGTTGTTTTCAGTTTCAGCATTTTTTTATGTTTGTGTGTGACACGCCGTGGTGTTTTCAGTGATAGCGACGAGGAGACATTTGAGTTACGGTTTTCGCAGCAATGTGACAAATCCAAACAACTGGCTCAAATAATTCCTCAGACGAATCCTGTGTTCTGATGTTTCTTCAGCTCCTACCTCGAGTTGATGCTCAAAAGTGGAAAAAAATATATACCCGTGGTTTCTTCTTATCCTGTCTTCTTATCCAGAGCTAGTACCGTTTGCTTGCTTTGCTAATCTAAGCTAACAACGTTACAAGCTAGTACGAAGCCTAGCATGTAACATGTAAACCAAATTTTAAGTGCATTATTTAGTTTAACTAATTAGCTTTAGAAGATATATATAGCTATCACCATTTCTCGTTGGAGCTAAAATAAATGGAGGACAGAAAACACATGAGCTAGTTTTTTTTCTGTTTTTCGGAATATGCTTAAAAAGAACAAACACCTTTGCCAAGATTTTCTCATCAGTCTTATCCTAATTCCTTTATTGTTAGAAGGTAACAGTAATAATTTTGGATTTTTGCCATCTTGTCTTATCTTTATTGGTTATGGACAGAATTCACAGCTGCCTTTAGACGTCCATTGTAAGTGAACGTGAAATTAATTTTTTTTCCTCACTACAGAGAAAGGTGTCAAAATTTGCCATTACAAATGCGGTAGAGAAAACGTGGTAGCTAGGGATTTGGTTAAAAAGCAGTTTAAGTATTTCTTTCATTCTTCTCTACCTTGTTTTTTTCATCAGTTCTTTTGTTTGCTTCATCTTTTCAGGTTTTGTATGATGTGAGAGGCATCTTGGAGAAGAACAGAGATACATTTAGAGACGATATTCTGAACTTGCTGAAGGACAGCAGGTTTGAAACACACACAGCTATGCATGCGTATTCCCATACAATACACATACAGTATACAAGCCATGATCAATGCCAAGTGCATATATATGATTTTGTGTGTGTGTGTGTGTGTGTGTGTGTGTGTATGAGCCAGGCTGGACTTCATCTACGACCTGTTTGAGCAAGTGGGTAGCAGGAATAATGAAGAGACCCTGAAGATGGGCACCGCTCGGAAGAAACCCACCGTGAGCTCCCAGTTCAGAGTGAGTGCTCCGGTACCTTCTCCACAACCCCAAAAGAGAAAAACATGGATTTTCCTCTCATTTCAGGAAAATGTATGTGTAAAAAAACTACGTGAAACTTTTTCCCAGGAGGCCACACGCATAGCATCACAACAGTTTGAAAGCGAATGGTGTTACAATTCTACAGATAAAAGGCGACACAGATCCAAAGAAAAACGATCACTGGCGCTTGTTAGTTCTTGTCTTGTCAGAATGTATATTTTTTGCGTGATTGGTTTTCTCTCCTGTCACTCAGGACTCTCTGCACTCCTTAATGGCCACGCTCAGTGTGTCCAACCCCTTCTTCGTGCGCTGCATCAAAACCAACATGGACAAGGTGAGATATGGGATAGCATTTAAGGCCACTTTGACCACTTTATATTTTTTCCCTGGCGCTGATTAATTTTGAATAATAACAGCAGCTCTGACAGTAATTCAGCTGCGAGGCAAATCACAGGTTTATATTAATGTGCGCTTTATGGTTCGTTATAGTTTCTGTAGTAACAGCTCTTTCACCAGGACTTGTACGGTGGACGCTCCACATATACACACTTAAACGTTGTAATTGTTGATATGGTGAAGTTTGACATTGAGAGGAAATGTTCATTTAGCGTTTATGGAAGGAGTCTGAAGTGTGAGTGTTTTCGTAAAAGCCGACAGAGGAGCTTCTCGGTAACATGACAAGCTGTGCTTTTTTCTTATTAACCTCAAGAGAGAGAGAAAAACAAGAGGCTGGTGAGGGAAGGACTGTTTATAGCTGCTATAACATGAATGATAACAGCAACTAACTCGTGTCCTGGACGTTTCAGAACATTAAATGTAACTATAAACAGATAAAAAGTATGTTGTGTCGATCTTCAATAAATACAAATTGTAACTGAGAAGCTGATGTTCTACTAGTGGAATGAAAACACTTCGAGATGCGCTATTATAGAAGAATAAGTACGCACTGGGGTGGTAACAGGAACTCTTCACATCATTGTTCGGCTGGTTTCTGTGATATACGTGATTTACGTTTTTGGCCATATTTTCTCTGACGAATAAATGAGATATATTGTTTTGGGAATGGTGACAGTGCTGCTCCTTCCCTTCCTACGCATTCATCAGTGTTTTTTTTTTTGTTTTTTTGCTGTTGTTCTTTGGTCCTATTAAAGTGGCGCAGTGAGAAAATGAATCGGACCAAACAGCCAATGAATCAGATGATTCAGATTTGACAAGCAGCCGCATCTTAATAAGAATTCAGATCATTCAGCGATCAGTGTAGCGTTGTGTTTAACTGATATCTAACACTTTATACCACACATCAGTATCATCCAACTCATCTGAATATTTTTTTTTTTATTTCTGTAGACACCCAACAGGTTTGACCCGGAGGTGGTTCTGAATCAGCTGCGCTACTCGGGCATGCTGGAGACGGTGAAGATCCGGCGTGCAGGGTTTCCCGTCAGACGCACTTTCAAAGACTTCTTGAGCAGGTAAGGGTTTAGTAAACATGAACGACGGCACCAGTTTACACTCTCGGATAGTTTATTCGCCCACAACGACTTCATATCATTGTCTATATGAAGGTATAAGATTATCCTGAAGGATGGCGGGAAAACGGCAGCAGCTGATGGAGATGAGAAAAAAAGGTGCACTGATCTGCTCGCCAAATACGACCACACCAAGAAAGACTGGCAGCTCGGGAAGACCAAGGCGAGCCCACGTGTCTTTCTTCCTCTTTTTTTCCCCTCAGTCCGTGGTTTTATGCGCGAGGTCTTCGTTCTTACACTTTGTCCTGTCGCTCGTAGGTGTTTATGAAGGAGTCTCTGGAGCAGAGGCTGGAGAAGGAGCGAGACGAAGTGCGCCGTAAAGCCGGCCTCATCATACGAGCGCACCTGCTCGCTTACATAGCAAGGTATCTGTGTGTGTGTGTGTGTGTGTGTGTGTGTGTGTGTGTGTGTGTGTGTGTGTGTGTGTGAATATATACGTGTGCACACTTACTGTTGGAAGCTGAAATCAAGTAGCTGAGAATATTTTTTTTATTATTTATTACATTTATTATTATAATTTGTTATACTGTATATAACACTATAATATGATTGTATTTGTTGTTTGATATATTTGTACAGTTTTAGTACATATTAAACACTATAGAATAATAACATCAAATATTTCATATTTATTTGATAAATTATTTTTATTACTAGTAAAATTAATTTCTAACAAGCACACACTTGACCTTGTATAGTGTGCCATGCAAAATTTATGAGCGATGGCCTTGATTTTATATTAAATATTAATAGAAATCATTGTATACCGTATAAATTATTTTGATTACTATTAATATTAATGTCCAATTAGTACACATAAACATATTAATAACCTTTTCTTCATATTGTGAAAACTGATTGCTTATGAGAATTCTTATGATTTTATATTATATATTAGTACAAAATATTATAATATATCACTATACAGTATTTTAGTACATTATTTATTTTGTAAATTATTTTCATTGATATTAATATTTATTTCCACCTCAGAAAACCATTCACACGTGATCTCTCGTTCCAGGAAGCAATTTAAAAAAGCTCTGTCCAGCATCGTGACCATCCAGAAGAACTACCGTGCACATTTCTACCGCCGCCGATTCCTACGCCAACGCTCGGCCGTGCTCGTCCTGCAGAAGTGCCGGCGCGGGCAGGTGGCGCGGTGCAGGTGTGGCAAACTCCGAGACGAGAAGAGGAAGAGAGAGGAGGAGGAGAGGAGGAAGAAAGAGGCAGAGGAGAAGAAGAGAGAGGGAGCCGGGGCACGGGTGAAAGGAGAAGATGCAGAAAAAGGAGAGGATGAGGCAGCAGGAGGCACGCAGGTGAGCAGGAGGGGATTTTATACCTGAAATGAGTTGTAGCCTTACTGGTAGGTACGGAACTTTCTGACTCTAATCCCAAACAGTGAAATGTATGTCTCTCACTCCCTCACTCCGTTTCTCTCCAGCTCTCTGAGGAGGAGCAGAGCCGTCAGATGGAGGAGATCCTGAGGCTGGAGCGGGAGATCGAGCGGCTGCAGAAGCAGAGGGAGGACGGCGTGTCGCAGCTGTGTGAGAGCTCACGGCAGGAGCTGAGGCTACGCCGTCACGCTGAGGCCCTGCGCCTCAAAAAGGAGGCATCTCGTGTCGCCACTCAGTTGCTTGACCTGCAGAGCTTCGCTGGCATCCAGCCTGAACAGAAGGTCCCTGCGCCGCCACCGTTGCCCACTGCGGCTGAAGGTTCCAGCGTGGGAGAGGGTCGAGTCTCGCTGCCTGATTTCCCTCCTCCGGCTGAGGTGCCTCCTGATCAGGAGATCTTAGCCACGCTGCCTCCACCTCCACCCGCCTTCGCTGAGGGCACGCTGCCATCCTCTTCACCTGCTGCTGCTCCGACCGTCCCCGCGCCTCCTCCTCCGCCTCCTCCCCCACCTCCTCCACCTCCTCCTCCACTCCCAGGAGAGGCTGCACAGGTGAACATGAACGTCTCCAAACCGGAGGAGGAGAAGGAAGTGTCCAAACCTGCAGAGCCTGAGAAAGAGGAGAAAAAGGCAGATGAGGCAGAAGGTGAGGCAGCGGATCGGGGCAGCAGGCTGACCGAAACCGAGGAGCCGATTTACAGCCTTCCGCTGGACACAGAGTCTGACTATGACCAGGACGAGCTGGAAGAGGGTCAGAGCAACAACGCGGCAAACGACCCGGAGCACGCGCGCAAGTCCACCTGCACCAACGCCAGCCAGGAGTCGTACAATCGCAGCTCAGACTCGGTACGAGACGCACAAACACACACACAAACACACACAATTTCTATTACAATTTTATATATTTTTGCCATCTTATGCTTTTTTATTTAATTTTTTTCTTTTGAGCATTTTGAGCTTCATTTTAATGTATCAAAGGTGTTATATAAATAAAAGTATTATTATTATTATTATTATTATTATTATTATTATTATTACTACTACTACTACTACTACTACTACTATTACTTTTACTATTATTATTCCTGAGTCAGGAAGTTAGCACACTAGACTTCATACACTCTTGACAATGTTTAAACATCCTCTCTCTCTCTCTCTCTCTCTCTCTCTCTCTCTCTCTCTCAGTATGTGGAGAGTGATGAGGAGCATGACGGTCTCGCTGATACAGATGAAGAGCTGTCGAACGGTAAAGGCAACGTACTGAATGGTAATGGGCCTCCATACTTCCACAGCTACCTCTATATGAAAGGTGAGTGAGTGTGCAGATGTTGTGTAGTAAAATATTGTGTAGTCAGACATTTAGAGCTTGGAAGTCAACACTTCTTCATGTCTCTCTCTCTCTCTCTCTCTCTCTCTCTCTCTCTCTCTCTCGCTCTGTGTAGCGGGTTTGATGATCCCGTGGCGAAGGCGCTGGTGTGTTCTGAAGGACGAGACGTTCATGTGGTTCCGCTCCAAACAGGAGTCTCTGAAGTCGGGCTGGCTGTATAAGAAAGGCGGAGGACTGTCCACGCTCTCGCGCAGGAACTGGAAGATGCGCTGGTTTGTGCTGCGTGATTCTAAGCTCATGTACTTCGAGAACGACAGCGAGGAGAAGCTCAAGGGCACGATTGACATCCGCTCAGCCAAGTAAGACACAAGGAAACAGACTAGGATTGTATCTTGTTTCTTTCCATACAGTCAACTGCAAAATTATTGGCACCCTGTTTGCAGTTTGTTAAAATGGTCCTTGAGGGGTTGAAAAAAACTTACCACATACCGTATGTCTTTATAAAAGTAGTGTTATTATAAAAATACATTCTTATGAGTATGATAATATGTATTTTGGCAGCGGGTAGGTGTCATGTAAATCAACTTTCCTATGAATGCACTAGATCATTTATGGCTGATTGGCATTTATCACTACACACACGTGAGGACGAAGAAAATCAGAAACTTGGCAGTAATTTTTAGTTCGGTTTAGTTCAACATTTACACACTGATAGACTGTTAAAGATTGAAAATGAGGTCCATTGTGGGTAATTTTGATGTTACATGATCTCCATTGCCCATTCTTCTGAAGGGTGCCAAAACATTTGTAGTCGATTTATACAGACACACTCTGTAACCTGGTGTTTTCTGGTGTTCTGTTCAGGGAGATAGTAGACAACCACGAGAAGGAGAACGCACTGAACATCGTGACGGATGAACGGACGTATCAGGTGTTTGCCGAGTCACCAGAAGATGCCAGGTGATCCAGCGCACTACGTCTGTAAAGGGTTTCCATCTGTTTCGCATTAGAATCAAGGGCGGTATGATGCGAAAACAGCCTCCATTTATTGTCGTTATCGAAAATGATTATCATACCATACCATAACTGATATACAAAAATCAGGATGAGTAAACAGGAAGACAAGAGAGATGATGCTTTTCCTTTAAGAGGCAATATATAAGGTGTACATTGTTTCAGCAGATGATCTGTGGTCAGATGTGGGCAAGAGCAAAGCTTATTAATGTCTTTATTTTGATTGTAATTGACTTCACAGGAATCAGAGGCCTCTAAAAATTACAGACTGCTTCTTTAATATGTGTGAAACACCTTATTTCCTGGTTATGTGTTCTAAGTAATGCTTAACTGTTTACCACTGTGTGTGTGTCTCAGTGGTTGGTTTACTGTGCTGAGTCGGGTCCACACTGCCACCCCCGAGCAGCTGCTGGAGATGTCCCATGAGCAGGCGAACCCAAAAAACGCTGTGGTGTGTAGCTTTTTTTTGTCTCTGCTCCATATACTACAACACGTCCGTTCACAAGTCTACATTTAACATTCATCATAAATTGAAATGATGAGTTGATTTTTGATAGTTTGTCTGCGATATTTTCATGATCAGAATATTTAACATAGCCAGAGCGTTGAAGACAGACACACCTCCTGAACTCTTTTTCATCTCTCCTTCTCTCTAAGGGCACTCTGGATGTCGGACTGATCGACTCTGTGTGTGCGTCTGACAATCCAGACCGGTGAGTATTTAATATCAACAGTTACACCACAGAACTATTGAATTCTCCATTCTGATTGGTCAGAATGTGTCGATTCATATTTTGCTACAGCAGATCTGATAATAGTGCCGTCTGCATGTTGTACCTGTGTTTGTACCCGGCAGACCTAACTCGTTTGTGATCATCACGGCGAATCGAGTGATCCACTGTAACACAGAGCTGCCGGAGGAGATGCACCACTGGATCACCCTCCTTCAGAAGCCCAAAGGAGACACCAAGGTCGAAGGCCAGGAGTTCCTGGTTAGAGGTCAGTCCTGCATCCAACCACACAAATGGCGAAGGAACAGTTTTACTAGTTTGACTTGAAGCCTGAATTCTGTCTGAAAGAGGTAGCTGGCGTAGTGAGGCGACAGGTATAAGTATGTCTTCTTTGTGAACCAGGCTGGCTGCATAAAGAGGTGAAGACCGGAGCCAAGAGCAGTGCGCTGAAACTGAAGAAGCGCTGGTTCATTCTGACCAACAACTCCCTGGATTACTACAAATCGGCCGAGCGCAGCACATCCAAGATGGGCACGCTGGTGCTGAACAGCCTCTGCTCCGTGGTCCAGCCCGACGAGAAGGTGTTCAAAGAGACGGGTGAGCCAACATGAGCCAGAATGTAGCATTAAACAGTGTGAAGGTGGCGTTCAGGATGTGCTGTAATTGGAAATTAATACATTACGGACGGTAACAGTAACTTCGCTGATTCTTTTCCAATAACAGCAAGTGTTTTTGCTTTAATTATTGTACGATTAAATGATTCCACTTTCTCTGTGGGTAAGCATTGTCAGTGTGTCCAATGTTGCTGTGGCTGCGCTGTAGGATACTGGAACATTGTGGTTCACGGGAGGAAACATTCCTACCGGCTCTACACCAAGATGCTGAACGAGGCCATGAGATGGGTTTCGGCTATTCAGGGTGTCATCGAGAACAAGGCGCCCATTGAGACGCCGACGCAGCAGCTCATCAGAGACATCAAGGTAAATACTGCGATACACGGATATAGTTTTCTGGTCCTGATCGCAGAGTTTGGATTTTCTTCTAAGGCATGCTTGGACAGTAATGATATAATAATACAGCAATAATTAAAAACATGATTAAGATACGCTCTTCTTTGCTTTGTTCAGTTTATATTATGAATTAAATTTTCATTGTAGCCTTCCATGTTACTGTTTAGTATCACGTTGCCAATGATACGTCTCAGACACAGGGTCCTTAACAAAAATGCACCTTTGAAGGTTCTGCAAACTGAATTAATAAAATAAATAATAAAAGATCGACTTTTTATTGGAAAAACATTTTATTCAGCAAAACATTTGATTCATTTTATTTTATTCTGGATCACCACTATAACCACTTTTTGTCTTTTTTTTTTTTTTTTGTTTGACCTTTATTTCTCATGTAGGAGAACAGCGTGAATTCGGAGGCGGTGGAGCAGATGTATCGCCGGAACCCCATCCTACGCTACACCCAGCATCCGCTGCACTCGCCCCTGCTGCCGTTACCATACGGCGAGATCAATGATAGCTGTAAGTGCTTATTGCATATTGAAATGTCATCAGGTTCTCTCTATGAGTTCAACTACATTACTTGACGTTATTTTGGGTCTTCCTTTCCCTCCCTCAGTGCAAAAGAAGAAGGGCTACGGCAGCCTGCAGGACGAGGCAGTGAAGATTTTCAACTCTCTGCAGGAGATGGAGATTGTCTCCGACCCAGTGGCCATTATCCAGGGCATCCTGCAGACCTGCCACGACCTGAAGCCGCTCCGAGACGAGGTCTACTGTCAGCTGATCAAACAGACCAATCACGTGCCTCAGCCCAACAGCCCGGGCAACCGCGCGCACTGGCACCTGCTCACGTGCATGAGCTGTACGTTCCTGCCCAGCCGCGCCATCCTGCGCTACCTGCGCTTCCACCTCAAGAGGTCAGACACGCCTCACACTGCCACACCTCACAATCAGAATCGAGAATTTAACAGTGCTGTGGTATAAATCAAATAAATGTCTTGTGTATCAATCTCAAAATATTTTACTAAAAGCAGGCCAAGATCCTAATGATGAAAATTTGTAAAGAAAATCACAAAATATGGTACACAATAGTATACAGTCACGTGAAAATCTGACCTCATGACAATGTAAACGTAGTAAAGATTCAATTGTGATGCGACTCTCAGGGTGAGGGAGCGTTATCCTGGCACCGAGATCGAAAAGTACGCCCACTTTATCAGCGAGTCGCTGAAGAAGACCAAGACGAGGGAGTTTGTGCCCTCTCAGGAGGAGATCGCCGCCCTGCTGACCAGACGCGAGATGACCACCACGGTGTACTGCCACGGAGGAGGATCCTGCAAGATCTCCATCAACTCCCACACCACTGCAGGAGAGGTGAGTGTGTACAGTAGGTGTTAGGAAAAAGTGGTACCGTTCTCTCATTTTTCTGTTCAATTACTCTTTCAATGACATCTTATGCACATTTTAGATGTACGTCACCATGAGAAACTCTCGTTTGTATCTGTATGTGTGTGAAGGTTGTGGAGAAGCTGATCCGAGGTCTGGCGATGGATAACAGCCGGAATTTATTCTCCTTGTTTGAACACAACAAGGTGGAGAGCCGAGCTATCGAGAGCCGTGTCATCGTAGCAGACGTACTCGCCAAGTTTGAAAGGTGCACAGACAATGCACTGTTTCATTAAATATAATATTTATTATATTATATACAATGTGTATATATTTACTAAAATCTTTGAAAGCCCATTTGATTTACTGCACACAGTCGTTATATGTATCTAAGATAATCTGATTGTTTTAATGGCCATCATTTGCAGACTGGCAGGAAGTGAGGAAGAGGAAGAGGAAGGCCCTTGGCGGCTTTATTTTAAACTGTATTGCTTCCTCGATGTGGACAGCATGCCCAAAGAAGGGGTGGAGTTTGCCTTCATGTTCGAACAGGTGAGCTTGCGATAACATCCACTCGTTAGTTATGTTCGACTTTTTATGATCTCCACCTTGAATATCCCACCTTTATGTTTCCCTTCAGGCTCATGAGAGTCTGATCAGCGGCCATTTCCCGGCCTCCGAGGAGACGCTGCAGCACCTGGCCGCACTTCGGCTGCAGTACATCCACGGAGACGTGGCGCGCACGCCATGGAGCCTGAGCAGCGTGTATCCGGTGGGCCGCCTCCGCACCCGCATCCTGCACTCCACCAAGGTCGGTGGGTCGGGTGGGGTGGGAGTTGCGGGTGTGGGTCCAGGAGGTCACACGCTCGAGAGGAGAAGGACCAGCTTCCTGGACGGCACGCTGCGGCGCAGCTTCAAGACTGGCTCGCTGAAGAAGCAACGCGAGGAAGAGCAAATGCTGGAGATGTTTGTTAAGGAGGAGATGTCGGCTACTCTGACCAGCGTTCTGGAGAAGTGGAACCGCCTGCACGGCATGCCTCAACACCAGGCTATGCTCAGCTACATGACCATCATCAAAGAGTGGCCCGGATATGGCTCCACACTCTTCGACGTTGAGGTGAGGTTAATTATTGGATACAGAGTCAAAGATAATAGCAAACTATTTAAATCTGTTTATAATAGTATTAGAATGCGATGCAGCACTGGGCCATGTTTACATATTTCACCATCATTATTGGCCCAGATACTCTCTATAGATCTCTATACTCTTTGACCATTTTTAATATTAATATTAACCTAAAGTGTACACCATACAATATATATATATATATATAAATTTAACATTACAATAATTCTCAAATTCATTAAAAATAATTTACGAAATTTAGCAAAAATTGTTCAGCAGCTCTGCTCCAGTTAGTGGCAGGACTTATTTTGGACCCAGGAAATGTCTGAAATAAATAATAAACTAGACATTATATATTATTGTGCATTACAGTTATTTTAAACATTATTGTTATTATTGTTGTTGTTGTTGTTATTGTTATAAATATTATATATGTTAAATAAATATATAATTAAATCTAATTAAATATATATTTTTTAATTATAAAATGTCAAAAAAATAAATATAAAATAAGTAAATATTATAACTTTTATATTATGCTATTTTATTTCTTGTTTTTATTATTATTATTATTATTATTATTATTATTATTATTATTATTATTATTATTATTGGCCCTCATATTATGTCCCTACATGATTTTTGTTATTATCTATTTTATTGTTTTTTTTTTTCATTTCCTTGTGAAGCAATTTGGGCTGCATTTATGTATGAAAGGTGTTATACAAATAAAGAGCATTATTATTATTATTATTATTATTATTATTATTATTATTATTATTACAAACTGCACCTTTAAAATGGTATTATCCTCAGCAGAAATCTGACACAGGAAATGTCTAATATGTATGATTATGTATGATTACACATTTATATGATAATTGTGTTTGTGTGCAGTGTAAAGAAGGAGGTTTCCCTCATGACCTGTGGCTGGGAGTGAGTGCAGAGAATGTGTCTGTGTATAAGAGAGGAGAACCCAAACCACTAGAGACCTTCCAGTACGAGCATATAGTGTTCTTCGGTGCACCGCAGCCCAGCACCTACAAGATCACCGTCGACGAGAGGGAGATGTTTTTCGAAACTCCTCAGGTGAGTCTGGGCACAGACTGTCCTGTAAAGTTTCACTGTAGTTTCACTGCAGATTCAGTATTCGATGTGTTTGTCCTTGTTTGTGCTTGAAGGTGGGTGAGATCACAAAGATCATGAAGGCCTACATCAACATGATTGTCAAGAAGCGCTGCAGCGTCATGTCCGTCACTAGCACCGGCAGCACATGGATCAGGTGATCGAAACCAGCCAATCGGTTAGGGGCTGGTGAGCGATGAACTTGCCAGCGAGAGAAAAAGTCCTTGTGTTGAACCAGGAAACATGAGCACACAGAGTGAAAAAGGAAGAGCAAGAAATAGAGAGGTCTCAAAACAGCTGGACCACAGTTTATTTGATGAAACGTATTCACACTGCTACGAAGCACAACAAATCCTGCAGTCCTGTGATGTGAACCCTCCCTTAATGCTGGCACCACCATTGCTGGCCTTCTCTCTCATCTCAAATTCTTCTCTCTTTCATCCAGCCCTTCTCAAAAATGTTCATCTTGTGATGTTCCCGATGAAAGCTGTGTGAGTTTGTGCTGATGTCGGGGACATAAAAGTGAACTCCTCCATAAGAGTCACACTGAGAGCCATTTTTAAAAGCCAAGGCAACTGGCAGCCATGTTTTTATTTATTTATCTTATTTATTTATCTTATCTTATTTATTTATTTATTGATCACCGATCAATTGATTGATTATTGATTATTGATCATTGATTATTGATCAGTATCAGCTCAACTCAAGTCTTAAATCAACACAACTCATTTGAGCTTAACTCAAATCAGCTCAACTCAAATGAACTCCATTGAACTCAACTCAACTCAGTTCAGCTCAACTGAAATCAGCTCAGCTGAACTCAAATCAACTGAAATCAACTCAGCTCAAATCAACTCCACACAGCTCGACTCAGCTCAGATCAACTCATTTAAGCTTCTCTCAAATCAACTCAGCTCAAATCATCTTAACTCAGCTCAACTCGACTCGATTCAGCTTAGCTCAAGTGAACTTAGCTGAACTCAAATCAACTAAAATCAACTCAGCTCATCTCAAATCAACTCAACACAACTCTAATCAGCTTAGATCAACTCAACTCAACTAAATTAACTCAACTCTGCTCTTCAACACAACTCAGAGCAGCTCAACTCAAATCAACTCATTTGCACAACTCTGAGACTGATCAGAGACCAGAAATGTTGAGTATTCACCCATTAGAGCCACTGTAACAGTGACAGTGTGGCTGTTCTGATGTCAGTGTGTACTAAATGCTTTTCATATATCACCAACAAAATATATTTTATACTGCAGTGAAAGTCAGGACACATCGTCTAACGGACATACTTTAAATCTGCAAGTGCAACAAAAACACATTGAATTCCTGTATTGTACACACCAATGCACAAATAGGCTAATGAACAGTGTGAATGCACAACAGTTTTAAAAGTCTCTATATACCTCCGTGTCCCCAGTACAGCAAGCCAAAACAACTGACTACTGAGAAAATATATCAGTATTACACCAAGCAAGGCCAGTGTTAAACTGGGGACGTTCACGTAACCAGCGCACAGATTTTTTTTTTTAAATGCTGACTTTTACTCAGTAACTTTTGATCAAAAATTGAATCAGTATCGTGTGTACCATGTGGCATTCATCTGTACATCCAGTACGTTAAAAAGGATGTTTTTGAATGCAATCTTAGCTACTGAAATCAAAATCTTTCCTTCATTAAATGAACGAGTATTGATACTTTGAATCCTACCATGAGGCTTTTTTAACGTTTTCCACTCAAATGTTGTTTGCGAAAACTTGTGAAAGCAATTCTGGCAGAAGTTAGCAGGAGATAGCTAGTCGCTAAAAATGATCGGCTAAAGTTTCCGGTTGCTCCCTTAAGGATTTTTTTTTTAACTTGCACTCAAACTACCCTAACCACCCTACTAATGTCATTTACACAATCTAAAGAGAGTTTTGGTTTTTTTCGTTAATGAACACAGCACAGAAATATGGAAGGTTGCAGACATCAAGAAGCAGAGCAATGACTCTACTGTGTAATGTTAATGTTAGCTAGGCTAAAACCAAGCAAATGATAGCGACTTACAGCAGAGATGTTAGCGTTTTATTATCATATAATTGCTGTGACCAAAATCGTCATTTCTACCTGTAGTATCTCACCGAAAGTCTGTTCCTGACACGTCAGTCTCGGGTTTATATTCCTGAGGGCATCACCAAGATGGCCGCCAAGTAGACAGACTTGCCTATAAGCGCACACAGCTGAAATGCGACACTTGTGAATGTCAGGTAACTTTATAGAAAAACCATCCAGCAATCTAGTTGGTTTACAGCTACTATGTGGGCGAAATATTCGGAACACTAACAAATTGTACCAAAAATAATGACGCTCACTTTTCATCATTAACAAGCCACACTAATATATTGTTGGGATCCGTTTTCAATTTTTTATTTCGTTGGCAGTTAGGCATTTTACTTCGCTACATGGTATCTTTTGCACTAAAAAGCCCACAAAAAATAACCAATGTTTAACCCAGTTTTTAGAAAAAAAAAATCTTAGTGTGATTTAACTTTAATTAAATCTTAATAACTTAGTGGGTCAGTATTTTAAACCATATATGTGTAAATCAAATACTTTGTGTGTCTAGTTGACACGCTAGTGTTAAAGCACTTAGCAGTAATGTATTATGTGACATAGTATTTTATGTATTTTATCCCACATCGCTGCTGAATTCTCGATTCTGATTGGTCAGAAGGTGTTACTTAATTTTCTATAACAACAACTCTGACAGTAGTGCAGCTGCAAATCACAGGTTTATATAACATGCTGGTTCTAATACGTTACCGTTTCTGTAGTAACAGCGCACACAGTACACTGTACACAGGATTTGTTTACCGCATCCTGCACATAAACCAAATTAAAAAATAAACTGATTAAATAAAAATAAAGAAAAACATAATCACTGATATGGTGAACTTTTCTTTGAGGAGATGTTGATTTAACATTTATGGAAGGAGTCGCCAGTGTCAGTGCTTTGTAAGAGTCAAAGGTAAAGCTGCAACTTTAAGTTTTTCAACATGAGAATGCCTTCAGAACAGAGGAAAGTGAGGTCATGACTGTTTATAGCTGCTATAACATATGTGATAACAGGAACTAACTTGTGTCACAGATGTTCCACAACATTAAATGTAATTATAAATGGATTAAATGTATGATGTGTCCTACTTTAATAAATGAAACAGTCAGCATTGGCTGTGGTATAAGAGGTGTGGTGTTACAGGAAAATAATCAGCAACAGGGTGGTTTGATGCATCCCGACACAAAGTGGAGTTATTGTTAACACCCTGATGAAACCTTATGAAACCCCGTCCCCAAAGACCCCTAATATACTAATATACTTTACTGGACAAATGCTTAAGTAATATCCTACATCACATTCATATCATTGACTCTTCTTCATCACCACTCCAGTATGAGTGTCTCGTATGCCTGTATAGACTTTTTTAATAAAATATATAAATATAAATCTACCGTATCTCACAACAGTACCTGTGTAATTTTCCTGTTTGATATGCAACTGTTTGTCAATGTCATGCAAGGTTTTTTTGAGTGTATGTCTGAGAATTTTGAACTAAAACTACATGAGCAAAAAATGATTACGGATTATGGTTATGATTGTGGTTGTGGAGAAATAAGCATACATGTATAGGTATGGGTGTTGTGATTGTTATTTAAGGCACAGATTAAGGTGTGTATTGGGAAGGCGGGTGGGCCAAGGGTTGGTGTATTTATTTCTTCTTACGATGTTAACGGAGAGAGCGAGGGAGTGGGAAGGACGGAGATCAAACTGATGGTGGATTGATGCTCTCTGTCTGCACTGATCCGGGATCAGGTTTACATCTAAACCTTGATCACCAGTAGCCTGTTGTGGGTGCTGGGATTGTGTGATGAGAGATATGGATGCACAGAAATGATGTATTGAAGTGGTGTGTACGTGTGTGTGTGTGTGTGTGTGTGTGTATCCTATGGCAGTGTTGTTTGCTGATTGAACAGCCAACCTAGTTCTTACAATGCCTCATTATAACGTAATACACACACCAACACAAATGCATGCAAGCCACACACACATACACACACACACGGCTGGCTGGTTCTATCTCTCATCTCTCTCACTCTTTACACTGGGACCCTTGCTCAGCTGCAGGCAGCCAATAAAGGGCCTGAATGTAAATCTTCCTCATTATCATTATATGACTCTATATAAGATTAAAAAATATGACTGTGCTTGTTTAAGAGAGAGTAATTTTCTTTTTTTTTCCCTTTCTTTTTTTTTTGTAACTGGCTTTAAAAAATGCTTTAATAAATTATTGGAATTTATCAACGCAGCTATTCGTGTGATTAATTTTATCAAAAAAAAAAAAAAAAAACAGGACTCAGCCTGACACACAGAGACAGCGATGACTGAACACGACGGCTGGAGTGCGTGCTAGTACATCTGTTATTATGAGTGTAATAACAGAGTATTATACAGGTTTGCACACCCCATCCCTTAGCGTCCGGGTGATAATAGCAAAATGTAACTCTGTTTTACAATTTGTCTACAATGTCTACAATACAATATTAAATTAAATGAAAGGGGGGTGTCAAAGTCAAACTCAAAGGAAAAAAAAAGTTTTAAATCAGAGAAAAAAAGATTAATACCCTTTCTAAATCAGGTGGTTTATGATATATTACAAATAAAAGGATTCAAAAGCTTTTCAGAGGATGTAAAAGACCAGTAAAAATTTAGCAAACAAGTTATTAAAAACATTTCAAGTGATATCATTTAGGATTTTGTCCATTATTAATATCTTAATATGCCATATTTGACCATTTCCCCTGAACATAGTTATGATAATTTTAAGTCTGATTCCTCTCAAGGCTTTTTCCTCATGATGTCTCAGGGAGTTTTTCCTCGCCACATCGCCTCTGGCTTGCTCATTAGGGATAAATTCACATATTTACAACTTATTTTGATTTAATTTAATTTGAATGTATTTATTTCTATAAAGCTGCTTCGTGACGGAGTCCATTGTTGAAAGCACTATACAAATATTAACACATCAAATTGAACACAATTAATGTTTTGTTGGTTAAAATGAATTTTGATGGTCTTGTTCATTTTGTTCTGAGGGTATGTAAACTTTTGCATGCAACTGGAATGTGTGATCACTTTAATAATGAAGAAGGCAGGACAGAAGTGCGCAGTGACTGTTAGACATGAATCACAGACAGCGCTGTGAGGATGCTGCACCTTTTTAATGGATAAATAATAAATATTAGTTTACGATGAACTTTCCTAAAACATTCCTAAACATTAATATCAGCAATAACGTTCAATAAACAAGAAAAATGTTCAAACTGTGCTCAGGCATTTGTAGTTATATGATACAATGCCTAATCTTGGATGTGTTTATTGTGGTATAAGGTTAGCCTATTCAGTAAATTAGTCCATTTCTAAAATAATAATAGAAATACAATGATTGCTAAGCTTATAACAATTCCAGTCAAACATAATTCCTAAAATACACAAGCTGGAAAAGTGTGTTCACTTGCAGTTTAAACACTTTGCTAATCGTCTTTGTTGCTAATTACTCTGAGCCGCCATATTGGAAGGGGCGGAATTCAATTTAGTAGACCCATTCGTCGTTGTTTGTAGTTACTGTGCCGCTTTACCCTGATTGAACTGGCTGTAACTCGCCTATACTGAAATGCAATTTTAAAAATTTAATAAGTATTGTCAATATTTTGATTGACCCAACGTCTGGAAATGTAGCTAAATGTAGCTCATTACTTACTTAACTCCAGCATAAACTCTCTCATAAAAAAATATATATAATCCTACTGCAATTTGAAAAGTTGCCCCCTCCAAGATGGCGGAGCTGTAGACGTATCTAAGGTGTCCTTTTTTAATATGGAGGGGAGAGTACATCACGTGACGTGGTGCGCCTTTGCCCCGCCCCTCACTGAGCAAAAGCAGTCAGGCAGCGGTGTGTGGTTGCAGGTGCTTCACTGAGCACGAAGTGTTTGATCGCACAAAGCGCTGCTTCTGTACCTGAACATTCGTGGATTAAGTCTTGTTTGTGGACATTTTAATGAAGATAAACATGAATCTGGGGATCCGCATTTCTCTGTTTCTGCTGGTTTGTGGTTTGAGCTCGACCTTGGCGCAGTCTAACATAAGTAAGATGATACATATATACTATATATATAGTTCTTTATTTTTATTATATGATATAGATATAGATCAGTGTAATAAAGATAACATGTTGTTTTTGTGTACATGTTATTATTTAAACTGTACAGCTATGCAATTAAGCAATCTTTATACATTATAATCCATCTCAAGAGATCACCTTTTTTCCTAAAAAAAAAAAAATCCCTTCATATATATATATATAAATATATATATTTTTATCTAATTACATTATCTGATAATGGAGAGACAATTCAATACAGTAACAAAAGTAATAAAAGTTTTGTTTTAAACAGTTTGTTTCGTTACATTCCATTCCATTCCATCATGAACCATCACCTGTTTTTTTTTTTGTCTTTTTTTTAAAAAGTGATTTTTTAAAAATCTAATAACATTAACTGATAATGCACAGACATTACAAAACAGTAAACACATTGAACAGCTGAATTACATTTGTAGCTGAATATAATTCAACTAGGATTATCATTATACTATTTTTAATTTGAACCATTTATTTTTATATCACCCTCTCTTCTAAAATGTTTTTTCTTTCTTATTTTTATTTAATCATCTCACAAAACACTAAAAACTCACATTACATAAATAATTCAGCGAGACGTTAAAGTCTCTTCAGTTTCAGTGGTACGTCCTGTACATAAGATTTCACTTGAGATAAAATGATCATTTTACTTCTTTTGTATATAGTTTGCTTTAAACACAAAGGCACATAATTATCCGATACTACAACTGTTCCTTTTCGTGTGATCTGTTCTTCACAAAACCCTGACATCAGGTTTCTTTTCATTTTAAAACCAGACCTTTTTGACTATAAAGTGCTGGACTTAAAAAACTGAGCATCCAAAAACGCTCTTATCCCAATTTGTGATTGTTTGAAAGCCTCTTGTTGTGCTGTACATCTGAATGTACCAACTCAGAGCTCAAATCCCTTCAGTCCTTCATCCTTTATTCCTAAGAGACCTCGTGCAATCGCTTGAGTGTGTTGGTAAAAGTAGGCCATGGAAACATCTGATCCCACAGAGGTCCGTGTGTTAAACAGACCTACAACTGTGTTGAACCAAATGATTTCCTGGATTTCCAACTAACATTTATCGCATCTTTCTTGCTGTTTTTCTTTCTCTAGCTTGTGAGAGCAAGAGCAAGACAAGCTGCGAGGAATGTTTGACTAATGTGTCGGTAAGCAAGGCCTTTTATTTATTTATTTTTTTAAAATATACTTTATTCATTTATTTGGCACTCCAAAGTCTATGGCATTTTTCAGTATTTTTTTTATTTCTTTTTAATTTATACAATTATTGAATTCTCGACTCTGATTGGTCAGTAGGTGTTGATGAATTTTCTATAGCATCATTTGTGACTTTAAATTTTCCAACACAGGATTTATTTTTTTTTTTTTGCAACACAACAAGCTACATTTTTATTATTCATTTCACAAAAAGAGAGAGAAAACAGAGGCTGGTGAGGGAACGACTGTTTATAGCTGCTATAACATAAGTGATAACTAACTTATAAGTGATAAGAACTAACTTGTTTCATAGACTATCCACAACATTAGATATAACTATAAACGGATAAAAAGTACAACTTGTTGTTTAGTAAATGAAAAAAATCTTTGTATGTAATCGTTGACAGATTGCTGTGGAAGAAACACATGCTGTTATTGGAATAATCAGCTTCATCACTGATTATTTTCCTGTAAAAGCACACCCCTGAAGTGTATTATTTCTAACTTAAAATTCTCTCATGTTGTAAATGTTGCATTTTAATTTGAACTGATCTTTTGCAGTTGATTAGAAGATGTGTAATTATTTGCTCTCCTGCACAACGGATGCATTTATCTCACACGGCCGGGAGAATGTGTACATTTTATTAGTCACGGTTTTTACATTTGACATGTTATTAGTTATCGTATCTCTCTTTCCACTCCACCGTCTCTCCATGTTGTTTTAACCTGTCACTGAATCACAGTGTCGAGTATTTGCATGTGGACACAGTGGCACACTGCCTCGCAGCTGTTCTGTACCACGTTTAGGAAGTGAAAAGAAGGGAGTCAATCAAGAAGACAATAGGTCAGGGTTGCTTTAAATGACATGCTGATAGAAAGAAATGAAAAAGAAGGGAAAAAGAGAAGCAGGGGTGTGTAGGAGTTGAGGAATGGGGATCTGGTGTCTCAGGTGTTTTGTATGTGTATGTGGTATCTCTTAATCACATCGTCACACCTGAGAAACAGGTCTGGGTAGTGTGTGTGTGTGTGTGTGTGTGTGTGTGTGTGTGTGTGTGTTTATGTATGTGTTCACTCTCTCTGTCTCTCTATCATTATAGAGTTGTCTTTCTGTCGAAACTGTAAAAACTGCATATTAATGTGATTAACATGATGAGATTGTAGCTTTATGAATTTCAAATCCACATTCAGATCTTAGTGAAGTTCAGTACACTGGATCTTTGAACAAATCACTGTCGAAGATTCTTTGCAAATATGAACTGATTATCTCCTCCCTCTTGTCCAAGTTTCGTTAAGAAAGAATCAGTTCTTCTTTTCCTGCTAAAGCTCCTGCATGAACTCGGTCTTTTCTACACAGATCCATTGTTCGTCCTACACACTTAAAATGTGCTCGATTAAACGAACAGTTCAAAAAAAAAGCAGCATTAATGATGTTATGCAACACAGAATTCAGTTGTATGACCAAAAAAATTTTTAGTACAAAATTATATATCCATGCTGTTATGTGCATTTATTGCACATAATCATAATCAATCACAATTCTACAACATCAAAATAAATGGTAAAAAAAAATCCAAAAATGTCTTGTTTGAACCACAGAAAAGAGTCGGAAATTTGTGTCTTGATGTAGTGACTGAAGTTTCATTAACACTCCTTACATAGAAACAGAAGTAGAAAAAAAAAGCAGTCCTGGCATTGAGATATTTATAAAAGATTATTGAATCCAGTGAGTAAGAGGCACAGATTTGATTCATGTCAGTGTACTGACTCAAATGAATCACACTCAAAAAAAATAAATCTGATGGGGCGGGGCTAAAAGAAAACGTTTCATGAGTTGCATGTAAAATATATATATATATATATCTGCATGTAAAATGTTTGCAGATTATGGATTTTTAAGTTTACAATTATGTTACCAGGACCAAGTAGCTTCCCACCGTCAGTAGTGTGTGTGGCGCTGGTACGAGTGTAAAGGCTGATTTATACTTGCTGTTAACTAGGCGTACACGTACTCAAGATGGCCGCTACTACTGAATAAACAAACTAACATCGTTTATCAAATCCTATACCTTAGTGTCAATTCTTGAGTATTGACACTAACTGATTTTTCTATTACAGTTTATGTTTGAATGTTAAAAACCTACATAAATTTACTGAAAGGTCTGTTTTGAACCAGTCTTCTGGATTTTCTAAATATTTCTGAATGCACGGCGGGGTTTTTTTTATTTGAGTCACGCCCACTGCAGAAAGTTTTAAAGAGAAGCGGAGCTCGTCAGTCTGTTTAACGTTACTGTGCCTGAAATCGCTAAACACTTGGAAAGCAGATGGACAGAGATGTTTCGGCTCTGATGTGCCTTCTAGTGGACACCACTTTTAATCCTTCAGATGTACATAAGACACGCAGGCGGGTATGTGAACAATTACGCTTGCGTAGGAGCTGCTCACGCGCACGTACGTGTGGTGAAAGTGAAGTATATTTGTGTTTTAACGAGCACACCCCTGTTACTGCATGTTTAAAAGCATCGAGTGAAACACTTTATTACCATATTCGAGTCTTCAGCTCATTTCTCATATAAACAGTGTGTGTTAATCATTCTTTAACCTTCATCAGCGTCAGGTTCTGACCTCAGGAATGCTGTCGGTTGGATATTTTTGGCTTGTGGATTATTTACACCCTTTCATTGCTCAGAAATTCCAGTCATCCTGCTGCACCTGATATGCTCGTACCAGCACCACGCCCATTTCATTGTCTCTGCAGTTTGCATTGGTTCAATCCAAACATATAGCTGAGTAAGTGAGTGGCATAAAACTCTTTAACCGCTGAGCCTTTGTGTGTGTTAATGTTACAGTTTACATCCTCATTTCATGTTTATAAAAACGCAAAGCGCAAAGTTTTTTTCTTTTCCTCATTTTTTTTTTTTTTTTTTTTTTTTTTTTTTTTTTTTTTTTTTTTTGGCAAAACTGATTGATCAGATGGTAGACTGATGATGATGGTGAGATAAGGCAGGGTTGCTTAATGGTAAAAAAAAAAAAAGGTCAGTAAAAATTCGGGCTGTCTCAGATATAAGGAACATTTGCGTAAAATGCAGTTTGAATAACATCAGTTCATTATTATACGTTATTATGCATATTAGGCGTACGCATATAACGCACATAAATTATATCGTTATATAAAGTGTACAGATGAGAATGAGTAACAGCAATCACATAAAGTGCAAGTAGTCTACTCATAGTCATACTCAAACTATGCTCATAGTTTCATCATTTTGTCTGTTAATTCACTTTATTTTACTTATAAACACAGCTCACACACATACACATAACAGACTTTGCATTTACAGTTTGCATAAAAAAAACTTGTTTGGATTCGATACAATAAATCTAAGATATGCAAAATGTTTAACGTCTATTAAAATGACCCTGCAGTAACAAAAAGATGACCCAATTATACACACAAATCATGGACCTGGCAACCCTGATGTAGAACATACACTCTATAGCCAAAAGTATATGGACACCTGACTGTCACACCCATATGTGGTTCTTCCACAAACTGTTGCCACAAAGTTTGAAGCACACAATTGTATAGAATGTCTTTGTATTTCCCAATTTCCCTTCACTGGAACTAAGAGGCTCAAACCTGTTCCAGCATGACGATGCCCCTGTGCACAAAGCGAGCTCCATGAAGACATGGTGAGTGGAAGAACTCGAGTGTCCTGCACAGAGCCCTGACCTCAACCCCACTGAACACCTTTGGGATGAACTGGAACACCGACTGCACCCCAGACCTCCTCACCAACATCAGCGCCTGATCTCACTAATGCTCCTGTAGCTGAATGAACACAAATCCCCACAGCCACGCTCCAGAGTCTAGTGGAAAGCTTCCCAGAAGAGTGGCGCTTATTATAACAGCAAAGAGGGAATAAATCTGGAATGAGATGTTCAACATGCACACGCGGGTGGATGGTCAGGTGTCCGAATACTATTGGCTGTATAGTGTATAATAGACACAGTCTCACCTCCTTAAACTCATGAAGGTACCTGCAGGTTTTCCTAATTGTGTGATGCACACTTGATTGTTCAGTGCTCTAAACTGATGAAAGGTCTCTTTATCAGCTGACGAGTGAATTGAGGTGTGTTAAGAACGTCAACAAAAACGGCACAAGAGGAGGTGTGGCAGTCTGACACTGAGCTGTAATTAGACCTCTTAGGCATCACAGTTTAGGGCATTTTAAACCCCTGTATGTCATTTGCCTTAAATGACATAACACTTGGGGCGAAAAACCCAAAATGAAACATGAGTCATAAACACAATTATGGAGATTTGCAGGAAATTATTCTTAAAGCCAGGGTTCATTTACACTTACTAGAAAACTACACAAATATAACACAGTTATTGGTGTTTTAAAGTAAGTCAGTGCTGACCTAGGAGACAATAGACCTAATAGATGATTAATAAAAATAATAATAATAATAATTGTTCTTTTCTGTTGATTTTATGCCACTTTGTTAATGCTAATAATAGTAATAATAATAATAATAAGAAGAAGAACAATACACCTTATGAAACAGCATTTAACTATAAAATTGTACTTGCTAAAAATGTACTCTATTATTTTAAATTCATTTACTCATATTGAAACAAAATCAATATTGCGAAAAAGGGTGGGGTGCAAGTGTACTTTTCCATACAGAGGTTATACTTTTCCATCCAACTTTATTGTTTAAAATGCACAATAAAGATGTGTGTTTGGAAAAAAAAAAAACCTCTTTAGCAACACTGAACTTAAATAATTAACTTGAGTTAACTTTCCTTTCAGCTTTTTAGCTTTCAGACTGGGAAAGATGCAAAGGAACTCACGAAAAATATAAAATAACTATTAATGTCTATTAAATAAGTAATTTAATAACAGTATAGAAAATAAAATTGATCCTCAATCATGTGTCTGTACTGGTGACATCTGAGTGGAAAACGTTTTCCTTTTTATTTTACTTTTAATATTTTGGTATTTAAACCTGCGCCTCTTTAAAACTGTTTTAAAAGATGTTTTTAATAAATCCGACATAACTATTACTAACTTACTCAAGCATCCCTACATATACTGAGCACGGACAGCTTTTATTGTGTACTATTTGCTCTGGGAAGTAATTTGGCCAGTCTGAGTGTCTTATTTCTTTTTTTCTTCTGTTCTCTTTTGCAGTGCCTGTGGTGTATAAAAACCGAGTCATGTTTGACATACCCTTACCGTACTATCCTGCCTCCCAACTCTCTGTGCCCGCTGAAAGATGCCCGCTGGGGACAGTGCATGAGTACGAGCCTACGCAAGCCTACTGTACACTTTATACTTCACACACTGATAACAAAAGCCAAGAGCTGATAGCGTTTTTGTTCCAGTGCAAACCAAACAGAGACCTCAGACTTGAGTATAAATGTTTGTTCTGACTGCATGCATTTACGAACAAAATGGAGACAAAGAAATGTACTTAATGGCAACATCACTGCGTTTGGTTTCATAAATGTGGTCAAGTAGAACGTGTAAAGATATTAATAGTGAAAAAAAAAAATCATTTGAATTTGAATCTCTCTTTCTGAATGCGTAACTCTTCTAGATGTCATACATTGTCTTCAGTCTGGTCTGGGGACAGAGAGGCTCCTTTTAAACCTTTCAGCCAGTTTACATTTTTGGACTGTTGTCTCGTCCCAGTTCACACCCACATTTCATTTTTAACCTCTTGCAATTCTTCTTATTTGTAGATAAAATTGAACATTTTTTTGCACAGCGCCACGTTTGTATTTATAGTTAAGGAATTTAAATCCTGTCATTATCTAATAAGCTAATTAGCTCACTTATAGATGCGAAGTGCTCTGCTTCTTATTGTACTCTTTATTTTCTTAATGACTCAGTAAACTTCCAGACCCTGATCATTACGCTGTCAGTGTTTGGCGGGATCATCATCATCGCCTTCTTTATCTGCCTCTTCTGTTGCTGCAAGTGTGAGAACTGTGGGTAAGTTCACAAAACGGCCTTTTTTGACTCTCTTCAGGCAATGTAGACGTCTAGCATTAATGCACGTGGTGCTATAAACTTCCGGCAGTGACATGAGTTTATTTACGTCACATTTTTAAAATCGTAGTCTGAGCAAGATCATATAGACAAAAGAGACATGGACGTGCTTTTGTCATTGTTTTTCGTTCCACAAACTCTCCCGCCTCTTTCAGAAACTCCATCCAAGAGCGCAAGATGCAGAGGAATGCAGACAAGAAGTCATCCGCACAAGAGCAGCGGTAAATTTATTCATGACGAAGATTCAGTCTGAGGGTGCTTTCACATATGCAGCATTTAGTCTGTTTGAATTGAACCCTCGAGTGTTTTCATGCTCGGTCCGGTTCTTTACGTTAAGAGTAATCAGACTCCGGTGCGGAACAAAACAGCCGGTCTGAGAGCGTCGGAATGTAGTTGGGTTGCGGAGAGAAAGTAATTCGACTCTGAATCGACTCGTGTGCAGGAAGTGAATCAGACTTACCGTGCAGCATTTTTGTAGACGTGAGCTGCTAAATTTGGCAGCAAGGTGCAAACTGAGCCAAAGGGCAGAGCTGTAGAGCTGCAGAAATGTAATGTGTTCTGGAGATTTGAACAAATTTGAAAATACTTCCTGGATGTGAGACTGAGTATCGAACCATTTGTTTAGCCCTGACTTTGTATTCTCCATACTCTGCTGATTTCTGTCATTTCTACACGGCTTGTTTACGTTTTTCCATCATATTTTTACAAGGACATTTTCAGTCCTGTATGCCCCTCAGATATGTTTTTTTTTTTTTTTTTTTTTGCATTTGGTGTGTTTAATGATGTGCTGTGTGAAAACAAACCAAATAGCTAATGAAAGCATTCAGATTCGAACTCGAACAAATGGACTAAAAGGTGTGAAAGCACTCTTAGTTTGTTGAAACCCTGGAATTATAAGGTTCTATCTGAATAATGAGCTACATTTTTACATGGTATTGAATTTATGTAAGAGGTTATACGCCAAAATAGCTTAGACATGTAAGAATATATATATATATATATACACTGCCCTCCAAAAGTTTGGAAACGCCTGAACAAAATAGGGTTTTTGGGCAATATCAGCATAAATCCTCTTTAGTTAGTGACCATTTTGCA
>CM040976.1:32098389-32149268 GCA_022985145.1 Pangasius djambal | reverse complement strand
TTTAACTGGTTTCTGATCGCTCAATAGCACAGCTTACTGGACGATGCTAACTCCTGAACTTCTTCTCAATGTTCACTCCATACAAGCTTACCGTAAACCTTAGAATTTATTTATGTAGGTCAAAATGAAAGTTTTTAATATAAAAAGAAATGAAGACTGTTGGACTGTTGTCATTTAACTGTTACTTGCAAAAAAAAAAAAAAAAAAAGAAAAAAAGAAAAAAAGGAATTAAATTCTTTTTATACAAACATGCTTTATGTGTTTTTCCTTTGTCTGACTGTTTCACCAGTGGCACTGATGCTCTGTTGTTACATTCACTCATCTTTGATAAGCACTTTATCCTGGTCGGAGTCTCGGTGGATCCGGAGCTTGTCCCGGGACCCCTGGAGCTTGAGAGGATAATTCAAATAACACCAACATGTGTGTTATCTGTCATAACTTTTTATTTATTTATTTATTTATTTTTTTATTGTGCGACACTGATATTTTGGAATAAGCAAATTAGCCTTCTAAAAAAGTCACATGATTAAATATGACTTCTGAGCACTAAACAATCATGTCCAATCCAGATATTTCTGTAAGAGGTTTAAGAATCACATTATTACAAAATAATTTCAGAATCCAAGTTAAAAAGCTAATTAGAAAATTAGCATTCCAAGGTTGTTGTTGTTGTTGTTTTTTGCAAAACATGTTTAACATGTACAAGATGGCTGCCAAATTTAAAATGCAAAAGTCCACTTCCTCTTAAACACACGCCTCCACCAAAAGCCCCGCCCACAGAGTTTGATTGACAGGAGTATCTCTGACAAACAGGAATTTGAATTTATTTTTTTATTTTTTGTATAGTTGAAGATTAGATGTTCTAGCTTTTCCCTTTTTTTTTTATTTTTTTTTTAGCTTTTTCAATATGCATTTAATTTTTTTTTTTTTTTTTACATTAAACTGACTTTATTTTTGCATTTTAACTAACCATTGGACATTTTCTATACAGAAAAAAAAAACAATTAAAATCTAATTCTCATCAGTTTTACAGCACTTACGAGGAAAACACACCGGAATGAACAAAATGAACTCCATGTTTTTTTTGTGTGTGTGTGTGTGTGTGTGTGTGTGTTTTATTTTTTTTTTCTGGCCTCAGTCTGGGCGGCGCTTGTTGTGCGCGAGCCCGGCGCGTTTGAATCAGGGGGGAAAAAAGAAAGCGCGCACTAGTGACGCGCGCTCCCGCGAGGTTCGGACCACGTGACCCAGCGACGTCCAATCACGTCCGGAGGAGGTAAAGAGTGGCGCGTTCTCGTGGCGGCTGGGGAGGACAGGCAGTTGTAGAGAGCGCATCTTGTGTAAATTAAAACAAACCCATTCTTTTTTGGCAAAAATGTCCGAGGATAAGCCTAAGGTGAGTTCTGCACATTTTTTTTTTTGAAAAAAGAGGTGTGATGGAGGATGTTGCAGACTGCAGAGTGAGTTTATTGCGGATGGCTTTGCGCAGCCTCGCTCTACAGGGCAGATTGCGCATTTTGTGCGGGAGAAATGGACGCCGGCGTGCAATCATTGTATTTTTCCGCTCTTTCTCCTCATCTAAACGTTTAATCCGCGTGTGTGTGACTTTCAAAATGTCGCCTTGTGAGAGGATTCGAGGCGACGTTGATTAAAACTGTGATGTTTGCTTCTGGCGCGATTTTCCCCCCCAATCCGCCGTCTTTCCTTTGCGGGTTTTCTTCCTTTGTGAAAGCGAAGTGGCGCTTCTCGGCCACGTTACGCAAGTGGCGTAAAAAAAATGCCGCAAGCACGAGCGCGCGATTGGTTGCGCGATAACGAGCCGAGAATCGGCGGATTTCATGAGATCTCCCCGGTTTAGTCTGTATATCCGCCTGAAACGTGCGGCACGAGCGGTTTCTTTAACAGCGGCCGCTGCTGCTGCGCCAGACGAGGTGCGAAAATGGCGCAGCGTACTCTACGCAAACAGCGCATCGCTCCAACAACACGATGATGGATGACCGCATGTTTATCGCGACATGTGCCCGGTGTGGTGGGTGGCTGTTGTTTTTGGGGACTGATTTAAAAATCTTTGATATTATTAACGTAAGCGCGTCCAGCTTCAGCTGATGAGAATTTTGTACGTATCTTACGCAAAAAAACCGGTATGCACGAAAAACCAGCACGCGCATAACAAGCCAGAACCCCTCCCCCCAATCCCCTCTAATCCCCCCTCCCCAATCAGAAATCAACAAAATGTTCTCCAGGCCTGATTCAGGATGTAAATACAACATGTTGCTTGAACTACACATCCATGGAAAGCTTGTGCATGCATCTTTAGGCCATGATGTCATTGCTTTAGGGTTTATATTGTGTGTTTTGTGTGTGTGTGTGTGTTTTTTTTTAAAATTTATTTAGGAGGGAGTGAAGACAGAGAATGACCACATCAACCTGAAGGTGGCTGGACAGGACGGCTCTGTGGTCCAGTTTAAAATTAAGAGGCACACACCGCTCAGCAAGTTAATGAAAGCGTACTGCGAAAGACAGGCGAGTGCCTCGCAATGCTTCTCTGTTTTTGCGTTAATAGCAGAATGAGATCAGATATAGTTTTAGTTTCACTTTGATACACTCGCAGAAAAAAAAAATGGTACTGAACCTTTACCCTTCCTTGTTGCCAGAGTTTACCTGTGCATCATTCACCTGGAAATGTGGAAACAGCATTCCTTAAAGAAAGATTTAAAGTACATAATTAGACTGTAATTAGTTTTTTGTAATTAGTGCACTGTGTACATCTTTCTAAAGAAAAGATACTGCGGATGTACCCTTAAAAGTACCACCACAGCGAGGAGGAAAAGTACAGCTTAGTACCCTTTTTTCCCCTCATACTGTACTTTTCCAGAACGCTCGAACCTGGAACGCCACACTAAAAATTGCTGGGTGGAAAATTTGGGTTAATTTGGAAAACCTAGCTTTGGGTCCGGTATGGACTTAACCTAGCCGTGTTGTTTTACCCCAGCAGGGTGGGTTGGGATTTTATTTTTATTTATTTATGTATTTATTCATTCCAACTTGTAGGTAAAATAACAACTTTTCTGATCTGTAGACTCCAGTGCTAGCTGATAATCCGAGATAACGTTACAGAAGACACGAGGTAGCTTTTAACTAGCTAGAAGTAACTTTTAAAGTTTTTGTAGCAACCCAATATTAGGTAGCAAAATGTTAATCGTAAATCTACTTATGTAAGAATTTAACCTAATCTTTCTTACTGAATTTTTTTTTTCTTACAATAATGCTAATTTGACTTATTTACTTATTTTTTCCAGTAAGCCAACTTCATCCTCGCAAACAATGTTAGCTAGCGAACTTCTCGTCAGCGGGACTAATATGTCATGCTGTGAAGCCGAGCTACATGTTCAAGTCGTTTCCTACATATTGTCTAGATTTTACAGAAATATAATTTCGAAAGGCTTAACTTAACCATTAGTTAGGTGCGAACAAAAACTTGCGTTTCTTGCAGTTGCAGCTGATTTCTGTTACTTCAGACTTTTTCTGGTTTCTGCTCTGTGGAAAATTCCAGAAACTGAATCTTGATGCGTTCCCAAACTCAGCATCAGCCACTAGATCCCCTGGATCTCCACCCTTAACATCAGTACTGGTTTTGCTCTTATGTTGTTGTTTTTTTTTTTTTTGGTTGTTTTTTTTGCAGGGATTGTCGATAAGACAGATTAGGTTTAGGTTTGATGGACAGCCGATAAACGAGACGGATACACCAGCACAGGTGAGCTTGTGACCCTCATCTACCCCCGCGTTCACACCAGCGAGCAACAAAGCGACGCTCATTTTCTATATACGCCATTTCAGCTACAGCGCAACAATTGGATTGAGATTTTCTGAAATACGACACGATAAAGCAACAAATCCAAGTGATCAAGTGATTCCTCGGACCAACGCTACAGCACGTGTGGTCCGATATTTCTTCAGGTCCCCACTCACAACTTTGGTTCCTACCTGCAGCTAGTTTCCCATTTACTGTTTTATCTCGCAAAAGTGGAATAAAAATGTATTATGGTTTCATTTCATCCTGTTGTTTACAAACTCTCATCGAATGTGAATAGAGACATTACAAAGAAAAATAAAGCTCGGAAAGCAAGTAGCTTGCTTTGCTAATCTGCCAGCGGAGCTAGTGCGTGGCCGAGCACAACGTGTAAATCAAACATAAATGCATTTTAAACAAAAGCGCTGTGTGTAGGCTAAACATTTTGGCTACATTCTCACTGTGACTTGTCGCTTGCTAGTGTGAACGTAGGGAAAGGTTTCTTATAACGAGTTGTCTGTTAGTTGCTAATATTGATGGTGGTTAAAGTTATCCTTGAGGAGATGCATTCGTGCGTTTGCATGGGTTTTGAACAACTCCCAATCATCTGTGCTAGCATACTAGCCACAGTATTCGGTATAGCAGCTACCTGGTAATGTTAGCATTATTAAATGAAAATGTCACTGTCTTAACAAAACTTTCTTGTTTTGGCAGTTGGAAATGGAAGACGAGGACACTATCGACGTATTTCAACAACAAACAGGCGGCCATCGCTAAACCCTCTCCTCCACACAGCGGGGCTCTGCCTGGGCTGTTTTATTTGACTCGATCCCCAAAATGTTTAACTGTGCTGTTTATTTACTCCTTTTTGTCATGTTGGTTTGGATGTCCTCCCTAGTTTTCATAGGGTTGGGCTCTCATTTTTTTCTTCTTTTTTTTTTACCCCCCCCTTCTCCCAATATTTAAAGATACATGAGGTAACGTGGCTAAGAGGCGAGTCCAAGATGGCTGCCGTAAGGTTCAAAATGGCTGCCGCTGTATGAACAGAAGGCCCATTTTCTTGAGAAAGCCAAGCCCTGAGTTTCCTGTCCTGATAAATAAAAACAGTTCATTCCCATTATCAGTATGAAACCTGCCAAATTTGTGAGGAGACCTGATTTGATTTTTTTTTTTTTTTCTTCTTTTTCTTTTTCTCTGTCTTGTGCAGCTTTAATTCTATTTTTAATCCACGTCACGTTTGTTAGCTGAAAGGATGCCCATCCAGCCTTGTTATTTGGTCCAAATGCAGAGATTAAAGGGAACTTCGGTCTCTTCTCGGACCAGATCCCAAATATGTCCCGGATTAGTCCAGGTTTTTATTATAAATCTCATAAGTCCCTATTTTCCCCTGTCATCTCTTTCAAAGGCAACAAGTCATCACTCTCTCTGCTCTGTGACTACCGTCTGTCACCCCGAAGAGGCATAGTCTTATTCGTCCCCCGTAAAGTCTGGCGTCCATAAGGGTTGGGACTGAATCAGCGTCCATGTGGTCTCATTTTTTTCTGTACTGATTTGTACATTATTTGTTGTCCTTTACTACTGTATACAATAAATATAGTTTGGTACTCAGATTTCTTGCCAGTGCTTTCTGTCTGTGTCTAAATCTTGTGTGAATACATGAATTTTCAAAACTCAAGTAGATTATTGTCCAAAAAAATGTTTAATATTTTATATATACAGATAAAAAATCCATACAAACCAACTTTAGGAGAACTTTCAATACATAAGCAAATGTAAAACAGCACATGTATAAATAAATGCAAAGGCACTTGAACTTTCAACTTTGCATAGTGTCTTAATGTTTTTAAGTAGCTTCTCTATTGAGTTACAGTAACAGAGAGCTGTTATTATATATTATACAAAATATATTTGATGGATTTAAAAAAAAAAAAAAAAAACCTGAAGTGCAAAATTGTTAAAATTGAAGAAAATCAAGTGTCATGTAGCCCATTTTCTCAATAGCTACTATTTGTAATCATGAAATGATGTAAGATCCAGATTTGCAGTATTTGTTATAAAAAAGTCTTTTCTGTGAAATCTTCATTGAACTTTTTGTGTGTTTACTTTGCTAGAAATAAACAAGCACCACAACATAGTTGGACTTCCAGACTGTGTTTCTCCTAGACACCCTCATAAAAACACTGAAATGGCTTCCGAGTGGGAGAGTCTGAATATAGAGCCACTTTGGAGAGCATTTCCTGCGGATGGAGTGCTTGCAGCACTGTCAGTAAACTTGTGTCCCCTAAGCTTCTCCTACACAGAAGTAGCCCTGGTAATCTGTATGTTCCCTTCGTTAAGTGTAGGAGTGCTTTGCTTCATTCACATTCTTGATGTATTGGAAATCTTTAGGTGATTTGGCGTAGCTAGGAACAGACACAGTGCCACACGGTGTCTCTTGTTGTGTACAGTTATTTACACATCATTTCCTCCAGCTCAAGTCTCCTCAGCTCATAAGATGAGACGAAACAAACAAGCAAAGAACTGAGAGATCTTCCAGTTCCAAAGGGTTACTACATACAGAACTGTATGCCCTCAAGCATGTTAACCTGAGTATATAAGTTTTCAGCTTAGCTTCATTGAGTAATACATGACTGATGTTGTAAAAACAACAGCAACAACAAAAAAAACATGCTTGGAATTTCTGGAAATCATTACCCTTCTTATTTACTGAAGCACCATGTTGCTTTTACAGCTTTTCTTTCTTTCTGTATTATGACACTGGCCAGCAGGGGGATGCCTCTTGGTGTGACTGATGCTTGAAGTTCACCACAAGGTTGCGCCAGTGGGCTACAAAACCAGTTCAGAGCGCAGCTTTAGGGCGTGCGTTTACACCAACCCAGCTTCTCTGCACATCCGATAAAACTGTCCTCTCTGTGCAATCAGGTTAGCGGGGGAGTCCATCTCCATTATGTGCCCTTTGTCCATTACAATAACCCTGCAAAGGAGCAATACAACGTGATTAATTTCTGGTTTTGCATCTTCGTTTTTTCTAATGTATTACTACCTCCAGTCTCAACCAGATGCCCTGGAGAGCTTTCTAAAAAAAATAATCGAATAGCACACATCCTATTCGTATGTGTATTTATATCTGTTTAGAACACGTTATCTGTTATCTGTTCATTGTGAATAATGTATTCCTATTCGGTTACATCGCTACAAGCTACATACTGTAAACACTTACTTGGTGTAGTCCATGATGGTGTTGAGTCTGTGTGCAATGGTGAGCACCGTGCAGTCCTCAAACTGGCTGCGGATGGTGGACTGGATTAGCGTGTCTGTTTCCAGGTCCACTGCCGCCGTGGCTTCATCCAGAACCAGGATCTTCGTCTTCCGGAGGAGAGCCCTCGCCAAACATACTAGCTGCCTCTGGCCAAGACTGTAGGACAAGAAAACAGTGATCCTCTAAAATTCATGTAACCACCAACGGCCAATAGAGATGTAAATACGTTAGCAATATGGAATGTTAAAAGGCCAATGAATAGTATCGTAGATATTTAGCATCATTCAATCGTTAGATGGTGTTATAGAGGCTCAATGTTCTCACCTAAGGTTTTCTCCTCCTTCAGAGCACTCGTAATTAAGTTTATCAGGCAGCCCGGAGACAAAGTGCTTCAGATGCGCCAGTTCTAAGGCGCTCCACACTTCCTCATCCGAGAAGGCGTCAAATGGGTCCAGATTCATACGCAAGGATCCGGAAAACAGCACTGGATCCTGTAGGAACATGCGAGAGAACCAACCAGAGGAGACTTTTAGAAGCCTTTCAGATATAATGCTAATTGCTAAAGCTAATTTCATATACCAGTGGTTATGCTATTTTTTAAATTGCACAAGGTACGTGTTTTGTTTTTTTTGTTTTTTAAGTCACAAGACTCTCACCTGTGGAATGATAGTGATGCGGGATCTCAGATCATGAAGGCCAAGCTTAGCAATATTCACCCCATCTATGTAAATCTCTCCTTTCGCTGCCTCCAAGATGCGGAAAATTCCCAGGGCCAGTGATGATTTCCCTGCACCGGTCCTTCCTACAATGCCGATCTGAAAGCATAGCAGTGCAATTTAATGATTAACGAAAATGACATGCTGTAAATGATGCACTAAACTGAGCAGTATATTGGTATGATGAATTAACAATCCTTTTTTTTTTTACCTTCTCTTTTTCTTGGATATGTAGGGAGATCCCTTTCAAAGCAAACTCAAGACCTTTACGGTACTGCAGCCCATAATCCTGGAACTCTATGGTTCCTGTTTGAGGCCAAGCAAGTGGGAGTGAAATGTCTTCTGAGCTCCATGCAGCCTGCAAAGAGAAAATTTAGAATGCTTTTCTCCCCATTTATGGACAAATATGATTCAAAAACTTGTTTCGATTTTAGGCCAGAGGTTGTTTGTATTCAATTACACACGTGTCAGAATACAGGATCAGATTTGACTTTTGGAATAAAACACTTGGGGGTGTGCTATAATAGGAAAATGATCAGAAACAGGGTGGTCCTATATGCATATAGCAGCTATAAATAGCCATTCCTTCACTAGTCTTTCTAGTTTTCTCTCTCTCCTTTAAAGTTATTACACAAAAAAAGGGGGGGGGGACGCTGAGACTGGAGACCACTTTCATAAACGTTAAATAAATGTCGCCTTACAGAATGTCATGATTACATGTTTTTTTCTAAACTGATTACGTGGAGCATCTGTCATACACGTCCCTGTGACTTCATCGATACTCCAGAAATGATAAAACAATTTTAATGAATATAAACCTGTGATTTGCAGCCAGAACTACCATCAGAGATGCTGTTATAAAAAAAAAATAATAAAAAAATCAACCAATCCGAATTCGAGAATTCACTAGCCCTGTGGTGTAAAACTGTATAAACATATACACAGATGAACTGGCCCACATTGTTCAGTGTTTGCTCACCTCTTTGGGCGTGTCTGCATACTCTTTCACTCTCTCAACCGACACTATGTTGTTCTCCACATCTGTCCATGACCGCACAATCCAACTGAGGATGCCTGTCACCTGAAACATAAACATAAAGCTTAGTTCAAATCCGTACTGGAAGTTTGGGATCTGGATAAGCCTGGACTAACCCTTTCGGTTTCCTTGACATCTCAAAAAGCCCACAAATGTAGACATATTCAAACAGGTAGTGCTTTTGCAAGACGGTAGGATTTTCTTTGAGGTTAGACAGCATATAAGACAGAACATTGCAATAGCGGAAAGAAGATAAGAAAGAAGGATATAGTGACAGCTCCAGGAGATAATGTTGGGATTCCATGGTTGGAATTGCGAACATTCAGTAATAACTCTCACCTGGAGGGAGTGAGACACCGCCAGGCCGACAATCCCAGGACTCAGAGTGTCTTTGCCCATCACAGAGAGAATGGCAGCAGCGAGAACGACACCATTACCCAGGAGCTCCAGGTTCACAGCCAGCCACCTGCAGAGGAGCAAATAAACACTTGCCAACTCCACGGATCCCACAGGGTTTTTTTTTTTTTTTTTACAAGTCTTGTTTGAATGAAAGCGATGTTAACAGCTGTGACGTTTGCAAAGAAAGGGTATAATCCCAGTCTGTTAACACTTTTGACCTCTACAAGACCTCTGTAGCTTTTTTCTGAAACTGGTTTCAAATGTCCGTGTGCAACGTTTGCAAACAAATGGCAGCCTATGCTTTCAGAAGGTCACTTTGTTATTCCATACTGCTACCTTGGCATTTTTTAACAACACTGTAACCTCAGAATGTCATGCTGCTGGATAGAGCAAGAGCATAGCATAGGAAGGAAATGTGTAATGCATTTGTTTATATCACTCTGGAGGAAGTAGATACATTTGAGACAGGATGCAGTCCAAGGATAGCATTTCAGGGTCAAGAGTCTTGCTCAGTGGCTCAACAGTGGTCCTCTGGCAGTACTTGGTTTTGACCCTTCTAATTACTAGTTAACCACTAATTTGTATCCAGAGACTTTTTCTGTAACCAAAGTGTGGCAGAATCCATTCCAAGAATGCGTACATCAGAGCTGCTGAAGGTTAATGGCTAAATTAAAGAGCCCAACAGTGGAAACTCTAAGGTTGTTTTCACACTTGTGGGTTTTTCTGGACTCTGGGCCGTTTGCTCATTGAGTTCATATGGTTCATATTTACATATGGTTCACAACAGTGTGAAAGCTGTTTTCAAGCCTGTTTTCGAGAACCAATCCCTGGTCCTCAAATGGTGGTCTGGGGCTTTAACTGAACCATGGTGCAGTCTGCAAAGGTGTGGAAGCTATCTGCTTTCAGCACTGCATGCCCAGTAACATGATTGGTTCAACTTGTCACATTACTTCCTGTTTACTTTCGAGATGCTGGTGAAAGGGTTGTTATTGTCAGAGGATGAGATGGAACTTCTTATACAAGAATGATGCTTGAGTATTGGTACCACAGGAAAAAAATAATAATAAAAAAAAACAGCAAATGAACCTTTGTGCAATCTGTGTGCACAAAGGTTTGCACTATACTTCTAGGGGAAAGTAAACCTGCAATTATGAGTCCCTCCCCCAAATGAGCTCAGAACCGGTCCTGGTTGCAGAATCATGTATTTGGACCAAATGTGAAAACATCTTTAGATTTGAACCTTTATAACATTGTGATCATTGCGCCTGAACTTTACCCACTGAGCAACCTGTGACCATCAAGTAAGGGCAAATCAATAGCTGAACTCAGTAGTTACAGATACCACCTTAGTGATCATATTTTCCCAGAAGCCAAAGGTTAAATGTGTCTTACCTGGTTGCTACAAATCGGGGGAAGTAGGCGGTCTGGTTGTGATCCACCCTCTGATTGGCCTGCAGAATGAAGCGTGGTTGCTCACCAAAGGCCCGGATCACACTGGCGCCTTGCACCGTCTCGTTAAAGTGGGTGTAGATGGGAGAGCGACTCACGGACTCCAAACGCCTAAGCTGGCATGATGTGGCCACATAGAAACTCTTCAGTGAGCAAGTGAGAGAGATAAAATAAAAAGTCAAAACCCAGTCAAAAGAATCCAACATTCCTGATGGTAAAAAAAGTCCAATCTGAACAGCACAATCGGTTTTTGTTTACCTGCACAAAGGCGTAGAGCAGTGCCAGAGGAAGAATGATGACTGCGGCAAAAGGTGTGGCAAGCAGCACTATGATGCACACCTCCATCAGCTTGAAGACATAGCCCAGCATCATCTTAAGGCCATCAGGTATCATGCAGTCGATGGCATCGATTTCCTTGGCGAAGCGATTTAGCAGATTGCCACTGGGAGTGGACTCAAAGAAGGACATGGGTGAGTGGAGCACGTTCTTCAGCAGGTCCAGGTGCAACTGGCGAGAAGCGATGATTCCCCCAATAGAGATGGCCACTGTGGTGCCAAAAATGGCTATGCCTGAAATATAAAATAGTGGGGTTTTTTTACACGGCAAAACATATATAACAAGACTGGATTTGTGGGTTAGCAAGCTAAGTTCAAGCTGATAGTGGAGTTGAATAAAGGTATTTTTGGTTCAGGCTGCTTATTCACCAGCAAGTCAAGGAAGCTGGACTTGTGTTAAATTCTCAAAGATGTTTCACCACTCATCTGAATGCTAATAAAGCCCACTGATTATGTACTGGTAGTTAAAAATTTTGGAATTGTGTATAGGACTGGGCAGTATCCACTCATCAATTACCTTGTGCAAACCCAAGAGCCCCGTAGACTCCCAGCTTCATGTCGGTGTTGAGCTGTGTACCGTTGATAATGGGCTCATCAGCCCACATGCTGAGCCAGTAGTTGTATGCCAGAGAAGCTCCCTGCTGAAAGGCGTACAGGAAGAGAATGGGCACGATCAGAGCCAAACCGATGGTGCGGAAGTACTCGACATACATCTCCAGTTTCACCTGGAAAGGTAGATGGAGACAGAAATCTGAGCAATGCCCATATAATAAGATCGAATACAGCAACACAGCATTGTTCATTGGTTATCTTGCTGAAAGCTGAAAGGTTTTAGTCTTAACTGTAATTTTATCCTTAGACTACATGACAAACTCACCCTGCCTATCCGAGCCTTGTCCACTTCAGTCAGTTTCCCCAGTTCTTCCGGAATTTGCTCCTGCTCAATATCAGGGTCTACACTCTGAATAGTGACACTGTTTGTGTCACCACTGAGGCAAAGAGAAGGAGGGTTAGTGAATGTAAATGGTTCTTTCACCTAATGAATCCTTATAAATATCTTTCAATGAGATACTAATCCAGGGGTTTCCAGTTTTATCTGCAAGATTGGACGCCCTTGTACTAGTATTTCTTTGGGTATACTCACCCAATAAGTTGCTCCTGAGAGAGGTCCCTGGAGAATGGCATGAAATCTGTTACACTGAGCCTTGAGCAGGACTTTCTGGAGCCTGAAACAAAAAAACAAGTTTTTCATTTGACATTAAAATTAATAGTTGAGCAATTTGACTAGGGGCTAATAAGACCATCCAAAAGGTGATGCATCAATACTATTTCACTATTACCAGTATTGGTATCGATGCAACCCTACTGTTCAAACATGACAATGTATTTTTGCTTAACACATTTAAAAAAAAAAGATAGTATTCTGGATATCCTGGAAGTTTGATGTACCTCTCTGTGTGGAGCACTCCTTCCTCTCAGAGCTGACGAAAGTGTGGATGAACTCTGCGAAGGCTCCATTACGATTCAGCAGCTCCTGGTAGGAGCCGCTTTCCGTGATCTCTCCCTCAACCAGCACCAGGATCAGATCGGCCTGAGGCAGGAAGCTTGTCCCGTGGGTCACCAGGATGCGAGTCTGCCAAAAGTAGAACAATGTAAACCTTCATAGAAACCTGCACTGCCAGCCAAGTGTTCAGGGATAATTTTTAGAAGTGTGTTTGAGCATTTTTTGCATACAGTGTGTTATGTCTGACTCCATGCCAAATCCAATGCATGCGAAAAGCTCAAACACTAGCACACATTTGCTCACATATAGTTGTCACGTTCACTGATGTTAAAATGGTGTTATTTCAATTCTCTCTTTGCTCTGTTGAAGGAAAAAAAGAAAGCGCTTTCATTCACCTTGTCTCTCAGCACACCCTTGGGCCCGATGACCTTATCAAAGATGTGCTGACCCACATGGGCATCCACAGCAGAGAGAGGATCATCCAGCAGATAGATATCAGCTTTCCTGTAGACTGCACGAGCCAGACTCACCCTCTGCTTCTGACCTCCAGACAGGTTCAAACCCTGCGAACAATTTAGGAATTTTAAAACACACTTGCAAAAAATAGTTATGAAATATATGTTTGGGAGAAGGACAACGCCTTCTTCATAGTTAACTTCCTATAAAATCCCATCTCTCTTTCTCCACTAGTGACGACGTTTCCCCACCGTCTACCCCCAGTATTCAACACCTCCTACCCAAGCGTCTTCTGTGGACAGACCTGTTTATAAACCACAAAGCTGTCCAGAAGCCCAAGTTCTCAGAGTTCTCCCCACATTTTACAGTTCCACATTCACTCAAGCAGTTTAGTTAAGGGGGTGTTCTGCACTTGCAAACTGACTATTTCACTGCAGGGAGCTAGATTTACTCCAGGCACTATAATATCTTGGAGGTCAAATTATACGAGCTGTGTTCTGAAAAGTAAAAATCTTAGCAGAAAGCCACTCTTAGAAGGAAAAGGGTTTCTCAAGGGATCTTTGGATGTGTAAACAGTTTATACAAAGTTTAAACAGTTTAAACAAATCTATAACCCTTAATGGTTCTTTGTTTTATTTCTCTGCTGAACCTGCAAATAGGGTTTCAAGTAGAATTTTTTTTTTTTTTTACTTAAAAACACTTAACTATCCAAAGAACCCAAGAGGAACCCTCAGCGATGAGCAAGTTTATAAGTTTTCTTCTGCGAGCAGAGTTCACGAGCACCTTCTCGCCGATCTCAGTGGCGTCTCCTGCTGGCAGGATGTCGAGGTCAGGCAGCAGAGCGCAGGCCTCCACCACACGCTGGTACCAGCTCTTCTTCTTCTCCCTACCAAACAAGATGTTGTCCTGCAGTGTAGCATTTTGAATCCAGGCCTGCTGAGGGACGTAAGCCACCGATCCCTACAAACCCATTAACAGAGTCCACAAAAAGACTCTCAGATACACCAAGACGTAATCAGAATTATAAAACCTTTAACATATTTTATAATTCATCTATTTTTACCTTGATGGAAACACTACCGCTTCTTCTCTCTGTCTCTCCAAGCATAGCAGAGAGCAAGGATGACTTCCCGCTGCCAACATGGCCAACAACTGCAACCAGTGCACCACGAGGAACTCTCACACTGATCCTACAAATACCACACATACAGTATATTTACACACTGCTGCTAATTACAGTAGGATAATTCATTCATTAAACCTATACCACAGCACTATCACAGCAGTTCTAACAGTAGTTCCAGCTGTAAGGAGACATTTAACATTTAACATTTTATTTCACATTTTAGGAAGGAGTCTCCAGTGTTGGCGTTTTGTAACAGTCAAAGGTAAAGCTGTTTAAAACTTTTCCGACACAGGAAAGTCTTCAGGACTGAAGGCTTTGTGATTTTCTCAGCTACGTTTTTTTTTTTTGTCTTATTAACTTCCAGAGAGAGAGAGAGAGAGAAAATAGAGGTTGGTAAAGGAACAAATGTTTATAGCTGCTATAATGTAAGAGATAACATGAACAAGTTTCATGGATGTTCCACAACTTTAAGTTAGCTATAAATAGATAAAAAGTTTGAGGTGCCATGTGTTATAAATAAAAATGTGTAATTTTTTAGCAAATTGCTGTGGTATAAGGGGAATAAAACACTTCAGGGCATGCTGTTATTGGAAAATAACCAACTTCGGGGTGGTAAAGTTAACTCCACATTATTGATTATTTCCTACAACATCATGCCCTTGAGTGTTTTATTCTTTACACATCCTATCGTTGTACCTTTTCAGACAAGGAGGACCATCTTTAGACCAACTGAAAGTCCCGTTCTCGACCACGACACCTTCTTCTTCTGAGTGAAAAAACAGAGAGAAAAAGAAAGGAGGGAAACATGAACAACAAGTCCTCTATAATACACCGCCTGGTGTTTACACAGTAGCAGTTCCCCACACGTGTGCAGGGCATACATGTACATGCTGTTCTAGTGTATGGGAACCATTAAGGTGAGAGCAGAGGACTGACTGTGAAAGTAAACTTCCTCTCTGGCAGCTTATGGAATCAAAGCCTCTCCTTAATTACGCACAGTCTAATTAGCATCATCTTCAAAATAGCAGTTTTCACGAGCTGTCTGCAAATGCGCTGACAGTTTGCTGGGCCAAAATGTGTTTGTGTTTCATGAAAATAGAAGGCTGTGTTGAAACCACAGTCTAGCATGGGCTGCTGCATTGCATCTCTAATTGCTCTCTCTCTCTCTCTCTCTCTCTCTCTCTCTTTAGCTCTCCCAAAAGGAACAGGAGCTGGAGCAAGGCTGCCATGGAATTCAGCAGCTGTTGACAAATTTACATTAATCCATTCAGAAGTTGCCAAACTAAATGCTTTGTGTGCATATTATAGCACCTTAATATAAATATATTGTATTATACAACTCACCTGACTTAAAAGCATCTCTGGACACGTTGTCTGGTTTTAGCTCTTCTTGGCACAAATATTTCCCCAAACGCTTGAGTGAGACAACGGCCTGCGAAATAAAAGACACAACTGAAGATAAGGATCTGATATAAAATGTGTGGAGTAGAGGATCCAGACACTTTTATCGATAGAGATGGTGGTACCTGCATGGTGGTGCTCATGGCAAAAGGAAGTTGGCTCAGAGGAGTCTTTAGGATATTGATGAGTGCCATGGAGACAAAAATCTTCTGAGCGTCCAACACATTCTTGTCATCTATGAGTACATACACTCCAAACATGGCGAAGGCGATCTGAGCATGGAGGGGGGGGGAAAAACGCTCGGTTATACTGTATTGCTGCTGAAATTCAGAGTGACGTCTCCAAAATGGTGGATGCTAGAGTTATTATGTCTGCTACACACCAGAAAGGATGAAGAGTTGAAGGAAGCGATGGAGATGGAGTAGAGGATTTGGGACTTCTTCAAGGCTCTAAGCTCTTTTTCTCTGTAACCCAAGACCTGCTCAAGGAAGGCCTTTTCCCAGGCGTAGAACTTCAGGATCTTTATGCCATTCAGGATTTCGTTCATGAGCTTGATTCGGCCATCCATGAACTTCATCTGGATCTCCTGTAATTTCAAAAATGATGGTTGGGGATTACAATGCTAACATAATGTTGAGGTTGCAGACTGAGTCTTTATAGAGTAAGTCAGCAAGTATATGGTGTCAAAGTCAGTGGGAATGATGGTGATGACGAATGTGGAAAAAAAGTTCCTGTCTGTTTAAATATTTAAATGTCCACCATTTAATCACAGAAAGTCTGGGGTTTGGTTTTACCACATTCCCTGGTTTTTATATAAATACAGTATATATGTCAATTATCACAGGCGAACCTGCAGTTATGACGTGATATTTCTAGAAAACTGGGTCAGCCAGTGTCTCGCAACTCAGAAGGTCCAGACATAGATACGGGCCAAGGTTACAACCAATGTTCTACGACTTCAACTTTGCCCGAGGGTGCGAGCATCTGCTGTTTTCAAAAGGAAGAATAAAATATCGCCACTTGTTGCACTGTGGTTGTCTCCCGTCTATGGACATGTAGAGACATCAAAGGAATGAGGAGCTTGAATCCAAGCCACACACCCACACTCTGCTCTGTGCTCGCTGTGCTATCTGAACCAGCTGTGGCGCTTTAACACTGACCCGTTGTCTGGTCTGGGATTATGCTTAGGGGATGTGAAATTAGTTAAAATAAGTGCACGCTTTGCTTTGTCTTTCATTCACCTGAGCGCAGCTGGTCCCAGAGGACAAACCCTGGTACCAAAAGTGTCCGATTTCTTAAAGTTTTTGGCACAGTTTCTAGCAGACGACAGCTTGAGGCAAAACTGTTTATTGCTGACCGCGTGATACTGAAGTTATATAAACTTTTAACTAGTTTAAATATCTTGCAACCACAGTCCTTCCTTTTTTGACCTGTTTACCCAAAAGGCTTTATTTTATTTTATTCATCCAGCATCTTTGCTACAGCACCTGCAGTTTGCTTCTCTTCTTGGCGATGAATCCGTTCAGAGGGAAGATGAGAAAGACCGTGGTGATGCCAGCCAGAGCAGATGGTCCCAGTTGCTGATACAGGAACAGTGTAAGAAATTTAAGTTCATGATTACAAATCTAGGTCAAAAATGAACACATTTGTGGTGAAAATAAAAACCGCTTGAGAAGCTCACCTGCCAGAGAAAGAAGAGGCAGAGGGCAATTTCTATGGGAGCGAGCCACACGGCATTGAAGTACACGACAAAATCCATGAGCTTTTGGGTGTCAGCTGAGACCAGATTCACAATCTCTCCTACAGTACACGTCCTCCGCGCCGCACTGTTTATCACCAGAGACTACAGAGAGGCAGACAGACAGAAAAGCAATCACTCAGGAAGCCCGATGTGACACTGGTCGGAATTTTACCATATTGTGTTCTTAGTATTAATATGCTCGTTCTTATACATTAGTGTTTCTATACTAACAACTTCAACAACAACTACGGCTGATGCTTCACATCTAAATCACATCACAATCTAAACCAAAAATTAAACTGATTAAAAAATGTGTTGGTACTTGGGGAAGGAGGTTTTTTTTTTAACATTACTAACTTCAAGAGGAAAAAAATGGAGATTATGGTGAGGAAACTATTTTTTTATAGAGGCTAAAATGTCATTGACAACATTAAAATGTAACTATAAACGGTTAAAAGCACAAAGTGCCATCATCGGTGAATTTAAAATTGCAATCATTGGCAAATCACTGTGGTATAAGAGGAATAAAACACTTCATGATTTGCTATTATAGGAAAATGGTCCACTTCAGGTTGCCTTCATGTTGGGCCTTGTCAGGGATCATTTTCCTATAACAACACGCCCTGTTGTGTTTTATTCTCTACCTATCTGTTATTAATTCTTCTCCCAGATGCTGTACTGTATACTGTGTGGTATACTGTAATTGTCTTACACCACATCAGGCACAGGGTTAAATCTCAGTCACTGTAATTGTTAACTAAGTTTACGATGCTAAATTTACAGGTAAGATCTTGTCAAAAATGGCTACTCTACAAATTGCACCAGCTATTTTTGCTACTACAAACTACTTTCACTTCAGCTTAGGCGTAAACTTAGAGCATGTGTTTTACAGCGTCTGGCTTAAAAAAAAAAAATCAGATGCAAATTCAGTGCTGCCAAAGAAGCTTCTACCTTCCTGTAGACGAGGCCCATGACGGCCGTCTTGACTCTCATGCCCACAGTGAAGCAGGAATACATGTACTGGTGGTTAAAGAGGGACTGCAGGCAGGAGAGGAGGAACATTAGGGTGGCGTAGAAATATCCTTTCCACAGCGGAGCGTCCTCCTCCCTCATAAAGCCCAACAGCAGACTGTGAGGATAAAGACAGGAAGAACACATGTTAGGGGTTAAAACCTGAGGCAGTTCATACATGTAGGTCTGCTCTAGTAAACGCAAAGGGGTTCTGGTCATGAATTAAAAATAAAATATTAGAAAAAACATGAATATACAGTAGGCAAATCTACTCATTATGAGGTTATAGATATGATACATTTTGCAGTGTTTGGGATTAAGTTGATCGAGACCTTCGGTTTATTTGAGCTCCTGGGCTATAATGTGATGAAAATATAAATCACAGCACAGCGTATTTCTTGTAATAATACTAACCCTTTAATAAAGTTTCACAACTCTTTCATCTTCAAATAAAAAATGTTTTTGTGTAGATTATACAGCTGATCATTAATGCAAAGTTCAGCTAGTTTGAAAGCCTTACCAAACCATGTATCCTTACCAGAAAAGAATCTGAACGTATTTCTATTTAATTTTGATGTCAAAATAGAAATGAACAAGGGTTTGAAAGATCTAGCGACCAAATAGTTAGCTAAATTAAGCCTTTAGGACAGAGCCTGTTGTTAAAAACAACACCGTTGTTCATGAGATTACTGTTAAGAACTTAAAATAACAAATCTCAAATTATAGGGTATTAAAAGACGCCACAAAGAGGCTTCCCCTCCACAGTTTAACCCCTGAATGAGGCAGGTTGAATATTTATCTTTGACCCTTGCTTAAGAAAACAAAACATTTAAGCACACTTTGAGCAAGGTGTCAGCTTTCCATCTATCCATCAGAAAATGAAGAAGAGTAGGATGATTGTTGAAGTGGTAGGAAAGAAAAAAGCTCAACAAAGCTTATCTTTGGCCAGAGCAAAGTGCAGACCAGGCGAAAAAGGTCAGGATTCTATATCAAGAAAGTAATTCTCGGTGAAAAGTGTTTGGTTAATTACTCTACTCCCAGCAAGAGCTTCACTGAGTTGAGAGTTAACGCCACAACACAGTTAATTAAAGGCAATGCGTTCTTAGAAACTTAGCATTCCTTGCCATCAGCTGGCCCTATCTAAATTCCAGACACAATCACTTTAGGTCTTTAATGCGAGTAAAAAGGGCAACGTTTACTGCCGTAGTTTGCTGGTGGTTGTCTCGTACTTCTGGTTGGCTGGCTGACTCTCCTGCCACGGCCGCATTTCGACCACAACCTCAGCAGTTCCGCTTCAGCTTCACTGGAGCAGACGCGTCCACACCGGGCACAGGGCTGTGGCGACTAGTTCTGACCAGCGTTCAGACTCTAAGCCATAATTGCCCCTCTGTGGGCATAAACAACCCAATCTCTCCCTGGCTTGGCTGACACCGACTAACCGAGCACCTGCTACAAACTGTGACTTCCTGTTTTTCTGAGATATCATGAACCGTACGATGGACACCGAAAAACATTTACAAAATTTGTCTTTGAACCATCAGGAGACAGTTTATTTCAGAGTCTGTGTTTATGTAATGAGGAGAATTTTCATAAACTTGCCTCCACGTGCCAAGGTTCATGAACTTAGAAAGAACCAGACTGGACCAGATTGTGTCTCCTGGTTTGATGGATGTACCTACCTGAGGACTTGTGGAATGGCAAACATGAAGGCATCATGGACCACAAGGCACAGCGTTCCCGACAGGAAGTAGGGCCCAAAGTTGCGAGCGAGCGTCCGTAAAAGACAGAAGCCTGAGCTCTGTTCCTTCTGCAGCTTCCTCAGGAGCTGGGCCTGATCTGGCAAGCGGGTTCCCAACACCACACTGCTGCTGAGCTGCTTCTCCTGCCTAGTGATGAAACAAAAAAAACATTAATAAGGATGAGAGTTTAACCAACTCATATAGTTCTTCGCTTGTTTAAAAAAACGTATATGTGCTGAGGAAAAGCCTTCAGCGTACACACAAAGCTCTGCATCTTTTAAGTTTTTAATTAAAAACAGGGTTAGCTTGGCTGCAGTACGCGTCGGCTTTCCACAGGTCGTAAAAAGCAAATGACCTCTCGCATATGAAGCTTTTGAAGAAGTCCCAGTTGACTCAACACTACAACGTATCTTCAAAGCAGAAAGAAATTAACAAGCTGGCACTTGTTGTGCCGCTTGCCGCGGTTTGATCCATTTGCAGCTGCTGTAGTGGGCATCGTTCAGATAGAGATTTGATTGGTCTGATTATATCCGAGTCAGAACAACAGAAGGAACCACGATACTTGCCTAAATGTCACATCTTGAGGATTTTAGCTAAAACAAAACCAGAAGCAGCAGTGTGTCATCTCATGGCAGATAAACCTTAACTCACTGATAGGAAATACATTAAATACATCACCGTAAGTGCATCTTATTAAGCAGACATCACCCAGAAACCCTGTACTGACTCTAATTTATTAAACGTGAGGAAATATCTCTACTGGCACTGAATGGGAATGTGAGTATGGATATAGATGGGATTATAGACAAGATTCATACTGCTGCAGTTTGGTGCGTTCCTTGGTCCATTCCTCTTCCAGATCCGAGAGGATTTTATGTGACGTGTCCACCTCACGCAGGCACCACAGATCTTCTGCCTGTAGAGGGGTGCGGTACCCTTTAACAACCAACCTACAGGAACACAAACACACATACACACTTACATATGCACAAAGATGCGTACAGATTAGGCTTTCTGTTACAGTGCAAAGGGTACTCCTATTGCACTCCTATTCTGCAATTTATATACAGAAATTCCAATAAGTTAAAGATGAAATGTGACTGGATCCTGCACAAAAAAACTCCATAGACAAGGCAGAAAAAAATGACTAAAACACAATGGGGATTTGCAGGAAACTAATCAACATTAGGGTGGAGCGATGCAGCCAGATATGAAGCGGATTTACCACCATAAAGTTGATTATTTTCCAGTAACAGCCCATTCCAAAGTGCTTTAATCCTCATATACCACAGAAATTTGCCAATGATTACAATTTTTATTTATTACAGAACAATGTGACACTTTTTATCCATTTATAGTTACATTTAACATTTTGGAATGTCTGCAAAACAAGTTAATTCCCTCACCAGCCTCCCTTCTCTCTCTCTCTCTCTTTAACAAGACAAAGAAATGCAGGTTGTCATGTTATCAAGAAACCGCTGACTGTTACAAAGCACTGACACTGGAGACTCCTTCCATAAATGCTAAATAAATAATCTCCATATCAGTGATTACAGTTTAAGTTTATGAATACTTTTTATATGGAGCGTCCGCTGTGTAAATCCCTGTGTAAGTTGTTACTACAGAAACGATGACGCATTAGAAAGAGTGCATTAATGTAAACCTTTGACTTTATAGCTACAGAGCTGCTGTTATAGAAAATTAATCAACACCTTCTGACCAATCAGAATCGAGAATTCAACAGTGCAGGGGTCTAAGAGCGTTTATCTGATATCTATAAATGAAGCTGTTACTTCTACCGTTCTTGTTCACATCGTCCTTTAAATCAATAAAAAGTTGATTTGACAAAAAAAAACCCAAAAAACAACAAAGATCCAAAAGACAGAAATTAGGACGAGGTTGTCTTGCTTACCCGCTGAACCACCAGAAGAGCATCTTTGACAAAAATGACGCATCCTGGACAGGGCACGCATTCTGAAATAAAAAAACAAATGACCAGGTTTATAAGTTGAACTATTTGTTATGTTTGGTGTACTGTATATTGTAGATGTATTGTGGTGTATACTATACATGTCATATCCATTAGTATGGTTTAGATAAATAATAAAGATCTGTTATGAAAGTATTTTTAGAGAGTACAGGTTTTACAGTATCGCTTTCCTGGATAGCGAGGCTGGGTGAGCAGAAAAAAAAAAGCATCTGGCCGCAGTGCGCTGAGAGTAAACAGAGAATCAGTGAGAGTGTCTGTGTGAGTAAGTGACAGAGTGTGTGTGTGTGTGTGTGTGTGTGTGTGTGTGTGTGTGTGTGTGTGTGTGAGAATATGTGAGGCTGGCATGGGCCAAATTACTACACATTTCCACCCACAGCTGACCTCAGCTCTGCCCCTGTCCCCATCCACCCAAACACAGGCACACACCACACACACACACACACACACACACACACACACACGCGTTTCTACACCGGAGGTCTCACTCAATGGCATGCTGTGAATAACTCAGGAAGTGACTGAGCCAGGAGAGGAGCATGGGGTGTGGCACCCATGTCTGTGGCTTCAACTTCATTACACACACACACACACACACACACACACACACACACACACTAAAACAGGGCATGTTTATTGCCCATTATCTCATCATTCTCATCGTTCACATTCTAGAGAGCATGAAGACATGAAATAGATGTAAATAGATATTAGTGCGGTTTAGTTTTTTTATGCTTCTTATCAGAGATGTAAAAAAAAATACAAATACTGTGGTCATACAGAAGACATCAAAGTTAATATGGAACAAAAAAAAAAAAAAAAAAAGACCAATATCGGCCTAAAATGAAGGTGGACCTGGACTGATCAGCCTTTTTTAATGGGTCCAACTTATTTTTTTTAAAGACATTCTGTCATGTATTTTGTGTTGTGTGTGGCCTTGCATGTATTTTTCTTAGTAAACACCAAGATATTGGGTTCTCTGAGCTGCAGTCCTGGGCTAAAATGGGTAGATCATTATCAAGGCAGGAGGGCCTCGGTCCTAAAGATGACTCACCAGTTAACCGATCTTCAAAACATCTCCTTGAAGCAATCGTGAGCTCTCACTAATGACAAGGTATCACTTACGAGGCACGTGTCCTCTCCGCTGGTGTGGTGTGGTCTTATAGTCCATAAATCTAACTAAATTACATGTTGGCTCCTTTCTGTCTTTCTGTTTCGTTTTGTCTTGTACACTCTTACCTGGAGGACGGCTTTGCCTGGAGGAGCCTGGTCTGCGAAACAACTGAGGAAGAGCTGCGCCAGTTGGAGGGCGAAGTATGAGAAAAAGGCCAAGTAGTGCACAACGTCAGGAGTGAGACCCTGTAAGAAAAACAGGATTCAGGAGGGAGTTAGAGAGACGGAGAGATGGAGACAGACCAAGATAATGTACTCTATGACCTATAATAGTGGCTTCCCATCATTTCTTTCTCGCCCTGTAGCCACAGACTGCCCAAGACACATTTTTTATGGTCTGCAAAGATATCTAAACAATCAAATCTCATTCCTATACATAATATTGTGCCATTCTATGGTATACAACTGTGAATTCATACATATTTATGAAGGTCTTTGCAATATGAGCTCAAAACCTGCATTCCAAAGTAGGGCTGAAATAAACTGAAGCTTGTTAAAAACTGAGAGCAATGAACTCATTCCTACACTGATGTATTCTTGATTCTTGATTGGTCAGAAGGTGTTGATGAATTTTCTATAACAACAGCTTGGACAGTAGTTCCAGCTGCATGGTTCATAATAATACGATCATTCTAATGTTATCGTTTCTAAAGTAACACCTAACACAGGGATGTGTTTTCTGGTTTCATACATTTAAAATGTATGGAAGGAGTCTCCAGTGTCAGCATTTTGTAACAGTCAGAGGTAAGTTTTCCACCATGGGAAAGTCACAGCATGCTATTTCTTTGTCTTATTAGCTTAAAAAGGGCTGGCAAGGGATTGAGGAAATGAAAGGTACATGTTAATCTGCTTCGTGGAAGTTCCACAACATTAAAAAGTACAGCATGATGTTCTTTAATAAATAAAATAATTGTAATAGTTGGATAATTGCTGTGCAATAAGAGGAGGGAAACACTTCAGGACATGCTGTCACAAGAAAATAATCAACTTCAGGATGGCAACTGTAACGCTGCTTCATCACAACACCATGTCATTGATTATTTTCCCAACGTGTTTTATTCCTTACTTGCACAAGGCAGACTTTTGAGACTGTAGGCTTGCTCGATAGTGCAGGCTGATGGGCGTGCTCCTGGCATTAATGATACCATAAAGCTTATTTTGAACAGTTAAGGCAAATCATGGTGAAAACCAGAGTCTTTAATGGTCTGCTTTATATAAATGAATTACGCATGAAAAGAATAGTAAACACACGGAGTCACGCTACGGTTTGGAAATGCATAGATTGCGTTCCCGGAAGCCCGCGGCCTCCGTTTGTGGTCGAGCAGCCCAAATAAGTGTGTTATTTACCAACTCCATATGCCAGTCATATGCGATTCTAAACACATAGTCAGAAAGAGGTGAGCCTGTGCCATGTTGTGTGAGGTCCGGGCTGCACTTTGCACTGGATTTGTGAAACAGCAATCCGAGAGTAAACATCTTGCCTGGGCTGAGTGCGCACCATGCCAAGATACGACTATATTCTTCCCCCCACCACAGAACAAAACAGGGTCAGCCTTGGTTTGAGCGGTCGCAAAATATAGTTCAGTCAAACTGTCTGCTTCTTTTTTTTTTCACTCCCATGCAAGCATAAAGTCAGCTTTTAGCAAGGCAGTGAGAAAAAAAAACACGTATCTCTCTTACCACTCTTTTTTTTTTTTTTTTTTTTTTGCAAAACTGCAAGCTCAGGTTTAGAAAGCAATCAAAGCTTTATTGGGATATATTCTCTAGAATATGACTGAGACTTTATGAAAAATGCCCATTATTTAAAAAGACGTAACTTGACATGGTTATGGTCCCAGTAGCGCGATATCAAAATTATTCGCATTGCACTATGCAAAAGGTTAGCGCCGGATCTTTAACCGCACATTCCTACGCACAAATCTGACATTCTGTCCATGAAAAGAGAGTGAGCATTTAATCAGATGTATGTTAACACATTCTGAGCGATCATTCCGAATTTCACACTAGCACATTTTATGTACTTGACTTCAGTTCATATATTCATATGACAAACCATAACAAACAAACAAAAAAGTCTCCATAAGAATAGCTGCCACAAAAATGCTCTGGGAAAAGTAAGTCTGGAATGTGTCAAATTTAGTGCAAAACCGTGTGCACATGCATCCATGTGTGTTTTTCTCATTGTTTGTACATGTGTGTATGTACATATATGTGTGAGGGTTTGGATACAGGTGTATGTGTATGTGTTGTCTTTCTGGGTTTTAGGACAGGACCGTGAAATGGATGCCCCAGATTGGGGGTGCGTGTCATTTCTCTCACCTGTTCAACGGCCAGCTGGATCTTGGCCCTCAGAGGAACGAGAGAGCACACCACGCTGAGCAGCCAGTACAGGAAGAGCACTACAGAGGAACGGCAGCCTCGTACTCGCTCCCACTGGATGATACACACCGCTAACACCTGGCAAACACAGCACTGAGCTTTACTGGCCGGACCAGACTCATATTCTGCATCCTGTGTGGAATTACTGTAAACGTGATGACAGCAGAATGACTATGTACTTTGAACGTAAATGGGTAAAAAAAACCAAACAAACATGAGTCATGAGCAAAGGTGGAAAAAAGGACAGAAAGTTTGGGTCTGAAGTCAAAACATTGACTAACACAATTAAAAGGTGGAGAGTCAAAATCATACGTGAGTGAAATTTGAAAAGCGTCCACACTTTTAAATGTGCTCAAGTATTTAGATAAGTAAAAGGAAATTAGAAGTCAGGATGTCTTTTCTTCTCAACATGTCATATGACTCAACTTGTAGAAAAAGTTATGAAGGTTAAGGTTAGAGTCAGGGCTGGAGTTAGCATTTGTGTCTTTTAGCCTAACGTGATTTCATTCATATTAAATCGAGAAAAATCTGACGCATATTCTCACACTCATTCATTTGAATTTGTACAAATTAATGTCAAAGCTTGAGGTTAATTGACTGTTCATACAAATTGGTATGGATGTGATTGGATGTTTTAAATATGTAAGGAATAAAACCTCGGGGCATGCTAGTATAGGAAATTAATCAATAACAGGGTGATGTGGTGTTACTGTCACCATAATGAATTTGATCATTTTCCTTTAACATCCTGAAGTGTTTTATTCCTCTTATACTACAGCAAGTTGACCACGATTGTGATTTTGCTGAAGGTTGATCAGCGAGAGACGAGAGTTAGATCAGTTTACTAGATGCACTTGTTCCAGTGGAAAAAAGGGAGTAAAATGTGTTTAAAACACGGATACCGAATCAATATTTCAGTCCCTGTTGTTTTAAACTGTGTAAAAACTGTAACGTGTACATTTATTATGACCAAGGCTCGGGTCAGATCCTCATATAAATAAAACGGAGTCTTTATTTCTGCTTGGCCAGTCGTGCCGGGTTTGTAATGGGATTTCCCCGGTCTACCACGACAGCTGGTTCAAGAAAAACCTCCCTAATAAACCAAATGTACAACAAGGCCGGCGCCGATTCTGCGTTTCGCCTTTAATTCTCTTCCTTTTCTTTGTCCCAAAAAGCCTTCGACACTCTCTATCTCAGAAAAACACAGGCTGACGTTAGGTTGCTCTTGTCTCATCCCAAATGTCCTGTGGCGTGTCGGGAATATCTTTTCACGGTCATATGATTTCAGAGCATCTCCTAGGCGGTGGAAAACACCAGATTACGTAAAGCATGGTTAAAAATCAGGCTTCAAGCTATTCCTAATGATGCCTCCTCCAAATCTAAACTGCAGCTTTTTCCAAACCAAACCAAAGTCTCCCAACCTCAGGGTAATGAAGTAAAGTGTTTCAGGGAATCTCTTAATCACTTGGTGTGGACTGAACTTTTCAAATACATCTCACTTTATCTTACAAACAGTAAGTGTATGATCAAAAGCATGCTAATGGGTGTTTATGTTTTTTCCCCGTCGTAGCTGCCTTGTAATGGGGTTAGTAATGGCCCCTTCTCTGGAGTGTGGGAGGAAGCTAAAGCATCAGTTAAACCTCAGACTCAGCGCCTACCTAGTAATCAGAAAGGGAAGTGCTGAGTGAGGTTGTACTGAGATCTGCATTGCTTGGCTCCTGAATAGAGCTGGTGATGCACTGACAGGTCTGCTCATGGGAAGAAGGAAAAGATGAGGCCCACTTAACCACTCAGACTTGGTGGTGCACCAGAACCTGCCTTGATTAGCCTGATCTTTGGGTTTGTGTGGGGATTTTTTCGTGGATAAGCTCTGTCTGCAGTAGAAGGCATGTCTTTGGGTCCATATGGACATAAACAGACTCATATATAACAGGTTCATATATGGAAAGTAGGAGCAAGGAAATCATTATATGACCTTATTTTTTCCCCCTAGATTTTGTTAGCAAGATAACAACAAAACCAGATAGCTAACGTTCATAATTCGTACTGCTAACACTAGCTGCTGGCTAACATGAGCCAAGATGATTATTTTAGGTCATATAAAGCCATAAATGTTCATAATCATCACTAATATCATTATTTTACCAGCTAAGATGAACTAACCCTGACAGGATTTCTGAGAATATTTCAATGTTAATAATAGTCAGATGGTATTTTAAGATATTTTAGGAAGCCTCTTTTAGTGTGATTATAAAACGTTTCCTAATCAGTAAGGTTTAAATCTCATTTGAGGTACCATATCGAGCTAACAAATAATGTCAGAAAATACTGACAAAAATAATAACTGCTGGAGCGGATGGGATAGGGATTGGGATTTGCTTGCATTAAAAAAAAATACACTTTACATGTGATCACATGAAAAACATGTGAAGGTGCATTTCACTATGTATTCCCTGAAACTGCATGTGATCACATTTAAAAATGAATTATGGGAGAAATCACAGGAGAAGTCAAAGTCAAAATCAAAATCAAAAATCCAGATGAAACCACGTGCCCTACATGTGGAAAATTATGATTAGTGTGAGAAATCGTGTGTGAGAATAAAAACGTACGAAAAATGTGTGAAACATGTGAAGTGTAAATTTCACATGTGAATTATTTCATTATGTACATGTGAAGTTCATGTGACTTTTCTGTCAATTTAAGTTTAAATTCCAGTTTGTATTCGCTCCTTGAACAAGATCGTTAACCTTCGTGCTCAGCTTTACGTTTTATGCTATTCATGTATTTCTATCTGAATCTGCTTCTCATAGCGCCTATATAGGTGGTAAAAAAAAAAGAGTATTTCAAGGATTTAAAGGCAATATTTGTGCACATTGTTAATAAGTCACCCAACTACGAGCAAATTCTTTTGACCTATATCCCTGAGCGTGACTACATTTTCAGCTATTTGCTTTACTATTTATACAGTTGAGATTATGATCGTTGATGGGCAAGTATTCACTGGAAAAAAAAAACCCTGTTTATCTCTTTTACTGTTTTTCCCAGAGCTCAGGTCAGTGTTGACTTAGGTGTCTGAAGTGACCACAGATAGGGCGAGAGTCTAGTCTGGACGCAAAAAGGGGAAAAAAAAATAAAATCCCTCAGCAGTGAAAACTTGTGGCCTTGTGTTTTGTGCACCCACTTCGCTAACCTACACAGTTCAAACTCGTGTTTAAAGTCACCCACTTTGAGATAAATATGTCTGTGTCTGTGCTGGTCAGGTTACAGCTTACGTAGCAGTGTGTGGTTATGGAGGCTATCTTTGATCTTTTACTTGATAGCAATATTTTCTGTATTTTTACCTCAGGAACACAGCTGAGTTAGCCTAGCTAGCAAAGCTTCTTTTTTTTTTTTTAAATCCAGATGTCATTAAATGAGACTAGAAATACTCTAAAACCCATTTCACAACTAAAAATTAACCTTCACTTGCCGTGTTTTACCTCAGAGAAAATATCCCAAACCTACACAAAGCAGTTAAAGCTATACATTGTCCCCATGTTTTCTTAGCCAGTTAGCTAAAATAAGCAGATAGCTAACATCCATATATGGCCATAATCTTCACTGGCAACACTATACAGCTAAGCTAAGATGCGCCAAAGTGACAAGACTTGATATTTTTAAGTGATACTTATAATTGACTTTTAAATATGTGCATTTATCTTCTCAGATCTTCCTCAGATTTTGTTAGCCAGATAGCTAACATGAGATGACCAGATTTCTGAGAAGATTTTTTAATTTATATTTATAAGTGTCCATAATTTGCACTGCTAATGCTAACTACTGGCTATTTTTACCTCTGGAAAACAGCTAAGTTAGCTTAGCTAGCAAGGATTTTTCTCTCATGTAAATCTCATTAAAAGAGTCTAGAAACACTATAAACCCTCTTTCACAGCTAAAAATGAGTCTTCTGCTATCGGGGTCAAAAAGCTTACCTCACAGAAAAAAAGTTAGGTAGCTACCATACTGATATATTAGCCATAGACAGACAATAGATTTTGCTGTAGCGTTTGCCATTTATAAAAGTTATTGATAACAGATATCTTAAGTGATAGTGTATGTTCAAAGAGGATTAAAAAGGAGCCAGGGCTGTTTTACAAAATGATTATTCTTGTCAGTTTTTCAAAAACACCACCGCCCCTGAAATCCAGCTAAAAAAAAAAAGCCTGGATCTTTTTTTCTGTGTTTGATTTACAGTTCATCCTTTCCATGCCATCATTCCTGGCAGTGGTTAAGACTGGTGGTCTAACATATCATTTATGGCATGTTAACACTCCACTGTAATGGAATATATGTTACCACAGTGAGGCTGCGTATGACCGAGGCCAGGAGAAAGATGAAGTGGCGGTGGATCTCTTGATTTCGCTCCAACAGGATGTAGAAGAATTCAACAAAGCCAAAGGAAGCCAAGAAGAAGCCCAGCAACTATAGGAGACAGATATGAATGGAAATCAGACCTGGGTGAGAAACTCATCTGACTCATTCTTCCGGAAATTACTTTGGTCACTCAGTACACTGCAAGAGTTACGTATTATGTCTGGAAGGATGGTTTTTGTAGGCGGCAGTGGTGCCATTTAACCCTTTCAGAGGTACACTGTAAACTTTCCCTGCTGGAACAGCAAATTCCTGTAAACCAAAAGCTTAAAAAAAGGGTTCCTCAAGGGTGTTTTGGGTTTGGCTTCCTAGGTTGAACCCTCTTTGAAAGGAAAACCCTCTGTTGGAAATTTTCTACAGACAATCTTTAAAGGTTCTCACAGAAGGACATACCAAAGAACGCTTAAGGCAGGGGTGTCCGGTCTTATCCACAAAGGGGCTTCACAAGGGGATCAGACTGCAGGTTATCTTTACAAATAATCAGGAGCCACACCTGATAGTCAGTTGAAGGCTGGTTAAACAGGTGGAATCAGACCTGCTCCTGACAGGTTGGAATGAAAACCTGCAGCCATGCTGACCTTTGGCAGATAAGAGCGGACACCCCTGTCTTAAGGGTTCTAGTTCTACTTGTTGATCTAAGACATGATAAACACCTACAATGTCTAAAATTTGGTCATAATTATTTAGAATTATTATTTATATTATATATATTATATTAAACAGACATCATTATTTTTTCTTCAACAATGAATAAACAGTTACTCATAAACTGAGCATATATGGTAGCTATGTGAAAATCAGTGTATTGCCAAGCAAACCCAAACAAGCACCAGTGTATTACTCTCGCCCACAAGATTTTGCGGTGCTGGGCTGCCGTCCCAATTCGCCATCTCCTTCTCCAGAAACTGTCCCTCAGTCCGGACACCATCCTGCCACGTTTGCTTTCATCCAACACCCTCCAGTTTAGCTTTTATAGCCAATGTGGCTCACTGTATAATGCCTAAAACTGTCTCTAAGCCTGATACTTTCATTCAACACCATTCTTTTGAGCTTTAAGACTTAATATGACCTTGAGTCCTTGAGGCTGAGACCAATCACATTAACCATAAAACAGGTTCCTCCACACAAAGTCTACCCGAGAACTCACTCACCAGCTTGGCACTGCAGAGCAGTGAGAGGGGCAGGCGTCCTCGACCATGGCAGTACAGATGAAGACAGTAGAACGGTGAGCAGAGCCACAGGTAGATACAGGGCGCCCACACCAGCACTGTGTTCTGGAAACAATCGCTCAGTTCAGGGGTGTGAGTGTACCATGTCTGGTTCCAGTCCTGGAAGATTAGGAGAAGAGCGGTGAGGTCATATCCTGATATGCCATGATGAGAAACATAATGATATCCATTAGTTGTGGTTGTTTTTCAGGCTAATCAATAAAACCCATTTGATCTTGATTTCTGATTTCAAAACAAAATCATGTGTTGGTCTGTTTCATATTCCTGTACAAGCTGCATCACATTTTCATGTTGAACCTTTTTTTTTTTTTTTTAAATAATAAGCTAAACAAAACCACCACTCCTCATAAAGATACCTTGAGTCAATCCGCATGTAGGCATGGGATACATGCTGAATACGCTGAATTCACTGAAGACTCACTGTCCCATACTGCTAATTTTTATGGTGTTTAGAGTATTGGTACAATGCTGTCCAGGAAACATTGGCGGCTAAGCCCCAGAGATGGATCTGCACACCATGTGCTTTGGTGGTTTGGCTAATTTTGCCAATCCATCTGCTGTTGATCTTAAAGAGTACTGGAACTCCTACTGTCCATAGCATTGCAAAAAACATGGTCTGACTTAGCCATTCTTCTTCTTTAGTACCAGATGAACTGAACCTTATTGTAATGCTCTTTCTTCTTTCGATTTTTGCGTAATAAAACCCAGAGGTCCAGATGTACATTTCTTTTTTCTTGCAACTAAATACATTTCCTAATAGTGAAACTGTAGTTACTGAACAATTCATAGTGGCTACTGGAAGAATGATTAATCAAGTATAATAATAAGCTGAGAGTTTGGGAAGGTAGGAAGTGAAAGATGGAAAGAACATAGCGTTTCTGTGTTGATTACAGTATGTAAGCAACATAACATACTTTTGCATCAATGCAGGCTACACTTTGTTCAATTACAGTGGGTTTGTACTCAGTTCAAATTCGCACTTTTGGTTTTATGTTTTACGTTTTAATATGCATTTTGGTTTCTTTTGCATATCCACTTGAAGAAGAATCTGTTGTTTGTGCATGCACATTTTATGAGAACCAGTGGTGAGGCATCAAAAGGTCAATAAATCATACAGCATGTGAATCATATTACAAAACATTTATCATAACAAGGAGATTACTGACTTCCTATAATTAGCATGAACAATTCTAATATCAAAATAAATAAATCAGTCAATCAATCAATACACAAGGATGATGCCTGACATGTTCTTAGTTCTGATCACTCACCCAAAGAGGGTCAAGGCCACTGAGGCTGCAGAAAGTATCCATTCACTCTCCTGTTCCTGAAGCTACCACACGTTTCACAGGTTTCTTTCGTGGCACTGTTTGGTTATTCGGCACGGGATGGAAGAGTGTGTGACTGTAAGTCCAACTCTCTCTCTCTTAATAAAAAGGTAGTTTTTCGTCTCTCTCTCTCTCTCTCTCTCTCTCTCTCCTCTCCCATACACCTTGCGACTGAGAGCTCCTTGTTTCTGAGACTGTTTGGAAGACGGGCTGTTTTATGGCTGTTGGCCAATTAGGTGGGTGGTTATATTCTCTCTCTCACTCTCTCCCTCCTCCTGTTCACATGTTCCCGCTCTCATTTTCTCTATCCCTCCCTTTTCTTCATTTCTTCCCTCCCTATCTCTGTCACTCTGCCTCTATTTCCCTCCCATTCTCTCTCACATGAAAACTCACTGACTCCAAAATCTTTATCAAAACATCAGCTCAGTTTTGTATAAGGTCAACAACAGACATCTAGGATGCAATATGCAATGCATCCTTACATCCTTTTCCATCAGGCCATATAATAATCACTCTATAGGATATACGTCTGCCAGATGAGAGTGCCAAGACTGACACTTCTTGGAAAGAGGAGTGTGCCAGTATTTAGCAGTGCAGAGACAAGAACAGTTAGAGCCAAATGACCTGTCCTCACAAAACAAACACACACACACACACACATATACACACACACACACCTTTGCTTTAACAGATCAGCACTCGTGAAACAGACAGACAGATTTGTATTATGTCTGTCTCTTTTGAAGCTCTCAGTATTCTGTCATGAGCTAACATCGGCCGAACAGATGCTAGTCATCGCGGTCTGAAGTCTGGAAAACCCAGGCACACTGGCGGAAAGTTTTAGGCCGACCTTGGCCAGGGAGCCACAGCCAAGACATGGAAAAACCGACGACTGGACGAGCCGACCTATGCTGTCCGTGTCAAGACATGTTCTACAGCAGAGTAAATATCTGCAATGCTTTTCTTCAGGAGGTGCAAATACTGTAGTTGTGTGCCTGCAAACCTGTTTTCACTTCAATTCTCCAACCAATGTAACTCAGCCACTACAGCCACTGCAACTCTGAACTCTGGTTTGACCTTTGTTGAGTCACACTTACTTGGCACTGAATTTCAATGTATATTTATATTGGGGTTAATTATTGTTAAGAAAGAGTCATCAGTCTAGTTCACCACAGAAAACAACACACGTGCCACCCGAATCGGGTGATCCCTTTGCTTTTCTGGGTCATCCATGTTTATTTATTTTCAATGCTTTTGGGCACATAGATTTAGCAAGAATTGATGCAATCTGCACGAACCCGGTGATTGCTATATTATTACGCACAAGGTGTTTGAAGCTCCAGTCTTTCGTAAGAACTTCTTAAGCCTTCCATGCCCAATGTGAGTATCTAAGAAGGTAAAAAAATTGACATTACCAGGCATCTACTATAGGCCTACAACAGGGTTCTCCAATTCTCATCCTGGAAAGTTGGCATCTAGCACAATTTGGTGATCGCCCTGCTTTGATCTGACTCACCAGTTAAATTACCAGTTTAAGTTTGTGTCCAGTAAGCTGTGGACTGAAATTAGGTAACCTGGACTACATTATGCTAAATTGTTGACTTTCACATGTGTGGGATATGAAAGTCCAAATTGTGTATCAGCCTATTTTCTATCATGTGCAGCTTCTTAAAGAAGGCCTTTAATTAGCTCTAGAAGTATTGTTGATTGAGTGAACCTACTGAACCTGAACCCAGTGGCCCCCGAGAGTGGTGGTCACCTCCATCCACAACTGTTTACAAAGCTGTCAGTAATAGATCATAATGGTGTCGTCGTCTCATATATAAAGCGCCCATCTATAGCGGAGTGTAAACAATACCAGAGGCGTTAGACGGAGAGATGAATGGAGGCATTCTTGGTGGTTAACCATGAAGCCACCAAGGGTTTGACTAACTGGCTCTAGACAACCGAGCGACCATGTTATTACGTCTGAAGTAGCAGAAGCGGGAGGAAGCAAGCCTGGAGCGCTGCAAGAAAAACTGCCACACGCGACTACAGCAATAACACGGCCCCTGAAAATGGGAGGGGGTGGCTCTGGAGTTTGTTTACATCGAACAGTAGTTATGGCTTATGAAACATTAAACAGCCATGCCATGGGGCATATCCAAGATGCCACTTTATCTTGCTTTGTTTTTGTCCTAATCAAGACCAGACATCTAAATAACAGTCTAAATATTGGTCTAAACCACGGTGCAATGTGGTGGGCCAAACTGATTCTACAGGCTTTACACAGCTGAAGGACTATTTTTTAATTGGATTTTAGTGAAAGTATATACCATTCACAGTGTCCTGTACTGACCTCATAGTTACTCCAATATGAAAAAAGCAATGAATCACCAGTCTGGGCTATAAAATTAGAAAACAGTCTAAATTAAACATAGGTTTTTCTGTTTGTATTCAACCTGAGAATTCCGGGGGTGGCATTGAAATATCCTTAGATGTGGTCAGGATACTAAGATGCTCTTGGGTGTATTCACATTGTTGTTTCCTCCAGTGTTAATGTGGCCATTTTTAACCCATTACTCTCCCAGCAAGGCTTCCTTTCCATCAAACTCACTTTTGGGGTTTTTTTAATATGCATTTTTTATTTGCATATACAAGTAATAAGAATTTGCTTGTGCATGCATTAGTTTTGGGAACAGGTAATGAGGCATCATATGGTCACTAAATCATACAGTATGTGATCATATCATAGACAGGACGTAACAATCACAACTAATATTTAAAAATGCAGTACACAAGCTTATGTAAGAGCGCTGTTGATTCTGTGACTTGCATCACGGACGCTGCACATAAACTGATTTTAAAAAAATGCGTGTTATCGTTGATATGGTGGAGTTGTCTGTAAGAAGGTGTTTATTTAGCATTTATGGAAGGAGTCTCCAGTGTTAGCGCTTTGTAACAGCCAGAGGTAAAGCTGTAAAGTGTTCAGAACTTTGCGGTTTCTTGCTTCAAGAGACTTTATACCTGCTATAACATAAATGATAAAAGGAACTTGTTTTGAGGACTTTCCACAACATTGAATGTAACCATAAATAGACAAAAACGTATGAGGTGTTGTCCTTTAATAAATAAAAAAATTGTATTTGGTATAAGATGAAGAAAAGACTTTAAGATGTACTGCCAACATTCGGTGTGGTAACAGTAACTCCAGTTCATCATACCACCCCGTCACTGATTATTTTCCTACAAATAGCACAGCAAGTGTTTTCTAACTTACATAATACCTAACTTTTGGGGGTTGAATTTAGACATGTCCCTGGTCCTGATCATTCACTCAAAGGAGGCCAGACTGCAGGAAGTATCCATTTACTCTCCTGTTCCTGAAGCTCTCACACTTCTTCTCTCAGGTTTTTTTCATGGCACTGCTTTGTTTCTCGGCACGGGATAAGCGTGTGACTGTGTGAGTTCATGTCTCTTTAGGGAGATATACTCCAATATGAGCAAACAGTGAATCACCAGTCTGGGGTATAAAATTAGAAAATGGCCTAAATTAAATATTGGCCTAACAGTTTGTATTCAGCCTGATAATGCTACAGATGAAATATCCTCAGATGTGGTCAGGATACGTTTTCAAATAAATTTTATCTGGGAAAAACTAATCTGTGTCAAAGCACTCATGCTTGAATGATATACGCCAAAGATAAGAGCCAGATTCTTGGTTATATTTGAGTAAGGCCTCTTCTAAGAGCATACCACTGAATGCAATAAAGCCATATGGAGCAGTCAGACATTTAACACTAGAGGGATAAGGAGCTGAAGCCAGCGAACGCTGGACTGTAGCCCTGCTCTGGCACATAAGGGGGTGGTGTAGAGCTGCATCTGTGGATGTGTGTGAGAAAATGTCTATATTCCAGTCTAGAGAGCGCTGCTTTTGCCAGACCGACTCACCTCCACTTCCTCTGTCTCTCTTACTTACTCTCTCTTTCTCTCTCACTCTCTCTCTCTGAAGGAAAACAGTCTGGTGAAAATAATGGTGTCATTTTCAGCCCACTCGCTTCAACAGAGAGGTGGGAGGAGAGGGGGTACAAATTTAGCATCAGCCCTGGAGAGAAGTGCCAAACCCATTAAGGCACAGCTTTGAGGAGCAAGCAAAAAAAATATGTTTCTTTATTTTTTCAGGAGTAGCGTAGACTGTGGCTCTGAGCCAAAAAGTGGTAATTCCAGATGTGTCAGCCTACGCATGCAATTATGACTCGACTTGTTTTCCTCCACACACTACACCACTCCCCCTTGAACCAAACCTCCACCTTCCACACAACCACACACATCCTCTCTCCTCCTGCCTGAGACTTCTGCCCCCTCCTTCCTCTTGTCTCGGGTTTGATGGTAAGACTACGTGCTCAGTCGGTGCGCAGTCGGCTGTCTGAAGGCTGCTCTCACAGACCACTGCTAGCGTATCGGCACTGAAACTATTTGCCACCAGGCTGTTCTGAGACCTGTCTGGAGTTTGCTCCAACAGTATCAACCATAAAGCGTATTCACATGCTAATGTTATGGTCAACATGTAAAGGTGGATAGAAGCAAAGCCAAATTTCAGCTCTCTGAGATATGCATTGTAACATGTCCGTTCCTATATTCCTACCAAAGTCTACGCTGTAATCCTGTCAACACAAAAGTTCTGTTGTGCAGAAAATCAGCTCAAAAAGACTTGTGCTGATGTAGACGGATGGTATTCCATGCTAAGGCTTCCACAACCACAAATGGATCATGGGCTGACAACCAAATTGCAGTGGCGAATGATGCTGGGTATTCCCGTCTGGATGAAAGTCCCACCGGAAACGGTGACGTCCTGATATCTTCGCCACATAAACAACTCTACTAATTACAGCATTTTAATTTCATGTCTGTACAAACTTGCCCCGCCGTGTAATTACGTCTGGATGGAGGACTGATCTACTGCTGTAGTACCTGGCTTGGATATTATCTGCTCCTGGAGATCTACAGGATTGCAACAGTCCTAATCCGGCAAAGATAATCTGGATAATCGAGTCCAGGGGTGTAGCCAGACCTTTTATAATCAGGTGGCCAGATTAAACTCAATTACTTTATTAAGGTGTCAGTGTAGGGTGGGATAAAATACTAATCCGCATCGGTGGAGAAAATGACGTAACGTAGCTGACCCTATTTGTGTATGGATTCACACTGGACATTAAAGGCATACAGCTAAGCAACATTTGTTTGTTGTCTGGCTAGCCACAGACGTCATAGCTAGCATAACATTATGCTGTATCGTATGAAATGCATTAATGTTACAAATTAGCTAGCAGTAGCTAATAACAAACTGAAGAAATCCAGTGTTATACATATCCAAATAATGTGGTCATTGTGGCCAGGGAACACTTCTGTGAACACTTTTGTGTTTTCTAGCTAAAAATGCTTGTTCCTACACGAAAGTCTTACTGCGGTGGCTACTGTTTAGCTACGCCCATGATGATGGTTCGACTAATTATCTGGAACCAAAGTCTTGGTTTAGGGTTGGAACGGAATTTTGTAGGGTGGTAGATGTCCAGGAACAGAGATGGTTGGTGATCAGCGGTCTAAACTGTTTAAATGTGTGATACTAAAAACATCTCGGTGAAATATCATCGCACAACCCGCAAACCTCCTACCAGTGCTACACTTTACACACATTTGACACATTTAGCCATGTTATACACATTAGAAATTTATTATCCGTAGGCCAGAGATGGAAACTACTTTCCAACAACTGTACAACTGTAATTGGTTATTATGCTTAATGGACGTTATTCACAAAAAAGGCCATGAAGCATAGCCGAGGGGGTCGTGTTGTTGTTGTTTTTTTGGTTTTTTTTTTAAGGCTTTGTTACAGATGCACAACCCATTATTATTAAAGTTATATTTATTACTGAGTTCTCATAGTTATTAGTCTACAAGTAATCCTGTAATTAACGTCAATTTGAGTCTAATGACAGTTTTAATAGAAATGGGTTCTATGAGTAGAAGGTTCAGGAATAAAACCTTTATGGCTCCAGTGCCCAGCCCAAATACTTTATTACTGTGCAGATTTAAATAATGAGCCTAATATCTTAATAGATATACAATAAATCTGTATTGTGGGTGTTCATGATTTTTTTTTTTACACTTAAAGGGGTCCCTGCCTACAAAAAGTTTGAACCCCTGCATTACGAGATTTGTACGTTGCCTGACTGTAATAGAAAATGAATACTTGTCTTCTTAGTTACATTTCAGAGCAATTACACAATTGCAAATCGCAAAGATAATGACTAAAAGATAAGATAAAAGATAATGACTTTTTATTTTGTCCATGTAACAGTTCAATTAGTTGCATTTCTGTGCATATATATACAGTATATATACATATATATATATATATATATATATATATATATATATATATATATATATATATATATATATATATATATATATATATATTTTATTATTTTTTTTACTTCATGTATTAACTGCGTTTCACTCAAGTATAATTTTGACTGGAGACTGGATTAATCTGTTAAGTTAATGAAGATTTTGGCACAATATACCAGACTTTCACTGTCATATCATCTCAGTTTAGTAATTTTTTCACACATTAGACCCCAAATCATCATATAAGACTCCAAAACATTGTGCATATCTACTGCTTAAAAGTATTAAAAGTATTCAAATCCATATGTTATATTTCATGCCTAATATTCACAGCTTAGACATTATTTACTAATCAATTCATATGTTTGAAAAAAAGGCTTAAGTGAGGAGGGGCACATAGCGAGCGTTTCCCAGTTACTTTCACAATGCTTTCTACGATAGAGTGGTTTTTTAATAACTAAAAACAGGCCCTGTGGTTCCAAAATAGAAGCATAAGGAAATCCGTAGGCCCGGGCCACAGACAGCTCACTGGAGCCATTCCTCTAATCTAATGGAGAAAGCCTCCTACTCAGAGCTCCTCCGTGACGTATTTCCATTCATCTGTGACATAAATCGTGGTACAGACACGAGCCGCACAAACACGGCTTAATTTTTATTGCCATATTTTGGACTAAAAATACAGAACTGAGGTGTACGTAGGAGTGCGGAGATGTTTATGAGAGTTCCTCGACCGAGGACAACAGCGATTAAAAAAACATTATTAGACACACAAAAAAAAAACGTTAGTGTACATTGACCGTTACCTCTGAGTAAATGTTTTCTCACTTCCCACGACTAATTGGACTAGTTTTTCTTTATTTATACTAAACATAATTCTGATGAAGCAGAGATTTCTGCAGCTTAATTTCATTACGTCAGTGCTCCAAATGAAACTGTATTTAAAAGACCCCCATTAGTCGTGTATCTTTTCACAGTGAATCCATCTTGCTGGTTCTTGGCCGAATCGTGGGTCTATTTATGGCAGACGACACAGCTGTCATCCAGATGTGCCTCGAGGCCACTCGAGGTGAACAAGAATGACATTTAAACAACACCATGCAGTTTATGGGAATTGTTTTAGTCAGGTTTTCAGTAGAATGCTGTCATCAGTCTATTATTATTTGTGAATGTACCTTGAATTTTACTTTATATGCATAATATAAGATATAAATATTTTAGGTAACATTTTACTATAAGATCCACAAATGAGAATTTATTTAGTAGGGGATAAAACATGTAGGGGAACACTTTTATAGGAAAATAAGCAACGCCAAGGTGGTGTGATGTGCTGTAAGTTTTTTGTTTTTAACAACAGTGTTTTATTCCTCTTATACAAACGATTATAATTATTAATTTAATAATAATGAATGGGTGTGGTGTTTATCTCGCAGTAGGTTCATCCATTAAAGTACACTGGATTAAGAATTATGGAATATGCTAAAATGAGTAACTGTTAAAAATGGCCAGAGTTCTGACATTTCCTTCACAACATTCAGGTAAAGCTAAGCTATTAGCAAACCATAGTAGAGATGCATTTTTGTTATTAATCTGCATGATTACAGATACTCAGGATCACATCCTACTGTAGCTAAGAAATCATTTCACTGACAAGTTTAAGGACAATATTTATAAATTAAAAACATCCCACCCTATCCATAAAATGCTTTTCTGTTTTTGAAGGACTTTGTGGCTTGTTTTAATAATGCCCATGTTAAAAAAAGCCACCAGCTTGTTATTAATTTGTTGTTAGCCTGGTTAGCATAAGTGTTTGAGCCACTATTTTAAAAAAATGGCTCTAGGGCAATTTCACAACCAAATCAAAGCTAAATTCCATTTTCTTGAGCAATCAATGGTTAGTGGTACCAGCTTTGCACCATTTATGGCATTTTTCACATAGTGAGGTTTAAAAACAAAGAAAGTTTTAATTAGCAGACACAATGATTCATGTCAGTTGCTTTTTCTGTGTCAAAAATGCTCAGCAGGAGGATTTAACCCTTAACCATGTGGTTTATTACTCAGTTATTCCTTTTTTATACCCCACTGTTGTTCAATTCTTGATTCTGATGGGTCAGAAGGTGCTGCTTTTCTGTTTTTGAAGGACTCTAAGGTCAGTTTTAGTGCAAATGTTAACACTTTGGCTCAGATATTAGCGTAGAACAATGAAAATCAATGCAAAGACTCAGATTTTCATAATGCTAATAAACTGCTATCCGTCATTAACCTGGTTAGCTACTATCTTCCTTTTGCTGTTAGCCTGGTTAGCATAAATATTGGCTGTACTGTAAAAAAAATAAATAAATAAAAATAAAAATAAAAAATCAAAGCTAAATTCCTTTTTTTTGTAAAGTAGTGTTCAGTTGCTGTGAACTAACAGTTACACCAGAAAGACAGTTTTATTTTTTATTTGCATTATTGCATTATTACAGATTTTAGTATATGGAAGATTTTAGCCCAGATTCTTCCTGATTTTCCTGGGAGATGCTCAGCAGAGGTTTGGATTGTGTAAAATGTCTGTGCAGATTAAATATTTGTTCAAATAGTTAATTATGCAGGTCTGATTTCTCACTCGCCCTGTAATTGCACCGAGTCCATAATGAAATAACAGGTTAAGTGTCAAATCAAAAATCCAAACCCTATGAGGTTTGGATTTTGAAGTGGTTTTCTTTCTGTATTACACAGACTATCGTTTGTTTGTCTTTTGGTTCATTGGGAAATGAAATGTGTCTGGACGTGAAAATGTTACACGGGTCCCACAGCCAGGAACAGGTGGAAACAAGACTGAGAAAGTGTCGGAGTTAAAGCAGCCGAGACAGATGAGCGGTTGTGCGCTCCCACCAGACGCATGCCGAATTCCCTCTGTCTCTGAGGGCAGCCTGTTTTGAACCGCTTAACAAGGGCTGCAGATGAAGAGACACACTTTTTTCAGCATAAACACTTCGGCATGGCCAGTAAAGTGTATCTCTGTCTGTCTCGCTGTCTGTCTCACCCTAGGCTTATGTCTTATATAGCAGGCTATAAAAAGAGCTGGGTGGTTGCAAATTTAAATCAGAATTTGACGTTTGTTGTTGTTGTTTTTGCAGGTCGAGGGGACGTACCATGAGGAAACAATTAAAAAGAAAGTTCTGGACCACGATTGGACTGATTGTACCAATATAAGTTACTGTTGCATAACCGAGAAGACCCTCCTCACATCGTTCCAGCACAGCGTCTCCTCCCTGCATCGTTGTCTGTTGCAAAATACACAACCACATCTACACACTGGCAGCTCTGTTTCTCAATGTGTGTTCTTAAGCACCCAGATGACCACCAGACCTTAACACACACACATATAAAAACACACTTATATATACACACACACACACATATATATATATATATATATATATATATATATATATATATATATATATATATATATATATAAAACATAAACACACACACTTAAGCAAACACAATGTATATACAGCGTTCCGAACTTTCCTTTCCTACACATGCTGATATCATGCGAGTGATGGTGAAACGTCTGCTGCCATTCACAGTAACGCAGTCTAAACATCTGGTTAACCCTGTTGCACACAAATCCTCTTTCACGGCAAATAGAGAAGATTCCAGAGGTTTTCCTCAATGTATTTTGCAAAGTATTCTGCATGAGTATTTTTAAAAGCGCAAAACATTTAACTGCGCTCATCTGCAATATTCACACAGTGACGGTTCGTAACCTGTTGTATGTAGTGAACCCCACACAACACCCTTTGAGAGCAAACATCATCGCAGAGGTTCCTTGGTATAACATTTTCACGTCCACGCATCTCCAGGGTTCGCTCCTAAGCTCAGATTACTGTCAATGTGGAGTTTCGCATGTTCTCCCAGTGTCCATATGGGTTTCCTCTGGGTTCTCTGGTTTCCTTCCTCCTTCCAAAAACACACTAAGTGGATAGACTATGTTAAATTGCCTCTCACCTCCAGAGTTCCTCCAGGATAGGCTCCAGATCCACCGTGATCCTGACCAGGATAAAGAGAGAGTGAGTGACCAATGGAACCCACATCATATACACTGTGTTAAAATGTAGATTTGAAAGATTTTCATCATATTAACAGCACTTTTTCTAGTTACCCTTCATCCTGGAATTTCCTTTTTTTTTTTCCCTGAATAGGCTCCAGATTCACAATGACTCTGACCAGGATAAAGATTTTACTGACAATAAATGATGAAAGATTGTAAAATCTTTCTCTTAAGCCCTTTATTGAATAACTGTATTTTCTCTTGCCCTGCATTGAAGTGGTAGGCCATTCAGGGTGTGTTCCCATCTCATGCCAGTGTTCCTGGGATAGGCTCCGGATCCATCATGACCCTAACCAGGATAAAGCACTTACTGAAATTGAGTGAGAGAGTGACTTTCCACACACAGAACCCAAGCCATTTACACTGCATTAAAATGTAGATTCAAAATATTTTATATCATATTAACAACAATTCCTCTTCTTTTCCTTTATCTTAGAATTTCCATTCATTTCTGGAATAGGCTCTGTGCCCAGGATAAAGAGGTTTCTATATGCGAGTGAGTGAGTGTATTTTCCCTCAAAAACATATGGCAAAAAGTATTGATACCTCCAAAGAAAATTTAGAATCAATGCAAACAAATTAACGAGAGTGAGGGATGTAACTCTGTATAATGCAATATGCAAAGTATGTGAGATTAAAGGGTTAAAAATCTTGTCCACTCATCACGCGTTTTGCATACTGCATTTGTAATTGAAACCGATATCTTCAGGATATCCTTGGACGCAGGTTTATCCTTGGACGCATGTTAATAAGTCTTTTCGCATTATAAAGCCAAAGTCCAAGTCCGAATTTTGGATCTCAAGTCAAAGTTGAGGTGCAAGTCATGTTCCATTTTTTTACATGACTCAAGTCTGAATCAAGTCCAAGTCATGTGACTTCACGCCTCTGATGATTGCCCACATAAACTTGGCTACTAGTTAAAAATAACACGCCTAATACTGTACATATGGAACCGAATACACAAATGTCTGTGTACGTCAAGGCAAGACATGTTGCGTCTCTCAGCAGTGGGCAGACAAATTGACTCACATTAGCCTGGGGCTCGCGGTCGAAGCTCCACCACAGATATTTGCTGTCTGACCCGAACCACGAAACACCAGTGAAGAACACATTTTCTCCTTCCATCAGGAGCAGCCAGAAAGCGCAACAACAAACACACCAAATGTTCCAGTGATAGCCTTCAGACTCTACTCTATTGCTGGTACCAGATGTTAAACTACTGTATATGTTTGATAATCAGTCATACATTTAGATTTTGCCTCACTGTAAGTCACTTTGAATAAAAGCATCTGCTACATGAATATACACTATATGGCTAAAAGTATATGGACGTCTGACCATCACACCCTTACGTGCTTGTTGAACATCCCATTCCAGATTTATTCCCCCTTTACTGTTATAATAAGCTCCACTCTTCTGGGAAGGCTTTCCACTAGACTCTGGAGTGTGGCTGTGTGGATTTGTGTTCATTCAGCTACAAGAGCATTAGTGAGATCAGGTGCTGATGTTGGGATGTCGAGGAGGTCTGGGGTGCAGTCGGTGTCCCAGTTCATCCCAAAGTTGTTCAGTGGGGTTGAGGTCAGGGCTCTGTGCAGGACACTCGAGTTCTTCCACTCCAACCTTCACACACCATGTCTTCATGGAGCTCGCTTTGTGCACAGGGGCATCGTCATGCTGGAACAGGTTTGGGCCTCGTAGTTCCAGTGAAGGGAAAATGTAATGCTACAGCATACAATGACATTCATTACAACTGTGTACTTCCAATTTTGTGGGAACAGTTTGAGGAAGAAACACATATGGGTGTGATGGTCAGGTGTCCACAAACTTTTGACACATAGTGCCCATCCATCCATCCATTTTCTGTACCATTTATCCTACACAGAGTTGTGGAGAGCCTGGAGCATATCCCAAGGGGACACGGGGCACAAGGCGACATACGGAGTGTAGATCACCACATAGTGAATTTACATAAAATGTAAATTTGCTGACTTATGTGATTCACTGATGGCTGTGTTCCCATTGTTGGTGAACATGTGTCTAATACGTCTAACATTTGTAGTTGCAAACATATTTTTTATTGTGACACGAACGTTAAATAAATGAAAAATCAGAAATGTGTTGTTTGCATATGTATACACCCCCCACTTGGTAGAACCACATCTGCCTCTAATTACAGCTTCAAGTCTTCCAGGATATGTCTCTAGCAGTTTTGGATCCTAATATTTTTTGCACATTCTTCTTGGCAGAATTGCTCAAGCTTTGACAGATTAGATGGACACCACTGCTGGCCAACAGCAATGTTAATGTCTTGCCATGGAATCAGATTGAGTTCTGGGCCTTGTTCCGTTCTAACACATTCAAGTTCTTGGTTTTGAAGTACTCCAGTGTAGTACTGCTTAAAGTCCTTGTCCTGTTGGAAGCTGAACTTCTGCCCCAGTCTCACATAGTCTCTTGCAGACTACAGGTTTTCTTCCAGAATGGCCTTGCATTTGGATCCATCCATCTTGACCTCAAACCAATTTCCCAGTCCCTGCTGATGAAAAGCATTCCCACAACATGATGCTACCACCACCACATTTCACTGTGGAGATGATCTTTACAGTGTGATTAAAGTGTTAGGTTAGTGCTTTGTGGCAAGGCCAAAAAGTTCAATTTTGGTCTAATCAGACCAGAAAAAAAAAAGTCTTCGACATGTCTTTTAGCAAACTAATATGGCTATTTTTCCTGTTTCCATCACTCTTCCGTAAAGCTGAGCTTCGTGAAGTGTCACGTCTACAGTTGTCCTGTGAACAGCTTCTCTTATCTGAGTTGGAGATCCCTTCAGATGCTTTAGAGCTACCCCTTGGCCATCTGACCCATTAGCATCGAGAATTCAACAGAGCTTTGATATAATATATATATATTAATGCTGAGCTTCATGGCTTCCTAATGTTTAATACCGTAAAATAATGTTAGTTAATGAAACAAAAATGTGCATGAACACATTGTATTATATTTTGACTTTTTCTTATTCTGTAGGGAATGATACAGAAGTATAGACATTTCCTATTTTAATTTTGTCAACTTACATATTTCATGAGGGTTCCCACTCCTGGGATTTAGACAGTTGCATCACAGCTTCCACAGTAGGGCCTGAAAGGACAAATGGTTGGATTGGGATCTGTTAGAGAGGATAAAATAATGGTAAATTTTATGTGTAAATAACTCCATCCTAGCATCACAGTCCACATCAGGTGTCACTCCTGTCAGGTGAGAGCAGTAATCCGAGGCTACAGTGTGCACAGGCTCACTGAAACGAGACAGCTGAAGAATGGAAAAGGTCCAGCTGAAGTTTTCCAGCTGTTCAGTTTGTGTGAATCTGTGCTCACAGTAGCTTCAGACTCATGTCAGTATTGTTTTCAAATAGTATTAGTCAGACCTAGCAAAAGTATTGTTCTGACTGTCTACCTCCACATTATGACAATGATAGTATGCTTTGTAGAGTGGTTATGCATTCTTGTTTCAGCCACAAGTTTACCACTCAGCTGTAGAGGCTGCCGGGAAATGCACACGACGTCGCAGAATTCTCATAGACATTTTATGGAAAACAACATAACAATTAAACACGGCCGCTAACACTCACTGGTTACGCTAAAAACAGTGAACAGTTACACTTCACTTCCGACTGCCAACTCCACACTCTGTCTCACAACAACGAGACAGAGAAACGAAGGTTAAGCTTGCACATACATACACACACTTACCGCTTCTTCATACCCTTTTCAATGATAAACACTCAATAACATAAAACTTTTTTTGGTTGCTTTTTAAAAATTCTCACCAACCAAAAATGTCCATCAAACACAGCATGCTGTCTTCATAAAGTGACACAGTTACACAGCTAGAGCACAAATAACGCATGCTGTCCATGGAAAAAACCTGCACACCTACACTGTGGGCTAACAGCGTAGGAGTGTGTAATGAAGTGTGTAAATGTACACAGTGTTTAAAATCCCCAACACTGCTGTACCTGATCTACACGCGTAGTGACACTACACTACCACGTCAGTGTCACTGCATGCTTAAAATGATCTACCATCCAAATAATATCCAGTCAGCATTGTTCTTATGGTCCATTTTCACTAATAGGGTAGAGAGGGCTGACTAATAAACATGTTAATATTAAGAGATGAAAAAAAAAAGGCCATGGTGGCCCTGAAGGGCAAAAAAACTCAAGTTTAATATAAAAACAGTCAACTTTAAATGAAAACAGTCTTTTATTTTATTTTACTTTAGTTTTTCTCTTTTTTTTTCTTTTTATTTGCCCTGCCCTTCCGGGTCACTGTATTGTTAGGTGTTAATAAAATGGAACTGGGTGTGTGCTGTTATTGTGTATGCTGGCAACAGTGTCGTGTGTGCTGTGCTTGCCATGTTTCCTGTTAAAGTCCATCACAACCTTGTGACAGCTTCCCAATCCAGCTATGAGAATGATTTCAATACATTCTTCTTTTGTCAAAGGCATTCTTAAAGGCTATCTGAAAAAATATATATATATAAACTAAGTATGAAAAATTTTGGAAGACTAGCGAAGGATAGCCTGCAGACCGGTCAGAGTGCTCATGCTGACCCCTGTCCATGCCGAAAGCATCTACAATGGGCACGTGAGCATCAGAACTGGACCATGGAGCAATGGAAGAAGGTGGCCTGGTCTGATGAATCATGTCTTTTACATCATGTGGAAGGCCGGCTGCGTGTGCATCGCTTACCTGGGGAAGAGATGGCACCAGGATGTACTATGGGAAGAAGGCAAGCTGGCGGAGGCAGTGTGATGCTCTGGGCAATGTTCTGCTGGGAAACCTCGGGTCCTGACATTCATGTGGATGTTACTTTGACACGTACCACCTACCTAAACATCGTTGCAGACCAAATACACCCCTTCATGGCAACAGCATGCCCTAATGACAGTGGCCTCTTTCAGCAGGATAATGTGCCCTGCCACACTGCAAAAATTGTTCAGGAATGGTTTGAGGAACATGACAAAGAGTTCAAGGTGTTGACTTGGCCTCCAAACTCCCCAGATCTCAATCCGATTGAGCATCTGTGAGATGTTCTGGACAAGCAAGTCCGATCCATGGAGGCCCCACCTCTATAAATCTATAACCTTAAGTTTGCACTAAAAAAAACAAAAAATAGGGTGCCAGTGCACAGTACTGTATATATATAATAATACAGTAAATAATACAGTCATAATATTTTGAGAGAAAAAAAAACACAAAAAGTTACACAAAAATTACCTTATTTATTGACTACTATAAATTGCATTTGTGTTATTGAGTGTATGAATATGTGTGTGTGTATACATGGTGCCCTGCTATGGACTGGTGTCTAATCCAGGGTGTATTCCCATCTCATGCTCGGTGTTCCCAGGATAGGCTCGGGATCCACTGCAACCCTGACCAGGATAAAATGCTTACTGAATGAACGAATATATTTAATATTGCCAAAATGAATAACTCTATCTATCTATCTATCTATCTATCTATCTATCTATCTATCTATCTATCATCATTGTTTTTTGTTTTGCGTGTGTGTGTGTGTGTGTGTGTGTGTGTGTGTGTGTTGTTTTTTTTTTTTTTGGTCCCCTGCTGTTTTTATCTACTGCTTTTTACTGCCCTACTGTGGTGATTTTCTAATAAAATCACAGTAATAAAACAGTAATAAAATTTAATAAAGTTAGACTTTACTGTAGGTTTCTCAAATTAAACATATAAAACAAATCCAGTGGCCTTAACGACCCCAACTTTTGTTACTGGCGGTACAAGAGCTTCATTCTGTACAATGCTGCCACCTATCGGCACTAAAGCTAATGTTACTGGAAAAAACGCAAAAAACAGACAGCATATTAAATGACAAAAAATTCTCATATTACACGGAAGTAATCTTAGTGGTGGTGAAGTTTTGTAAGTTGTAGTAAAGCCAGGTAAAGTGTAAAACACAGATTAACCAGAGAAGCGGCGGAATAACAAAAACAACGCCCCTTTTTAGCATGACGCGTAGTGATTGCGTCATCTAAAAAGCGCCAAAATACTGCATATACAACCTTTGCTAAACGGAGCTTACTTTCTTTTTAGTTTTCTTCCACTATTATTTATCGTCACCGTCTAGCAGTGATGCAGAGAGCTACAAACTGCGTTTTATGGCGTGTTTTTTATCCCTTAAACGTTGGAAATGTTCCTGCTGTCATTAACCGAGGTAACTGTCAAACGTGTTAGGACTCTGTGCAGATTAATTCATATTAATACAGTAAATGATTAAGTAATTCATAAATACTGCATCTGGTTAATTGTCATAAAGAGCATTTTTCATCATCAGCTCAAACTCTGAATATATTTAACATCCTAACAAACTTCAGTATAGTTTCTGTCCTTTATACGTTTGTCATATGATTGACTTGACCTCTGCAGAAACATGGCATCATGTGCGCATTGCATGATATGACTGCTGTATGTCATGTTTTAGTGTGTCCTCCTAGCTCATTGTGTGTGTTTATTCCAGTAAACAGCTCCCTGTTACGCAGAAAGTACAGTACTCTTCCTCCTCCCCGGGACAAGGAGGAGAAAGCCCTGCTGGACAGCATGCTCCGCGTGGACCATGCCGGAGAATACGGGGCCAATCGCATCTACGCTGGACAGATGGCTGTGTTGGGAAGAACTCAGACAGGCCCGCTTATCCAGGTATTAAATAGTTTAAGGGTTTTTGCACAGAAGGATGTGGAGTACTTTCCTTACCTGAGGAAGACATGTCTGTGGAGGACGAGGAAGGATGGGAAAAGAAAGAAACAGACTTCCTGAGAGACTGACTGCTTATAACGGGATAGGTTTATCATAAGCAGTGAAATGACCCTTTCTTGAATTTCTAAAGCGTGAGATGTAACTCTAGTCAGCATGATACAGCATGTAGAAGTGTGGGAACTGATATGGCACAAAAATAAGGTTGCGGAGATATTCAAAGCCCCTATCATTATCCTATCCTGTCATTAATAATACTATAATTACCAGTCAGTGAGAGAGAATTAAAAATATAACTTCTACCATGCACCGAAGGCAAGAACTTTGAACCAGAGTTTGTGTATAATACAATATTTGTTTAATGTTTAATGTTCAAATATTGAATCACACCAAATTCTGTCATTTGCATCAGCACATGTGGGACCAAGAAAAGATGCATTTGCAGAAGTTTAACGAGATCTTGGGAGAGAACCGGGTGCGACCAACGCTCATGCTGCCTTTGTGGAACGTTGCAGGATTTTTACTCGGTAGGTTCAATTCTGACTCTTTAATGATTCTGAATCTATACAGTTTGATGAAGTAGTAATAATTGGACAGTGAAACGATGTGGATGTGAAATAAAATAATGACTAATTATATGAAAATATTAAAGAGTCCACCCTAATTTAAGGGTCTTCATACCTCATCTCACAGCACGATTCAATTCAATTTTGTTAGAATTCCAGTTATAAGTTAAATCTTTATGCATTTTGATGTATCTAATGTCTATATCTAATTTCTATAGTCTAATTTCTATAGTGTCTAATTTTTGTAGTCTATATGCTGTTTATTTCCAGCATAACCACGTGCTGCTTTAGAAACTTTATATTAATATCTGTCCATCATGAACTACACTATCTTTTCCATTACTTAATATGACTATTTACAGCTGCGGTAACATAAGTGATAACAGGAAGTAACCTTAATGCCATTGCACAACATTAAATGTAACTATAAATGTATAAAAACTATGATGTGTTGTTTATAACTAACAAAAAATGTAATTGCTGGCAAATTGCTGTGGTATAAGAGGAATACAAGTGTTTTATTCCTTACTTAGAGTGTGTAGCTGTAGATGTGCCTGATGCTGAGTCTGGAAATGATTGAAAAGGT
>CM040976.1:32058054-32092238 GCA_022985145.1 Pangasius djambal | reverse complement strand
ACTATTTAAAACTGGTTAAAAACCTGTATGACGAATGTTTTCGTCTACAGTTGATACAAATAATCTGAAAATGTTCTCTATCTGAGGAACGCATTTTTGAACAACAACGTTAACTAACCAAGTGAGCTATGCTGAAATGAACCCCACCTCTATTTTCAACAGAAAGGCTGGCTAGCAAGCTTTTATTACATTATTATAACATTTGATAACTCACTAGCTAGCTCATGTTAATTCATACACGTTTCAAGCTACATAGTTAGCTATCTAGCAAAGATGCCCCTTACACTTTATCCTGTATGATAACTACAGGTTGTAGAGCTTTCATACTGTAAAATATTAAAAAGGTCTTGCTAGCCGACTCAACTAGCTCATGGCTTATCTGTACGTTTCCGCAGGTTGGATCTTGAGCTGTGAAATGCCGATATGCTCGCGTTGTTTCCTTTGAAGCATTTAAAACTGAAGAAAGCTGATAAATTGCTCTGTCTTTACCGTCTCTGACATTGCTGCTAATGACTAATCGTTCCACGCCTGAAGTGTAGACTTTCAGCAAACATTATTTTGATTGAATTGTTATGGAATTGAATTATTTAAAATTTTGCATGTATTATTATTTTTTTATCTTTTTAATCTCTTTGCATTATTAATAATGCAATAATGCAACAATGACCAAAAATAAATGTAGCGAAGTTGAATATTTTATCTAAAAAGCTGCTAAAAGACAGACCGAACTAGTCAAGGTGGTAGACCATCTTTTCCAGCTTTCTTATTACTTGTCTAAACTGATAAATAAATGTTTGAGTTTTTAGCCAATCGTGGGCATCTGTGAGCTCATGTATGTGGAAGAGGGTAGATAGCGCTTTCTTCACAGTGTGTTGCGATGTCCTGTGATGCAGCATGGGCAGCAGATTAAAAAGATGTGATTGGCTCGCTTGATGTGTCTCAGAGGAAGCAAGTGTTAGCTTTGACTCCTCAGTAGGCAGCTGTGGTATGACGGCGAGAGCTGACTGGTGTGTGGGAAGTTAAAGAGAATGATTTAGAGAGAAATTGGAGGGGAATTCCCCCCAAAAAATAAAAGTCTGAGATTTTCTAATTGCCTTATTGCTGTATTTTTTTTTTTTTTTAAACTGCTGTGTTTCTAGCAGTATATTCAACTGTCTCCTTTCTACCAGTTTGAGCAGCTCAACCAGGCTGGATTTTTCAGCAGGGTTATATTTAGCTCTGTGTTATCAGTTCACTCATTTTTGTGCTCTTATTCTGTAAATCACCTGTTTTTTAAGCATTTCTTCTCATGATTAAGACACAGATTTGTTCTCTGTGTTTTCCATGTTGAATTGTGGCTGAGGTTTCATGTTTGACAGAAGAACTTTAAGGTTAAACCACTGCAACTCTTTCTGTAGAAATACCCAGGCCAGTGCCCTAAAATGTGGGAAATCCCAAAATGACTAGCTAAAACTCTGTTTAGCTTTATCTCTGCTAAAGCCATCTGAATACATTTCTAAAAGAACTCTGTATGAAATAAATAATCCTGAATGTATACATGTAGTTGCTTTTTTTTTTTTTTTTTTTTTTTTTTAACACACCGACAGCATGTGTCACTTTATCCCTTCTCGCCTTGTACTAGGTAACACAGGATTCAGCATTTGGATGACATCACCCTTCTGCACACACTAAGCTGGACTACTCACGAGCCGCTCTCCATATATAAATAAACGTCACGCATACCTTCATAAATCAAGACACCCCCCCCTTAAGCTCCTACTGAAAAACAACAGATGAGCTGGACAAGAGCAATTAAGGCGGGCTTGTTACTGGTAATGCTTCAGAATGCATATCAGCTCACTGACGGCTTTCCAGTTCTTCTGAGGTGCTACATTCCTTCACTATGTGTCTTTTTTTCATATCTTAAACATGAACAGCTGCCTCTGCGTACAGCTGTAAGTTCATCTCTTGGTTCAGGCTGCTAGACACGGCACTGTTGAATTCTCGATTCTGATTGGTCAGAGGGTGTTAATTAACTTTATATAACAGCAACCCTGACAGTAGGGCAGCTTCAAATCACAGGTTTATATTAACGCGCTCATTCTGATATTGTTGCTATAGTAACAACTCATCCACGGGGACTTGTACAGCAGACGCAGCACATACTCTAAAACTAATGATGACCAGATTGTTTTTTTTTTTAAATATGTGTTGTTATTTAGCAAAGATAAACATGTAATTGTTATTGATATGATTTTCTGTAAGGAGAAATTTATTTAAAATTTATGGAAGGAGTCTCCAGTGTCAGTGCTTTGTAACAGTCAGTGGTAAAGCTGTAACTTAACATCTTCTGGACTTTTCTCAATTGCAAGCTGCATTTTTATGTAAGTTCAAGAGAAAATGAGGTAATGACTGTTTATAGCTGCTATAACGTAAGTGACGGCAGATGTGCCACAACATGTGACTAAAAACATTCTTTCTTTAACAGATAAATAATTTGGAATCGTTGACAAATTGCTGTGCTATAACTGGAATAAAACCTTGAGAGACGTGATAACAGCAGGCCATGTCAAGTCAGCTTTATTTCCATATGTTCCATATTTCCATAGGTGAACTTGGGTACATATGAGCTTCCGCTTGCAGAGCAGTTTGAAAAAGAAGGATGGAAGGCTCCATCTCTGCATCGATTATCAAGTTTAAAACTCAGTAACACTACATTACAGACATTCCTTGTCTTTAGGCCTAGCAGCTTTGAAGTTACTACAGCCAAAACGTTCATTAAAATAAACATCAATTTAAACTGAAACTTAATTCAGTCACTGTGAGAGTTTTTTTCTATTCATTTCCTCTGTTTTCCTTTTGGAAGTTAAACCACTTGGTAAGAGCTTAATAGTACATCTCTTAGGGAATCAATTATTGTTGCATGTTCTCCCCACGTCTGTGTGGGATTCCTTCAGGTTGTCCGGGTTCACTCCTCCTCCCACCTCTCAAAAACATTTCCCACAAGTTTAACATTCACTAACAATGAAATGCAGATTTTAGTCCCAGCAGCTCTGAAACATGTTATTGGTGCTCAAGTGGTCATGAGACTAAATGTGCAGGTGCATAAAAGACTCATCATAACATTTCAGTCAGTATGAGTATGACACGATGCTATATGGGCTGGTCTCTTCTGTTCTCCATTTGGAAGTGAAACTACTGGGTAAATGCTTAATAATCCATCTATCACGGGGGTGTTTATTGTCTTGCATGTACTCCCTGTGTCCGTGTGGGTTTCTTCCAGGTTCTCCAGTTTCCTCTCACGTCCCAAAAAACATGTCAGTAGGTGGTTTGACTACTCTGAAATGCCACTAGGTGTGAACGAGTGTGTCACTGATAGTACCCCGTGATGGACTGGCGTCCCAACCAGACTGTATACCTTCCTCACACCCAGTGTTCTTGGGATAGGCTACTGATCCACTTCGACCCTGACCAGGATAAAATAGTTACTGAAGAAAGGAATGAATGAATAATCCCTAAACTGTTCAATTAATCATGCTCTGGTTATCAGTATCAGTATCATGTGTTCTAGACCTGATTCCTCAACAAACCATCAAGATTACTGCAACATCATTGCAGTGTTATGAGTGCTCTTACAGCATGCAACTACACGCGAGCAGTACCTCCAATCAAAAGTTAAGCCAAGGCTGGGAATTATTTTTGTTTCAGATTAATAGTGTTGACATCTTCATGATGCAAGTCTAGCATGATGCAAGGCTTTAAAAAAAGCGACAAGCTTTGTACAGAGACATATCTGGCACCTGTGAAGGGTGACAAAATTATCGTTAAATAAAACCATGAGTGATGACTCCGGGCACACTGCAGGTGTTAATAAGAGCAAACCATAAAAATTAACATCTATATCAACCTGTTTTTGGCACACGCTTCCTGTAATTTCAATAGGAATAACCTCACGGTTAAAATCGTTCACGCTTTACATATGCGTGACTGTTTTTCATGGTCTGTTGCACGACCGCTTAGCCTAAGTTCACCTCTCAGAAGAATCCGCGCTGACATTGAGCAGGAAATCAGTAAAAGGGTTATGAAAAGTCAAACTGGCTTGGTCCTCAGACTGTGAAAAATCGCTGCTGTAAATTTTGCGAGCAGTGTTAATATAAATCCACAGCGCTCATAAAAACTTTCGGATGCAGATCATTGTGTTTCTTGGCTTCTAAAGCGTCATCAATCACTACGCTTAGGGTCTGAAGCTCATACTGACTCGTAGCATCCAGTCCTTGTGCATCTTTATGTCCTATATCCAATTATAAAATGTATTTTATATATATCTCTATAAATCATATCTCATTGGTTTGTGCTGTAAATAAAAACCCATGCTAGCAGTTTTTTTTTCTACCAGTATTCTTAACCAATAGGACAGGCATATCGTTAAGGTTTTGCCACTAAAACATATTTGTCATAAATCATTTTCCAGTTTAAAACATATTCGTATCAGTAAAAATTATTTCGTATCATTGTATATTTTTATCGACTACCTTGATGTCACTTATGGCCCTACCTAAAAATGTCTTCCATATAGATGCAGTCCAAAGGGCAAAGGATTCATTTATAAGTCATGTGCCTTAACATAAACGCTGTCTGTCAGGTAGCGATAAATTTAAAATGAACTAATGGTCCACTTTGAGGTGTGGGTGGTGCTCGGCCCTCGGTTTCTCAGAAGCTCGGACCTTTCAGCAGAATCCGGTCTGTAATACACATCATAAAGGACCTGTACACTCTTTTCATATCTACGCTGTCCCATGCATGGACATGTGAGATGCAGTGCGTTGTCCTTAAATAGAATAGAAATTTGTCCTCCACAAGGCAATCTCACTTTCAACTTGAATTCAGGTGTACAAGAGGAAAAGTGCCATGGGTGAAGTGTAATTAAGTGCCTAATTTAGATATATTCTGTCACACATACTTCGGCCTACGCATGCACAAAGGTGAACATTGTTCCACTCAGTGCAGCTCACAATTATACAAACACATTACGGCTAGTTAGCATAGTTGGCAATGTCATCTTTCTAATATATTATACAGAAGATTTTAAGTTTTTTTTTACTGGTATATTGTGATATTATAGATTTTTAAAAATATATTTAATTCATGTTAACTGAACTCATCAATTCGATAAGAGCTGAGGCCACAAAAGCTTGCTTAAGTTATATTAGTAAATTTTTTTCAGGTCCAAAAATGCATTGATTAATCTTCGCCTATCTTCTGTGAATGAGAAGTTAGCATGTGCGTGGTCCGCTGCTAAGCTGTAGCTTCATCACTCATGCGAACATGACAGTAAAATGCACATTAGTGTCATTTGGAACAGGCGAGCACATGAGTGGATGTATGGATGTTTGCCTTTGTAAGTCATCTCACTGCTCGGGGGCCAGCAGTTGTGTTGGCACGTTTTGGATCAGCTGGGACGGCTTATGTTAGGTGTTTCAGAGAGACGTGACCCTTGCGGCAATCAATCAGCGGCCATGACAGTACGGGTGGTCGCTGACTCCAAGGCCATGTAGCTACTTACCTCTGTCATGAGCCTCGGCTGGCCCTTCGAGCTATTCTTCCATGCATATGACCCAGTTAGGTAACTGCTGATCACTACCACAGGCCCATGCTGATGTGTCCGTCCCTGGTCTGAAACAGTGAGTGAACACCGGTCCTGCACATGCAGGTAGGACCAGCTCTTGGTTTAGACTACATTAAGCAACTTGCATGAACTGCATCGATCTTTTTGTTTTAAACTGCACTCCTCATCAAAGACCAGCACTGCCAACAAATGTATTCAATTATTAAAAAGCCTTTACATGCAGACGAGGTGATGCTGCCCCTCAAGTGATGCCATTCACTTTCTTTTGAGTCACCAAGCTCTCTAGACCATCGAACCTACCACAAGGTTAGTATATCACCTCCCATAATGGCTGACCCTAGCTACCACGCTTCATTAGTGGACAACTTGTACTTTGCATTAATCCTTTAAAGCTTTAAGTCATGAGATTGATGCCCCTAACCACGCAATCCCTCATCATCATCATTATCATGCCTCTTACTGCAGGTGCCCCGTGAACGGGTCATTCATCTCCTCCCGGTCATTGCACAAATTGAGCATATTTCTCTCATTAAAAGTGCACTTGAGAACTTCTGACAAGCCCAACCATTTTAAAATTTCAGATTATGCTAGCCTTTAAAGTCATGCACCGGGCACGTAAACTGCAGAGGTTTAAGTCACAGGTATTAAGTTTGGATGTTTATCGCGACCTTCTTGCATTATGGAGCGCCGAAAATGCCATTTATTATGATTCCCAGCAGCATGGCATGCTTTGATGGGTGTCAGCTGAGAAATGTAGCTTGCTTGTAGAGCAGCGTTGACACACACCTCGTCCTAGACAGTGTGTGTCAGCCCATGACCTTCTGAAGAGGCATTCCAGCTCAAGAGAATCTCTTTACAGTTAAATGATCACTGAGAGTGTCTTATAGAGATACATTAATGTAAATTGTATCAATGAAAGAAAATGAGCATAAGTGCCAGAAATGATTTCTTTCTCCAATGCATCATGCCCAAACTTCCTGAAAAAAAGTTTTCTTTTTACTCCTTATATTTTAATCGAAACCTTCAGAGTACTCGTGACAAATCGCAAAGGTCTCTTCTTTTCTCACCCAATCATTTCAGTTTAACACCAAATATGTCAAAAACTATGTTAAAAGCACCAATATAAAAAAACTAGCAAGAATCATGTCAATTTGTCATCTACGGTGACCTTCTCATGCTACACAATGTAGTTAGCGCTATAGTTATCCGTGTGCGTTTGAACATGAACAAGCCACAGGACTGTAGTGTGGAACTCTGAGGACGAGCGCCCCTAGCCCTACCTCAGTAAAATGCTTCAGTATGCTTGAGGAAAGAAAGTCTTGTATGAAGTTGTTTCTTTTGCCTCCTGAGAATGCATGGACTCCATCTAATGTGAAAAAGCATGTTGAGGTAAGTTCGCTAATTCGTTAATGTTAACTAGTTTTAATATTTAACTGAGTTAGCATGTTTTCTTTGCAGGATAACATCGATTGCAGTAGCTAACATACTTGCCTAGCTATATTCTAGCTAATGGTAAATGTTGGCTATTTACATGATATTTTACTTCTGATTAATTCGTGGAGTTACTCATGCATATGAGCAGCAAACCTACAGAGATTGAATGATGTTTTCAGCAAAAAAAAGTGTAGTTGCTTTACAACAAAAAGTGTCTTCTAACAGTTTTAGATAACTGAAATTACTTATGGGATTAACTTAATTTCATCAGTTACAAATGTACTTTTTATGTTTTAATACTGGAATACGTTTAAAAGTAACAACTTTCTGACTATCACTTAAGTACATTTTTGGCTGGATACTTCCACTTCTGTACCCCTGGCTGTAAGGCGCTACTTGTGCGCTGTGTATGTAAGAGCATTGTCATTGTATTTCCCTTTGACCCACTGAGGCATCACGGGCATCTGGTCATTCTCGAGGTAAGAGTGTGTGGGTGTTTCAGCTCCAGCCACGCTCCAGAGTCTTCACTATCGATCCCAAGAGCTGCTGTCTCTTGCCAGCTTCTGCAAAAATCTGTTGAAGCAGATATCAAAGACATAAAAGACCGGCAATGCCATCTAAATGCTTTTTTTTCTAAACATTCTTGTTTGATTTACACCAGTTTTTTCTCTCAGGTTTTTAAGTGTTTTGAGGTCTGCTTAACAGATTGTTGCAATGATTTCTGGGAAGACAGAATGAGGCTTGCACGCGTTTAAATAGCAAAAGAATGAAAGCTCGGTAGATCAAATCCAAAAAGCGATGTCATTGGATGACTTGTTTAGATATTTCGTTACTCGAATATTTTCATGTATGTGAAATATTTTCTGGCAACGCTTTAAAGCCTTCAGATATCTTATCACGATAAAAGTAAAAAATATCTTAGCATCACGCAACACTGTAAAACTTGTTTTAAAAAATGTCAAATCTAAAATTGGTTACTGCATTAAATAATGGCATTGATACAAGATACCTGGCATTTTTTTTTTTTTGCATTATTTGGTTAAATAAATAAATATATATATATATATATATAAATAAATAAACGAAATGAACGTTACCATACAAGCTGGTTTATCTAGGCCTGCAGAGGACAAATTAAAATTTTATTTATCTATTCACGAGCTTCCTCGAATACAATATTAATCAAAATATTTCAGTGCAGTTCAGATTGTGCACAGAGGAAACCAAAACTTCCACCTCAGCGTTCTCAGTTTTGAAGATAAAATCAGCTGTTGATCAGCTGTATCGTCTGTTTTATTCTGGTGTTGACTGAGTCGCTTTTGCATCAAGATTCGTCAGTGCTAACGTCAGTAATGAAAACCTGATATGTTTCTGACTCATATCACAAAATATGTGCATATAATAATAATAACGTAATAAAATAACATAATAGTAATAATGAGATTGTGCATGTGGAGACCAAGTCTATGTTCAAAAGATTATACGAAAAAAATTTACACGAAAATGTTTTTCAAACATGATTTCCTGTGCACTACAAATTAATATAAATGCTTATACTATTTTTTTTTTTTTTTTTTTTACAAAAGCATGCTGTTTTATTAAACTAGTAGAGCTTTTTTGGGTGTTATAAGGTGTTATATATGGTTTTGGGTGTTATATATCAATAACCGTTTTTTTTAATCTGTTAATTTTAACAGATTAGTAGCTGGTTTATATTTTAAAAAATGCTCAAAATGGTCTTTTTTGTATAGATTAATTAGAGGTTTGAGATTCTACTTAGTATTAAATGCAGTAAATTGCATAAATGCAAAAAAAAAACCCATAAAAAATTACGTCTTAGCAAGTGAGAATACCTTACATATAGACAAACTTATCTAATATTCATCTTTATGAAGTAATAATAAAACAAATATAAACAAATATTATTAAGCCCGTGTCTAGACATATTTGCTAATGTTAATCTTGAAATTGTCATGAAATTGTCTAAAAAGAAGCAAAATTCTATTTACAAACAAATTTCGAGCTTGAAAATAGTAACAGTTGCTAGAAACTGTCTAGAAATAGGCTTAGTACACATATATTTCTTATATAATGACCTCTTAATGAGAAATATTTGATCAATTCGGCTTTATTTATGATATTTTCACTATGTTATAAGGTATTAGAGTGAAGTATTCATTAGACATCCAGGAAATTTGTTCCTTGTTGATGACTGGCATATAAACACCATTTAACTCAGGACCTGTTGTTTCTCGCTCCAGCGTGTAGTAGACGTTCACTCCACTGACCTGTTGCATGCCATGTATCTGAAGGGCCGTGCAGGTATTTCAGCCATGTAGGTGTTTAAATCAAAGCCGGCCTGAGCCGTCAGCGAGGGAGGAGTTGTTGTGGGATGCATTTCGAGGGGTAGGGCCTGCGTTTGAAATATGGTTGGTAGAGTGCCTGTTATCTTTTCTCCTCGGCATCAAGCGTCCAGCGCCGGTGTGTCATCAGTTACAGCCCAGAGCTGGCACTGGCTCAAAGTGTGCGGGGTGGGGGGAGAGATGCTAGGAAATGCAATCCATATGGTGGCACTATAAAACCTAGCACATCCATATCCATAGTCCAAGATCATCGCTGCACTCTTCAATAAACCCTCAAGTCAATAACTCGCAATTCTTCACAGCGGCCACGGTGGTCCACACAACAGAAGACTTCTCCAGAGAACAAGGTGACCAGGACCGGGTGATTATAAAGGGTATGTTTCTTTTGCTGTAAATATTTTATCCCAATTCATTATTATTAGGTGTGATTAATTACATTCAGTAATGTCACAATGCCAGTTGAGTGGTAAAAATAAGTCAAGGTGAGTGGAATTATCAAACCCAAGTGAATGTATATTGATTATTGACGATTACCCCATTTCTAGACACAATCACTCATTTTAAGCTTCATTGTCTTATTCCATTGGTGGATAACATTGCGAAATCCAAAAAAAAGCCAAATTCAAGACAATTTAAGGATGAGTAGGACTCACCAAAAAAATCTATCTTTGGCAAATGTATCTACTATTTGTCACTTTGAAATGATTATATAACAAATATAAAACTATTAATTACACTCATCTCTAGACCTTTTTTCACTCATTTTAAGCTTTTTATCTTGTTCTGTTGGTGGATAACTTTGCGTATTTCAATCACTGATTTCTACAAAGATAAATTCAAGCTTGAAATGAGTAAAAATGCATAGAAATAGGCTTAATATTCTTATTTGTTACTTCATAATAAAAAAATATATATTAGAAACATTTTACTTTATTTAAGATACATGTATTCTATCTCATTTCTTTACCCTTTTTATTACATTAAGTAAAGTCATAATGCCAGTTAACAGTAAGTCAAGGCGAGCGGACTTACCAAACCTAAAAAATTATATTGGCAAGTGATAATATCTTGAATAAAGACAGATTTATTTAATGATGATAAAACAAATAAAAGGCTATTAAGCCAATTTCTAGACATTTCTACTCATTTTAACCTTGAAGTTTTATTCTGTTAGCACGTAACTGCATAGTTCAAGCATTTACTACTAGAAAGACAATTTCAAGCTCAAAATAAATTTGTGTAGAAATAAATTTAATAAACTTCGATTTGCCTTATAACAGCATCATAATGAGAAAAAATATTGCACAAATTTGACTTGATTGAAGATTATATTGTATTGTATTACACGTCAGCTTGTTCTATTGGCTGATAACTTTGCTTATTTCACGCGTTTACTTCTAGAAAGCCAAAGTCGTGTTTGAAAGGTTTTATACACTTAGATGTGTTATCTCGTATTGAGAAGTATTAGATGAATCTGAAACTTTTATTTCAGATAAATGCATTGTATCACATTATTATGTGTGAGCAATTACTTTAAGTTATATTATAAAGTCAAAGCAAGCCGAGTTGTCTTTTTTTTTTTTAAGATTATAACACATGAATGACTACTTCTTCTACTTCTTTTCCTTCTTCTTCAAAAGGAGGTCCTGCTGGATTTGATATGAAGATCCTGTGTCATGTAATATTCCTGCTCATGCTGGGAGCCATTTATTGCCAGAACAACCGAAATGCCAAACCCAGTGGCAGAGCAGCTAAAAAACCCAGCAGTCCGTCTGCAGAGGTCGGTCCAGACGATGACTCTGCGGCAAGTTCTGGCAAAGACACGCGTGCGGGAAACCAGCAGACAGCATCTGCTAACAAGCCGTCCGATGACATGAAGCTGCACCTCCTGAAGAACACGCCAGCCACGTGCAATGACGGCACTGCAGCTGGGTGAGAGCACGAGATCGTCAGAGCTTCTTCGCTTCATTCTTAAAGCGGGGTGGTGTGACGTGAAGCAGAGAGCCGTTACCAATAGCACCGTGTTTTATTCCTTTATTTATTAAAAAGCGACATGGTGTACTTTTTATCCATTTAATGATGTGGAATATCCACAAAACAAGATATCGCTTGCATTATAGCAGCTATAAACAGTCATTCCCTCATCAGCCTCTGCTGATGTTTAATAAGAAAAAAAAAACGCAGCTTGACATGTTACAGAGAAACCATAAAGCGCAAAGTTGTCCATCTTGAAGACTTCCGTCAGTTACAGTATAGTTTAGTGATGCACACTGATATATTTTTTAAATTAAACATACTGTATTTATTATATATAAAACAAACTAATAAGAACAGATATGCATAAATGTTGCATGACAAACAGATTCTATTAGGAAAACGTCCTGATATGGCCATGACCTGAGCATGTCCTAGGCTCATCCGTAACGTCTTCCTATTCTATCCCATTCTATATTTATTTTCCATCCACAGGTTTTACCTAAAGGAGTTCAAAGGAAGCAAGAGGTGGCTGATATTTCTGGAGGGTGAGTATTTAAAACGGGGTTAATTTTGTCAAGGGGCCGTCAGCGGGCTTAAATGCTCTGCTCGGCGTTATTTTGACCGCTGCTCATCTTCTTGGAGGCGTGCTCTTTTTTTGTTGTTTTTTTGGACCGTGTGACGCCGTGTTGCTTCACTTGCGTTACATGCATTACGATTGATGGTGTCAGCATGGGGCAAGAAAAGAAAGCCACCATGTAGCTGCATTGGAAAACAATAATAAACCTGCTGAGGCTCTGTCGTGGGAGAGTATAACTGTATTTACGGAGAAATTCTTTACTCAGTTAAAAAATGCAATTCCTCATATAAATAAATTCTTTGGTAAAAGTTGAAGTTTCAAATTCTTCACCTGTGTTAAAGTAGAAAAGTATAAACAACATCTGTGACATGAAAGATATTATATTATACACACATATACATATTATGTGTATATAATAAAAGTTTACAATAATTTCCAAATTATTTGGCATCTAAATGCAGAGAGACGATTTCACTCATAGCTTCACAGTTTAGCAGGTTAGATGTTTGTTATTTTGTTCTTTCTTATGAACAAGCACACGGCGACCATTTTGTTTTTTATTTAGTCGCTGTTTCAGTGTGGAAGATTATGCTATAAACAGGAGGATTTCTTCTTTTTTTCAATTTGGTTTAGCTTTTTATACAATTATCTGACACATCTAAAACTACAACAGTCACATAGCACTATCTGTGTTGAAAAAAAAAAAAAAGATAAAAAAAACACAACATATCTTTGGTATGAAAAAGAGGCAAAAGTTAGAATAAACCTCTGTGGGTTAAAGTAAAAGTAGAAGAAAGATTCACATGCCTGATTTCAGTTACTGATGGTAACTGGCATGTGGAATAACATTAGCTAAGGCTAACAACAGCTTTATTCCTAATCTGTCAAATGTTAGGTAGCACGATAATAACTAGCTGAATGCTAATAGCTAGCTCCCACACTAAATACAAAGTGTGTGTAGCAGGAGATAGATGGGTATTAGGTCTCGTTCTCACTAGAAGAATGTAAGCAGAGATTTTTCTTTGAAAAAGTATTAGGTGAAGGTTAGGTTTATATGTAAAAAAAAAAAAAAAAAAAGTAAGCACAATTCAATTCTAACAAACAGTGAAATGATTCAATTAATCAACTAATTCAATACATTATGAGTTTAATTTTATACTCATGAAGACTTTATACTCCTAACCCTTCGTTTAGTGATGTGAGAGTTAACACTCTTACACATTCCTGCACCAGTCATGCCTCTGGCTGCTTTTACAGCGTGGCCTGGTGCAGGTGGTCCATACCTCGAGAGCCTGAACCACAGCCTAACGGGGCTGCCCTAGTCAAACCGGATGTCCGGCTAATATTAGTGAATTATTTTTAGGTGGTTGGTGCTGTTACAACAAAGAGACCTGTGATTCCAGATATAAAAATATCCCTCGCCTGATGAGCTCAACTGACTGGCCACAGACGCGCAAAGGTAGGCTGCTGTCTTTCACTTCCTGTAGCGCCAACATGACATGCCAACGCGCTCTCTCTTTCTCGCTTTCGTTTTTTAAGTGCCTGAGGCTTGAATCTGTGTGATGTTTTGGGGTTTTTTTTTTTTTTTTAGGAACTGGAATCCTGTCTTCACAAGCTGATGAGAATCCACACTGGTACAATTCCAACATTGTGTAAGTGCATCAACATGTAAGTGTAACCGTGAAACCAAAAGTGTAACAGTGAAACACATCTAATATTTAATGTAATCTTGTGTGTTTTGTGACCAGGTTTGTCCCCTACTGCTCTAGTGATGTGTGGAGTGGTAACAAACCAGCAGCAAAGACCAAACAGGCAAAAGAAACAGGTGACACTCTATCTTCTATTAGTATACGGATATAAGTTTGCTTAAAGCTTCATTGAATTGAATGTTTTATTACAAATATCCAATCGGGGGAGTGAAATATACTCTAAAGCACAGGCTCTCAACCATTTTTTTTGGCCAATGATCCCATTTTAAGGGCACAAAATTCTCATGACCTCTCCACCACTGCCACCCCAACAATGCCTACAATTAGTTCAAATTAGTTAATAGTACAAAGCGGGTCCCTGGAGGAGTAGTGGTTAGGCCTCAGCACTCTCACCACCGCATCATGGGTTCGATTCTTGGCCAGGGAACCGCATGCACAGATACTGTGTGTTCTGAGATGCTTTTCTGCTCACCACGGTGGTAAAGTGTGGTTATATGAGTTACCTTAGCCTTCCTGTCATCTCAAATGAGCCTGGCCATTCTCCTCTGATCTCTCTCAACAACAAGGCGTTTCTGTCAGCAGCAGAACTGCTTACATCCATGCAACAGTCAAAGTCACTGAGATGTTTGATGTGAACATTAACCAAAGCTTTTGACTGGTATCTGCATTTATCCTTTTTATGTTTGTGTCTGCTCCATGTCAGAGTACTCCTTCATGGGATCTGTGATCATCCGGGAGCTGATCAAAGAGCTTGCAACAAAAGGACTGAAACAGGCCAAAGTGGTGATGCTGGCTGGAACGAGGTAATGTGTAAGGAATAAAACACAATGGGAAGTGCTGTTACAGAAAAAACTATCTGACACATGGTTTTTAATCTGATCATGTGGAGCATCATCCATACAAGCCCATTCCAACGGGTTGTTACTATTGAAACTATAAGATATTAGAATGAGCGCACTGATATAAACTCGTGACCATCAGAATCAAGAATTCAGCAGCGCTGTGGTAATTTTTAATTAAATTAGATGGCTTATCAAAGTGTGAGCTACGTCTAGGATCGTATCTTCTTAAGCTTGGTAAGGCCAAGATACGTATCAGTAGCCACTCATTATAACAGTCAAGATACATTTAGATTTCAATAACATGTTGCTGGAAACAATAGACACAGAGGCACTGGGTCAGAGGGCTTAAACACTTTCTCCATGTATGGACCAGCTCCTTGCCGGCACCATCCGAGCAGCACACATAACCCTGGCAGGAGCTCTTTTTTTTTAGCCCATGCTGTCGTCCGCCATGAAGATGTATACCGCTGTGACATAATATCTATGTATATCCCTCCACAACGGGATGCTGAGTACTGAAGATTCTTCCCAGATTAGCGGCATGTTTTGTCGGCCAAAAAAAGAATGCACAGCCATGCACACAGTTATCACACCAATCAGACATCCCATGTTTTTTTTTCTATCCAAGTCAGGTTTATTTTGGCTACATTTTTGGGGATAGAAAGGGGTAAAATATGTTTGCTCCATCTTACCTGCAGTGCTGGAGGTACAGGTGTGTTGCTGAACATCGAGAAGGTGGCCAGTCAGCTGGAGCAGCTCGGTGCAGATGTGCAGGTTCGAGGCTTGGTCGATTCCGGATGGTTTCTGGAGAGCAAGCAGCAAAAGACCCAAGAGTGTCCAGACAGTCTCTCTTGCACTCCGGTTGATGCTATCAAGAAAGGGTTGCGGTAAATTCAAATGCTCTAGCATAAGGCATTTTCTTAATGCTTACACTTTCCCAAATCAGTCATCTTTTTAAATTAGAGAGCAACTCTGTTTTTTTCTCCACAGAATGTGGAACGGAGTTATTCCAGAGAAGTGTAAGCAGCACTACAAGCGAGGCGAGGAGTGGCAATGCTTTTTCGGACACAAGCTGTACTCCTTCTTGACCTGTGAGTTTGTGTACAATCACTGGGGCAGGGACTGGGCTTGAATTGAGAGCTCCATATAACATTGAAGGGATTCCTCTGATTTAAGGGACAACTCAGTGAATTATTTAATGGTGCTAGATGGAAGTGTACCCCAATTTTTCCGTAATGTTATCGCTCATTATTGTGGTCAGTAGGTTTCAACAGGTATTTAAAATTTCAGGCTTATTTCAGGCTTTCTTGCAGCAAAGAATCAGATCAGATGAAGCTTAAAATCTGTTCTGTTCTCAGCTCCATTGTTTGTGGTTCAGTGGCTTTTTGATGAGGAACAGTTGCGTGTGGAAAACATTTACGTGGGCAGACAGTCTCTTTCCGAGCAGCAGTGGACCTATATGCAGAATCTCGGGAAAGAACTGAAAAACTCCCTCAAAGATGTCACGTAAGTGCTGCACTCTCACGAAGCTATTCTGTGGTTCCTTATTTCACATTTACACGTGATAGAAAACAATTTATAGAAGAAAATAGTTGTTTATACTTAGGTGCTAAACTCAACATGTAGTTTAGTAAAGCTATAAGGTGGCTTCTACAGGAAAGTCTATGCTATAGATAAGCACCTCTCATGTGTTTTTTTTTTTTTTCAGTGCTGTGTTCGCCCCGTCCTGCCTGTCCCACACACTGATCACTAAAAGGTAAGGACACCGCAGCCACACACGGTGAGCTCATGCTGCTGTTTTTGACAGCATATCCATCACGTCGCATTCTGGATGTCACCAAAATGCCACCTCACACTTTCACACACCTAGCCAGTGGCCCCTCGCTGAGCGTAATGATAGCTCGGACCACCCGGGGTTTATGTGGGTCACAAAATGACCTCATGAATGTATTTGTATCTGTTACAAACACATTAGATGTAATTAATCAAGCAAGGAAAATGTTAGAGAATATATCCTATCCTAATGAAAATCCTTACATGACCATGTTTTGATGTCATGTCATGATGCTTTGTACCTGTCTTCACCACTTCCTAATCTTATTTCAGTAACTGGATGGACTTCCAAGTGAAGGGCACATCTCTGTCTCGTGCTCTTCAGTGCTGGGACAGAAGCCTTCAGGAGGCCAACAAGAACAGCAAGACGGCACTGAAAGGCTGCCCTTTCCACCTGATCGACACTTGCCAATACCCTCAGTGCAACCCGACGTGTCCGGCGCTGATTGACCAGGCCACGCAGCAAGAGATGACCCTGCTCCAGGTGCTGGCCAGCATGGGTGTGGACCTGCAGAAGCTCGGTCTGGACACACGGCGTGACGGCAGCGCTTCCTCCAGCATGATTAGCAACGGTGGCTAAGGAGTGATAGTTGAGTGATAGTAGAGTTTCCTCAGTGGCGACCCTTAGAGTCACTCTTTTGTGTTCCAAAGAGGTTGAGATCTTTGAGCCGTGAGTATGTATTTGGATTCCTGTGCCAAATGTGTGCAAGTAGGATGGACTTTTGGAAGTAAAGCATGAGTTATGATTATGTATCTAGTCACAGTTAATCCATAGTTAACCTGCAACTCGTGTATGTGGAGTTTAGATTGAAGGGTCGTTTTTTTTTTTTATTATTTCACCCAAACTGCTTTATTCAAACAAGACATCTTTATACAGGAAACGCCTTACTGCAACAGGAAAGAGAGCATGAGGTGACAATACCAGTCAATTCTAGAGATCTTTTCAGACTGGATTAATAGTATACACTCCTAGAAACAAATCTAATCAGTACTCCATACTGTACCCAAGGTGCCTGACATGTTCGGGTTGGTAGCCTGATGGTCAAACAGAAACGACATACCTAAAAGTTATCTATTTATTATCTTTTGGCTTAGTTGAGAAGAGTGTGATATCCTTTCAGTTATGAATATTTACTGGTATTAAATGCCATACAGTAAGATTATTTATATATTCATTTCACATTTTCTTGTATGAACTGAATATAAAGTAAAATATATTGCATTACCATGAATGTAAATCAAGTGCCTTTGATATTTATAGGCTGCTGAACACTAATAAATGTGTAACAGGAGCTTCAGTGTCAAATGCTTTTTCTCTCATTAAAACTCTTAAACTTCATGTTTGTATAGTAAGCATTAATGTACCATTTTGTATCACGTAGTAAGACAGAAATTACTCACATTTACTACGTTTAATATTATTGATGTTATGTTAAAAACTAAAAATACCGTAATAAAGCATGAAACATTACCAAATACCTGTAAGGCTTTGTACAATACATTAAGACATCCTATATAGATTAAAAAGAACGATGAATTAAAAATGACTGAATCCTAATTTATACAAACATAAACAAAGCCACGAAACATTAACCTTGTATATTTTAAAAAGAGAGGCTTGTTTATAGCTGCTACAACGTAACTGGTAACAGGAACGAACTTGCTTTGTGGACGTTCCACAACACGAAAAAAAGTAACTAGAAATGGATAAAAGGTATGATGTTTCATTCTTTAATAAATAAAAATATGTCATTGTTGGCAAATTGTTGTGGTATAAAATGGAATAAAACATTTGTGCTGTTATTGGAAAATAATCAACTTCGCTGTGGTAACAGTGACTCCACTTCATCACCCCACGCCATCGCTGATTAGTTTTCCTATACCAGCATGCCCTGAGGGTTTTATTCCCTACTTAGCCAACACATCGTACCCCTTACACATTTCTTAATTAAATATCTTAATTATCTTTCTAACAAATCATAAATATGGATATGTAATAGTGACTATAGAATTAAGTCTAAGCTTCTTAGTTTGATAGTTTCTCAAATAAGAACCGATTTATCTTATAAAAAAGGGCAATTTAAGGAAGTTAAAGGAAGAGCTGGAGATCAGATATGGCATGATTAGAGATTAAATGATTATATTTGTGCTAATTATACTGTACTTAATCTGTAAAAAGAAGCTCAGACGTTAGAGTTCTGTGCTATTGGTTTGAAGGTTGTGAATTTAAATCCCACTGGAGTCAATAACAGACCCATGAGTAATTTAGTGAACCGTGAAATGTCTCACTGGTAAATTTCTTCAAAGTTCACGAATAAAGAAAATGTGATGTGAATCACAAGGTAAGTTTTGTGTAGTCATATTGTGGCATACACGGCTCTCGTAGGTGTGAAGATCAGATTTAACTACTACTGGTTTAAAAAAAAAAAAAACCCTGAAAACTTTTTTTTTTGTCAGACTACTTTCTGTTCCTCGGAAATATGTTTTTCATATTCAGTTCCTTGTTCTGTGTGGGTAAAAAAGCTGAAAAACAAAACCTAAAAAAAAAAAAATGATTTTACTCTTCTAATTCTAATTTGTGTTCCAAGTCTGTCATAATAATAATAATAATAATAATAATAATAATAATAATAAACATACACTTTATTTAATATGCACCCCAAAGTGCTTTCCAGTGTGAAGCAAAAGGCAGAAAAACAAAAACAAAACATAGTGAAAAAAAAAAAAAGTAAAATTGGCAGATAATAACATTGCAAGTAATAGAAGAATATAATAATAATATAAAATTATATAAATACATATTTTTTATAAGTCTAAAAAAAAACAGAATAAAAGTACAACATAAGACAAAAATAAGAATTTAAAATAAAAAAATAAGACAAAAATAATATAAGTATCCAATGGACACAACTGATATAAAGTCTACAAACCCCTGTTCAAATGGCAGGTTTTTGTGACGTAAAAGAATGAAACTAAGATAAATCACGTCAGATCACTTCCCACCTCTTGAAATTGCAAAGCATACAAATAAAGAGAAAAACCATCAGAATTTTTTTTATGGAAAAAACTTACAACAAACCGGCTGCGTAAGTGTTCACACCCCTAAACCACCACTTGGTTGAAGCACCTTTTGATTTTATTACACCACTCAGGCTTTTTTGTATTCTGTCAGTGTGGCACATCTTGACTTGGCAATATTTTCTCACTCTTTCTTGCAGAAACATTCTGGAGTCATCAAATTTTAAAGGTATCTCCTGTGCACAGGCCGCTTCGGGTCACTCCACAGGTTTTTAGTCAGATTCGGGTCTGGGCTCTGGCTAGGACATTCAAAAACTTCGATCTTCTTTTAGTTAAGCCATTCCTTTGTTGATCTGGATGTATGCTTTGGGTCACTGTTGTGCTGAAAGGGGAAATTCCTTTTCATCTTCGGCTTACTAGCAGACACCTAAAAGTCGTGCACTAAAATCGACTGGTATTTGTAGCTATTCATGATTCCTCCACTTTGATAAAAGCCCCAGTTCTGGCTGAAGAAAAGCAGCTCTAAAGCATGATGCTGCCACCACCATGCTTCACCATGGATATGGTGTTCTTTTGATGATGTGCTTTTTTTTTTTTTTTGCACCAAACATACCGTTTGGAATTATGAAGTTATTATACCTTTTGGAATTGGTCTCATCATTGCCACGTGGTTTGGGGTGATCTTACTTGAGCTTGAATGTTTTTTGGTGAGAAAGGGCTTCTGTCTGGCCGCCCTACCCCAAAGCCCAGACATGTGAAGAATATGAGAGTTTGTTGTCAGATATTCCTGCAGCTCCTTTAATGTTGCTGTACATCTCTTGGCAGCCTCCCTGGTAAGTTTTTGTCTTGTCCTTTTGTAATTTTTAGAGCGACGTCCTGTTCTTGGTGATGTCACTGCGGTGCTTCATTTACTTATGCAACCAGGTTATTGTGACTTTTATATTTTTCCTATTTTTCCCTAAAATTTTTCATATTGAGGGTGGGAAAAGCTCTGACATGATTTGATTTAGTAAAAAAAAAAAATTGTTATCACAAAAACAATAATAATAATAATAATAATACAATAATACAAAAGTAATGTAAAATAATGTGCCAGTAAAAATTAAAAATAAATTAATAATAATAATAATAATAATAATAATAATGAAAGCTAGTTAATGTTTAAAGTAAAAAAGAATATTCGAAGAACTGTTTTTAAGCATCATTTTTTAAAATAGTGATGTATAGTATATCTATTTATATATAGTATGTAGTGTAGTATATGGAGGGACAGAATGGATAAAATAATAACAATATCAAATATATAAATATATAAAATATAAAATATATAAAAGTAAAATATATAAAAAAATATATACATATAATAAAAACGTGTACTATTATTAAAAGAATATAAAAGTAATGTGTGACAGTAAAAGTAAGACAAATAACAAAAGTGAAAAAAACATATTTCTGGACATGCTTTTTAAGCATTTTTCTTTTTTTTAAATCAGTGACAGATGGAGGCTGTCTCACAAATGAGAGTGTTTTTACCCAAGTGAAAGTGGTTTGCAGAAAGGAAGTTGTACTTGTTTGTCTTTTTTTTTTTTTTTTTACTTTATTTGTGATTTTTCTTTCTTTTTCTCTTTGATCTCTGTGTCTCAGGTTTCTGCAGCTTGTACACACTTTTACCTGAGATCAGACCTGCTGATTGTAGACACAGACACTTACTATAACTATAGTATTGTTTCATTTATTATCAATTGTTTTCATTTTCAGTCTTCTTTTTTTTTTGCATCTTATAATCTTTTCTTTTTTTTCACATATTGCTGCAAATGCATGAAGGATGTTGTCTGAACTCTGAAAGCATTTACATGAGGCCCTACAGGACAATGCAATTTAATTCTACAGTATTCTAGAAATAATATTCTAGAAAAAGAAAATCTATGCATGCATGTCCGCAGGAGCAAAGATTTGCACTGTTTTTAAGAGTGCAGAGCGCTGTCTGCATGGTCACATGACTCACCTGGATTGTGGTCGCTGCACATTTTCCTGTCATCGCCCCTTTCCTTAGCAGTAGTCTACTACACAAACTAACCACAGCTGCATGCGTGCAACCAAGTGTGTACCTGTGCACACCCAAAACTAAGGTTAGGATGATGGAGTATTTGGTGGGGGGTCTGTAAAGACAAAAAATAATGAAACCACGGCTGTTTGACAATGTCACTTCCTGGTTTTTCATGTTGAGTTATAATTGTGTATCAGATTAAACAGAGGAGTGATTCTGTGAATACACACAGATATTCAGATAAGGGTTTATGGTTTGAGAAAGTTTTGTTATCACTCCATCACATTGGACCACACAAACAATGCAACACACCATTTCCTTTAACCTGACCCACACACTTCACTAATTTATGACGTTTGCAGTCATCTAATTTAATCTTTCCATTTACTACAGAGCCCGGTGGTGAGATCCTTCCTTTGATAAAACTAAGATGTAGGTGCAGCTTATTAGCATGTGCGAACAGAATCTTTGAGACATTTGCTTGTGGCCAAATGTATTACAGTTTTTTTTAACTATGTTCTAATTTTTTATTCATTTTCTCATTTGCATTTACACAAAAGCTTCTTTTCTCACTCACTTTTCATTTTCCAACAGACTAAAGGACTAAAGCACCACTGCATCACATTCTTTAGATAAAGATGAAGCAAGGGCTAAACTGGAAACCCTATCAGCATGGCATTGTGGGTAATATAGGAAAACTATTAAAAGAATAAAATAAAATAGCCGAACATGTCAATGAAAGAAGTTTCACTCAGGATTTCATTACAAAATAAGTCTTCGTTGATTTCAAAGATTACTGTGCAAATCACTGAGGGTGGATTTTTCCTTTAAATAATGAAATTCTTAGGTATTAGCTTGATACAGATATGGAGGATAACGAGCTAAAAACACAGCCTACACATGAACCACAGCTGCACTCATGAAACCAAGTGTGTACCTGTGTGCATCCGTGTGTGAGGCAGGGGGAAAGATGAAAGGTTTAAATAGCGTTGTTTTTCCCGTGCGGCCATCATTTTCTTTGCCCTACTTTGTACTACTGTGGGAACTGTTATGCTAGTAAACGCTGCAGCTTAACCCCTTATTACTCAGTTCATCTAATAGAGAACTATTCCTTAACACACTGTTGCTCCTCTGGTTCGTCCTCATACTTCTTCTGCTTGGAGCTTCTGCACTTCTGCTGCTGTGCATGTCTCCACATGAACACCCTAAAAATTTGCACCTCACAAAAAACAGTTTATGCCCAACTCTCACCCTTTATTCAGCATACAGTACATAATCTCACCTAGATACTGTAGATTTGTACCTAAGAGCTGCTGCTGCTGTTATCATAAAGACAGTGTGCTCATCCCAGGACTCTTCACAATCCACAATCTGCCACACACTTATGTAATGTTTGCTTTGTCACCCAGAAGATGACGGGTTCGCATTTGAGTCTGGCTCCGCTCACGTCTTCTTCTTCACGTTGCCTCCTGGAGTTTTCCTCACCACTGTCGGCCTTGGTTTGCTCATTAGGAATCAAAATCTACATCCAGATTTCTGTAAAGCTGCTTTGTGACAATGTCTGAATAAAATTGAATTGAATTGAATTGAATTGAACATTCATGAACAGTCAAGTCATGAAGTGGAGTTTGAGCTTGATATCTGTCAAGCGGTGCAGTCGTTAAAATCCAGAATGTTGTAACTAGATCTCTGCTGACCAGTTTGCCCTTACTCACAACATTATACTGACCAAACACAGCATCAATGTTGGGCTGTTGAGCTATGCTTTCTTACTTATTGCCTGATACGTAAGTAGAACGGCTAAGCATATTTTTTGTCACGATTTCTCCCTTTGTGCAAGTCTTATTGTTGCAAAGTCTGCAATAAGACTTCACAACCAACAATGACATCACAGTGTATATATAGACAAAACCAGGAAGTACAATAAAGACCAGAACTCAGGAATTAAGGCTCAGATTTAAAGATACAAAATGCATAATAAGTTTTCACATTTGGGTAACAAAAAATGACAGGACAGGGATGGAGACAGGAGTACAACATGAGCATATGGCTGATTTTCTGTTCTAGTTCTGTCTCAGCCCCTTTAGTTGCTTTGTTACCTTATTGTGTTCACCTGTTCTTGATTAGTTTGTTTATGTATACCCTGTTGTGTCATTGTTCATTGTGAAGTTGCTGAACAAGTCGGCTCCTTAGTCACAGGTCCAGGTCCTCATTGTACTTCCTTTCTCACCACTTCCTTTCTCATTTCTGAATATGAATTATTCTTCTCTGATGCTGCCTCTGAGTGTTTTGACCCCTGGATTCTGATTAAAATTGTTGTTTTTGCCCTAAAAGACACACACCAAATTGACGCACTTGCATCCTGCTTCTAAATTTTTTAATTTTGTAAGACAGGATTTACTTGAAATATTCAACGAGTTATCTGCTAAACAATGCAACAATTACAACAAAATCTGTTGTAGCGATTATACAATAGGTTTGTCATTATGTTAAGTTAGGTTATTATCCACGCTATTTCTGCCATATTCAAAGTCTCAAACAGTTTCCTCATTACATAGGGTAGAAATTTATCTACAGAAAATGAAAGCTGAGTTTTTGTTGAATTTTTTTTAACTATGCAGTTGAAGTTTTGGCACCCCCTGCTTTTGCTTGCTTGACCAACTCAGGAATTCAAATTCCTACAAATTCATAATCAGTTACATAGAAGTTACACTCTGTACAGATAAATTTTTATTGCCTTTGCTTGTTTTTCTCGAAACAGTGTGAGGTGAGGTGAAAACCCTTTCCTCTGATCGTGGCTTCAAAGACAGGAGATGTGGTTCCACAATGAGCAGAGGGGGAGTGAAAAAAAGCAATGCTGATCATTGTGTTCTAAGCAGTAGTGCGGCGGACGTCAAACACCCTCATTCAACAGCAATGGTCTCATTCACAGGTGAGTACAAGCATTTTAAATCCAAATAACTAAATAGTCTAGTAAAAGTTATCTCCGTAGTCTTTGTCTACTTCCAGTTTATGCTACAAATAGATGTGAAATTGTGCAAATAGTGCAATTACAACACACAGCTTTACAGGAAAAGGTTTCTACATAGAGTTTTATTAAACGTTTGATTAAAAAAATTCCATTAATGAACTAGAAATAGATCCATTTTCTAATTCGTGTTCTCTTTCATCTTTAGTCTTAGGTCCCGTTCTGCTGATGTGGTCCTGCCACTTTCAGGTAACATATTTAGCACAATGTGGTTGTGCATGGCTGCACGTGCACTATTTTGTATTTCTGATTTTTTTTTTTTTTACTTTATGCCGAGTTTGAGACTGAAATGTGAATGTAGTGATGGTGTTTTCATTTTAAATGCATATTCTCTAATAATAGCCTGGATGGTGTATCTTTATTGTGAAAGTGCAAGCTGAAGCACTGCTTTTGAGTGAATCTGTGAACTTGCCCCCTTTTTTTCAGACAAGTTGGTCCAATGTGACTACTGATTCCACAACTGAAACAACTGAAGATGATTACACGCCTGATTATGAAAAATATGAGACGGTGTGTGTGAAAGACTCCAATCGAAACTTCCGATCGTGGTTCCTTCCCACAATCTACAGCATCATCTGCTTTCTGGCTCTCCTAGGAAACTTCCTGGTCATCCTGACCTACGTCCATTTCAAGCGGATTAAGACGATGACGGATATCTTCCTGCTCAACCTGGCTGTAGCTGACCTGCTCTTCGCGCTATCGCTGCCCTTCTGGGCCGCCAGCGTTATGACCAAATGGCCACTTGGGCAGTTCCTGTGCAAGGCGATGTATGCTATCTACAAGATCACCTTTTTCAGTGGCATGTTCCTGCTCACTTGCATCAGTGTGGACAGGTACTTCTCCATCACCAAAGCTGTCTCTGCTCACCGCTGCCGTTCCAACGCCATTCACTATGGACGCATATCTTCCCTGATCACTTGGGTGATAGCTGTGTTCTTCTCCTTACCTGAGATAATCTACTCCGATGTCAACTCCAACAACACCTGTGTGGCGTACATCAATGGGCACGAAGATCTCCGCATCTCCATGCTGGTCAGCCAGATGGTGCTGGGCTTTATTCTGCCGGCCCTCGTGATGGTCTTCTGTTACAGCTGCATCATTAAGACCCTCGTGCAAGCCAGGAACTTTGAGAGAAACAAAGCCCTAAAAGTGATCTTCGCCGTCGTGGCCGTGTTCGTTGCCAGTCAGCTGCCATATAATGTGGTGATGGGACTAAGCACGCACAACACCACCATGTGTGACCTCGATAACAGCCTCCTCTATGCCATGGACGTAAGCCAAGGTATCGCCTTCCTGCGCTGCTGCGTGAACCCCTTCCTGTATGCTTTCATTGGCGTGAAGTTTCGCAATGATCTGCTGAAACTGATGAAGGTTCTGGGCTTCTCGAGTCCCAGCCATGTCATATACTCCGGTAAGAGGAAATCCTCGGCCGGGCTTGACACTGACACCACTTCATTTTCCCCATGAGCCAGTGACTTTTCCTCTTTCTATATTTACTTTATTGTTTCTATATTAACTGCTACTCATTCTTTTTTCATTTTGTGTTTTACTTTACTTTTTGTTCCATATTACTGTATCATATTTTTCAGATTGTATTTTTACATATATACATGTATTGTCTGTGTGTCAACATTTTATGATGTTTAAAATACTGAATAAAGCTTTTTTATATATGAAATAAATACCCCTCGTGTTAGCTCGAACCCTAAACAGACACATTTTACACATACACTGAAAGTACAGGGCCTCTTTTTTCTTGGAGCGTGATCTAGATGCACTCTATCACAGTTTTCATCTGCTCAGTGGTTTACAAAAACACACAAAATGGTGACGATCAAAACAACTGAAAATTCAGTCTTAGGATGTATGTAGTATATCTTAGAAAGTCCACTCTACTGTGAGTAGTTTCAATATTATTTTAATGCATAAAGCCACAAAATATTATTAACGAATGAAGAGTACTCAAAAAAAAAACTTAAATCCCAGTGACCATTGTCCAGACCTGCTCCGGACATATTCACAACTACAAACACATACTATTAAGTTCACTTTAGTTACTGAATAATATTCTCTATTATGAATAACTGAATCATAAGCTGTACACTATACACTCGAGATAAAAGGATATTACATTCATCAATAAGTAAGGTCACATTTATCAACATTTATCACATTAATATAAACCTGGGATTTGACTACCGCTGTTATCGAAAATTAATCAACACCTTGTGATTACGCTTTCAATTAGATTTGAGAATTCAACTGCATTGTTTTATAAACTAATCTTAAAGTTGCGTGTAAGCCAGTATTTCCTGCAATTACACAGCAGAATGACACGAATTTTGCACCTACATGTTCATATGTATTAACAGGTGTTAACCAACAAGTGTTAGCCAACATGAAAACATGTTTATAAAGTTGAAAAGAAACCACACAGAGATCAGTTTAAACAGATTCACAGCACAGAATGACAGCAAAGCCGAATCGAGAATTTTAAAAAAAGACACGGCTTTCTAGATCTCACCTCATCACCACCTCAAGCTTGAAACTACATTTTTTTTAGCGTTAACCAGCATGTACACATGCCTAAAGTTGAAAAAGTAGCCCTTTAACTTATTCTAAAATTGAGCTTCAACCACAAACCCACCTACAACACTGCTGCCTTTCCGACAAAAATATCTGCTCTTGGCCTTCTCTGTACAAGTAACGATGTAGAGATCATTTACATTTTCAGAAATTTGTACTAAATCTGTTTTTTAATCCCTTTCCTTCCCCCTCCCAAAGGATTTCTGACCAATCCCACCCCTTCTGAAGAAGTCTTGACCAATCCCACCCTTTCTGAAGAAGTTTTGTCCAATCCCATCCCTCCTGAAGGAATTCTGACCAATACCACCCCGTCTTAAAGATATTATGACCAATATAACCCCTTCATCAAGGAATACTGACTGAGTGATGGCACCCACTTCTGACCAGGAAGTCTGAACAATCCTGCCCTCTTGAAAAATATTCTGACCAATCCCGGCCCCTTCAGAAGGAATTCTACCCAATCCTGCCTCCTTCCACAGGAAGTCTGACCAATCCCACCCTCTTCCCCAGTTATTATTTTTTACACCATCCCACAATATTTCTGATGAATTAAGTTGGTTTTATTTGTGGAAATACTCACAAAGAATGATGTTTATTGCTCCAGTACAGTTGGAGAGACTTGTAGAAACCATGAAGCATTGAATGCCAAGGAGCAGCGAAGCTGTTCTGGTGGCTGGTGGTGACCTAAAATGTTACTTGCTTTTGGGTGCACATTTGCCATCCAGTCTTTTACTTTTGACCTCATGCACACTATCCACATTGTGGAATAAAAATTAAAAGCCATTCACAACCAACTTGAGTTTTCCACTTAGCCACTAGAGGGAAGAATTCCAGTGCTGCAGTACTTAAGGGTTTTTTTTTTTTTAAATAAAGTTCTGTATACGGACAGCAGGTGTCTCAGTCTATTGCCTACTGAAACATACTAGACTCAGAGAGAAAGAGAGAGAGAGAGAGAGAGAGAAGATCAATGCACAGAGGCACTTTAATACAAAATCCAAACATACAAAAGTGAAGTCACAAACCAGATCAGTGTCTTTAACCAGGCAGGCCCAAAGCACACCCAAAGCACAGGTAAAAGCAAAAGACTATCAGATCAAAGGGCAAGCCACAGAAGTAAACAAGAAATCAGACAGAGGGTCAAACAAAGGATCAGTAAAATGACAAGGCTCAGAACCTATACCATTTGGAAAGAATTCACAACGAATGAATGTTGCAGGCATATGTGTGGCGGTCTGGGAAAACCCATCGGATATCACTACGGCTGAATTCTGCTAAACAACAGACCATTTTTTTTCTGCCTGTAACATATATATCCACTTTAGGAAAACATCAATATGTGTGGTGGCCTGCAAAACACATGCGCATGGTGAAATTTTCATCGATTTTGCCTGTTTACCAGAATTCTGCCACAGCCACAGGTTTTCCCAGACCACTTCAGGAGTCAGGAAGTGATTATGAGGACCACGACCTTCATTTGAGGGGAGAGGTAATGTCCTGGGTTAGTGTTACACCTACTTTCTACCCCAGTCCTTGGGTCCAAAACAACCCCTGGCCCTGCACATTTCAACAAAATGGGGTATGCTGTTATAGGAAAATAATCAGTGACATGAAACGAGGCAGAGTTACTATTACCACCATGATTTTCCTATAACAGCATGTCCTGAATTGTTTTATTCCTATTTTTCTGATTCCATATTTTTATTAATTAAAGAATGGCACATCATACTTCTTTTTATCTATTTACAGTTATATTTCAAATTCCTTTTATGAATTATGATATAGCAGCTATAACCAGGAGTACTTTCATCAGACTCTCTTTTTTTTCCTCTCTCAACAAGCCAACACAATTTCAACAGAAGACAAAATAAAATAACTTGTGAAATAGTCCAGCATTCTGTAAAGTTAAACAGTGAAGTATGGAACATTTTGCGTCCTCTCTATGTATTAATAAGTGCTAAATTTAGCACAGTTAGCTGTCTCTCAGCCACAGAGTTGCTCTGAAGGAGACGCTGACATTTGCACACACAAGAACTTTAGGGAGGTCATATAAGCACAGCTTCAAAGACACACAACTTCTCCTAGTCATACTGGGGGAATAGATTACATAGATATTCTCATATCTCAGCATTTTTTTTTATAGGTAGATGACTGTGGGTTTGTGTGTACACGAGGTAGGCATTTTCCTGCAGGTAAGGGCATTTCTTGAATGCTAAACCACCACAGCCACTGACCTTGATTCCTTATGTAAAAGTAAAACAAACTAACTCATTCACTAAAACCTATTACACCACACCTCTGTTGAATTCTAGATTCTGATTGGTCAGAAGGCGTGATTCATTTTTCTTTAACAGCAGCTCTGAAAATCGTACGGGCTGCACGGCAAAAAAAATACATTATCATTTCGATAGTAACAACTTACACAGGGACTTGTAAAGCAGACACTCCACATAAACACATTTTTAAAAAAAAGTGTGTATTTGTTAATATGGTTTTCTGTAAGGAGACATTTAGTTAACATTTATGGAAGGAGTCTCCAGTGTCGGTTCTTTGTAACAGACAGAGGTAAAGTTATAACTTTTAAGTTTTTGGAGGGAAAGTCTTTTTTTTTTTTTGCTTATTAACTTCAAAACAGAGAAAAAAAAGAGGGAACATCTGTTTATAGCTGCTATAGTAGTTACGTAATTATTTTGCAGACATCCCACAACATTAAATGTATCTATAAATGGATAAAAAAAAAAAGTCATGTCATTCTTTGATCAACAGAAAAATTGGAATCGCTGGCAAATTGCTGTTGTTTAAGAGCAATGAAGCACTTCAGGACATGCTCTTAAAGGAAAATAATCAAATTTGGGGTAGTAAAATAATTATTTTGATTATAGTGATTAATTTCCTATAACAGCGCACCCCCAAGTGTACAGAAACATGTTTTATATTTGACTACTTTACGGAGAAAAGAGAGACAATGGTCTGTGGAAGGTGTGGGGTTTCGTCAATTAATCATCACATAAATCAGCATATATGCAGTTTAGTGTCTAAGTTTGAATACTCTTAGGACAAAATGAAGAAGACAAAAATATTATGGGTCAAATAGCATATGTTAAAATCATCTTTCATTCTGCATGTGATATAAATATTCTCTAATAAGTTTTTATTGCTCATCTTATTCCTTTATAAATACCTCCAATCTATTTCACATCCTTTTTTGGATTCTTTCACCCATAATCCCAGCCTGTTGTTCTGGATCGTTGTCTTGATGCAGGACACACACACACACACACACACACAATTGTTAACACCTCTTGATTCTATTTACTGGTGTGGTCCAAGATCAGATGTCATCTTTGCTCACCTCTTCTCTACTTTCCAGCAATTCCACTTGTGAACCGGTCACAGCTACAAAAGCATGTTTGATGCAAAGATCACTGAAGATTAAAATAGCATTTTAACCTAGAAAGCAAAGAGGCATCTTGGAAATACAATCTTGTAAGATGACACAAGTTGTTTGGCCAGCACTGTGGGTAACTTCCTGTTCTCAGATATGCAGATGGTCATGTGACTAGCAGTGAGCCAGGAATGTGATGCATGAGTTACAAACCAAGCACAGACACATGCAAAATGTGTGTGTGTGTGTGTGTGTGTGTCTCTCTCTCTCTCTCTCTCTCTCTCTCTCCTGCCATACTGCACTTTCAACTTACTGAAGATGAGTCTTCTGCAAATTGCTTTATAAATATCATTCAATCATTAACTCAGCTTAAGCACTTCATCCTGGTCAGGGTCACAGTGGATCCGTAGCCTATCCCGGGAACACTGGACAGGAATTGAGGGCAATTTAGAGCAGCCAGTACACCTACTGCATATTTTACACCTGACTGTTACAAAGCGCTGACACTGGAGACTTCTTTTATAAGTGTTAAACAACAATGTACTAGAACAAGTGCCTTAATGTAAACCTGTGATTTGCAGCTGCACTACTGTCAGAGCTGCTGTTATAGAAAATTAACCAACACCTTCTGACCAATCAGTTTCTAAATTCCACACACACGCTTTGGCTCTCACTGTCAAATGCGAAATGTGCGAAAGTTGAAAAAGGATTTGCCCGAGCATGCCCAGTTTCTGGAGCGTATAATTATGAATCAGGCTCTTCAGCATAGCTGACTGATGTTGAAATGTTGGTTTCTTCTATGCCAGACATATTTACGAGTATTTTTATAACAACATAACTAGACTGACATTTCGGTATAACGTTACAAAGCTTTTATCAAAAGCTGTGACACGTATCTGGTATTTCGTGGAAATCTATTCAGATCTGTTGTGTGTAATCTAAATGGAATTGTTATGAACGATGTACGTTTTTGCAGGAGAAACATCCTGAGATGCAACCACAACATCGAAACAACCACTACACTGATTTCCATTCTGATAACAAGTTCATTTCACATCATGAAACATGTTCCCAATAAAATTCTATTACACTGCATTAAATTTTTTCATTTATTTAATTTGTAATCCTGTACTTTAAAATTGAATTATATTTAGACAATTACAGTCACCGTTTAATGTGTGTGTGTGTGTGTTTGTGTGTGTGTGTGTGTGTGTGTGTGTGTGTGTGTGTGTGTGTGTGTGTGTGCGTTAAACATAAAATGATTAAGAGTGGTATGGTTTTTCCCCTGACAGACGAGGTCAACATGGGGACAGAAAACACACCAACCTACACACATAATCTCCACAACTTTCAGCCCCTTTAATGACTTATATTTCACATTACAAATTGTATTTTTTCTTCACAATGCTGATTTATTTTTGTAAAAAGTATTCAAAATTCATACGAACTGAAGACTACTGGGAGTTATTGTGGGTGACCTAGTTTTTCCTTTGCTGTTTTACACACAGGGTTCATTTACATGCAGCTCATAAATGAATTCCTGCTAAAAATGAGCTGCCTGGAAACTTTACTTAGTCTGTAACATTAATTTCCTACGCACCTGTTACAGCCCTGCGCAAACACTTTCCGTGATATGGTTTTAATATTAAAATACACAAGCTGTTATGGGTTTTATGGTGTGTAGTGGTTAGTGATTCTCAGAGCACCCAGAGCTATTGCACTGTGAGAATAAATGACCTTGTAACCTTGTAAATTTAATTTACTAGCAGCCAGGTTGCCAGATATTTACTGAAACAATATTTTTTTTTGTGTATTTTTGTAAACAGAGCATAAAAATGTATTTTTCCAGGATTACATATTGATATCAGTATATAACCGTAGGGAGAAAAAAAAACTCTGCTGAACTTTTTGTTCAGTTTTACTGCTGCTTTAGCACATTTACTGCCAAATATACATCGTAAATAAATTGGAAAGTGTAAAAAACCTGAAAAACAAACTGATAAAAATTGTTTATTAAGGCAATTGTGTCAGTTTGTATAGGAAAAAAAAACAGGACATCAAATTACAAAATAACAACCAGCTAAAATAAAAAATAAAGTGTCAAACTAAAAAATGCGAACAACAGGGACAAAATCAAAGAGCCATCATCGTAATTACAACATTAAAACAAAGCTATATGGCTAATTTAGTGAAAATACCAGGCTAGCTAGCAAACATTAGCTCCCTAGCTAGGCTAACATTACTTACTGTTGACTAGCATTACCTCAGGTTTAAAGATTTGCTGCACTTACCCTGCTTCACATCGCTAAAATAATTAAACCTGTGCTTTTTTTTTTTTTTTTTTTTTTTAAATCAAAACTTAAGATGACAAAATAATGGGAAAAAAATGAAATGTGAAAATTTAGCCAGGCAAGCTTCCTTTGATGCTTCAGCTAAACACTTTTAGCAGCTAGTTTTACAATAAAGCTAATGATACTGTAAGTTTTACTGTGTTATTACAATAGTCACAGCAGTATTTGTGATATTTTAATCAGCAAGGACTATAAATATTTCCCCAGAATACAAGATAAACTTTAAAACCTATTTGAAGTATTATACCGGTGTGAACACAACATATTGTAGACGTACAGAATACATTTTATTGTAGAAATTACAGAAATTCTTTTATATTGTGAGTTACGCTGGTGTAGCTGACTGATATATGCATTCGTGACATACACTTGCAAATGATGAATACTAGTACGAAAAGGCATAAAAAGCACAATTTTTTTGGACACAGCACAGATGTACAGTATACAAGGACAAAATTAGGGCTAATGTGAGTAGCGGTTGTGTCAGCTCCCCCTGTCGGACTACATGTCTCACATAACATTGTGCTACTTCCTTCCCACACACAGGCATGAGATCTCGTTACAGCCACACACAAGGTTGTTGGAAAAGGAAAGGGGAAAGTGGGGACGATTCCAAGGGCACTGAGTTTGAAATGGACGCTAGAGGACACTATGCAGTATTTCCAAAGCATTACCCTGCCATGAGGCACAAAATACACTAAATGTTTACACTATACACTATGGACTTAAGTATATAATACCTGGATTTCTATAAAGCTTTAATGTCTAAACAGAAATAACAGCTCACCTTGCAATGCCTCACAAGTACCTTCATGAACAACTGCTCAACTGCTTATTTTAGAAAAACCCAAAATATCTGGTCTAAATTTTTTGCTAATAATTTGCATAGTGACATTTCTGCTCACTATAGATTCGGACAAATGATATAAATTAAACAACTTTTAATCTCTGTCTTCATTATACTTCAAAGTTTTTATGTTATGTTTTTTGTTTTAAACTGAATTTAGCAGAAGTTCCATTGTTGCATTGGCATTTAATAAAAAAAAAAAAAGCTTCAACTCCTATGTGTGAACACTTGATTTATTTGAAAAGCATGTTTTTTTTTTAATATTATTATTAAAATTACTAAAATGGATTTATGTAAAGCTGCTGTGTGCCAATATTTATGGTTATTATCATTGGTACACCAATTGTCTACCATCTTACAGAGTTTCTCTGTGTGAACACATTACATTATGCAAATATATATATACACTGCCCTCCAAAAGTTTGGAAACGCCTGAACAAAATAGGGTTTTTGGGCAATATCAGCATAAATCCTCTTTAGTTAGTGACCATTTTGCATTGATAATAAGGGACAACACTAGGCATCCGAGCAGTCAGTTTATTCAAACATTGACTTGATATATTACTCCAAGCCTCCTGGAGGATT
>CM040976.1:32041873-32056873 GCA_022985145.1 Pangasius djambal | reverse complement strand
CGCTCGTGCAGTGCAGCGTCCGGCGTCCGGAAGGTAAAAAACCGCTTCGAGTCAACGATCTCTCCTGTTTAAAAGGTAATTTTAGTTTATATTCTCTAAATACGACGATCCATATATATACATAATTCCCTTCTTACATGTGCACGGCGTCGAATATTTCATCACTGTAGCGTTAAACTGCAGTGTTCTTACAAAGAAAAAGATTTTTTTTTTTTTAGATTAGCTTGGTAGCTAGCTAGGGCGCGAGCCGGTATTTTCGAAGTGGCTAAGCTACCACAAATTTCAGTTATTATAGCGCATTATGTTGTGAGATCTGATCTAAGTATCAGGTTTAATTTATGTTTAAAATGTCAAGGTTTTGGTCTGGCCTAATCACCAAAGTCCGGTTAGCTAACCGGAATTTTTTTTCCCCTTTGTAACAGAGACCTTTAAACCGGATTAGCTTTTCATTATCGAGGTTATACTGTAAAGTTAAAGTGTAACAATAATATAATTTTTTTTATCTTCATCACCAGGAGTGTCGGTTTAATGCCTACGTCCTCGTTTAGCAAGTATGAGCAGTGCTAAGGATGGTGTTCAGCCCGACCTTGTGTCTTGCTAGCTTGACTAGCTTGCTAGCTAGCTGACTAGCCACGTTCCCTAATCTAAGACATGTGTATAAATCATACCAAATAATAGCTGACTTTATTTTGGCTGGTTGCAGTTTGCAATCTGTCTGAGATTTTTAAGAGCTGATTTTGATTGTTGGCATTTTCCAGCTCCCTGTGATGTCAGCATGCCGGCTTTTTTAGTGTATCATTTAAAAAAAATTTTTTTTTCCTTTAGTTTTGGTTTCATTTTTAAGAGTAGCAAAATGTCCATGAGACCACTATGTGTACTTTTGCCCAGAAGACGGATGAGTACGAAAGGACTGGTGCTTTCACCTTGAATGACCCGAGGCTGTCTTGACTGTAGCATCATGATACAGTTAACTAATCTAACTGTGGCACTTTGTACCTTCATTAGTATTTAACAGTTTTTAATTACCCTTTTTTTTTTGTCTTTTTAAGCCACTATGGGTGACGTCGAAAAGGGAAAGAAGGTCTTCGTCCAGAAGTGTGCCCAGTGCCACACAGTCGAGAACGGCGGCAAGCACAAGGTCGGGCCCAACCTTTGGGGTCTGTTTGGACGTAAGACGGGCCAGGCAGAGGGCTTTTCCTACACAGATGCCAACAAGAGCAAAGGTAATTTGGTGTGGAAGTCATCACAAGCTGCATTTCTCTGTAACAGTGTTCACCTTGGGCTTAGGCTTAGGTTATGATGTGACATCTTGCTTTGCGAAGTCTGGCTCGAGTCTGCAACCTGTGTTTAATGACTTTTTTTTTTTTCGTACTCTGTGATGTTCCAGGCGTTATCTGGAATGAGGAGACTCTGATGGAGTACTTGGAGAACCCCAAGAAATACATTCCTGGCACGAAGATGATCTTCGCCGGCATCAAGAAGAAGGGCGAGCGCGCAGATCTTATCGCATACCTGAAGTCTGCCACATCGTAACGCTGTTCTGTCCCTAGAAGGCGCGGAGATATTTAAATTAAACATCTGTAATGTTTTTTTTTTTTTTTGTCTTTTGACTTTTAACAATACCTACCTGAACAATTGAACACATCACTAAACATCCTGGACTGTTGAATTCTGGGCGTAGGGTCATGGCGCGCTGCTGATGCCCGACTGTTTCAGCAATGCGGGTTCTCGTTATGTCTTTCTGTCCTGGTTTTCACAGGAGCTGTAGTCTGGTTAATTTAAACGTAATGTCTGTCTGTTTATGGATTGAGATACATTGCGACTGCGAATGTTGGTGTGTTTAGCGGTTGCCATGGTAACCATGTACCAGATGAAATTAAAACCCAGTCGATAAAAGTGAAAAATCTTTTTCCCTTTCCTGCTTTATGCATGCTTCTATACAGAACCTGTACAATAAAACGGATCCCACATATCTGTAAAGCCGCGTACGACGCACTGAAGTCTGTCGTGTTTTCAACTTAATTTTGTGTTCGTTTCTTCACCGAAGCCTGGGCCGTACGCTCTTAGGGGGGGGGAAAAATGTAGAAACGATCACTTGTGAAATCGCAAGTGTTTTTTATCAGTAAGGGTTCATTTCGTAACCATTTATCCAATGAACCAAAACAAATTAGCTCGACTTTAATTACCCAACAGATTCTAGGTATTAATTATGCAGCACATGAGAGGGAGTGTGTTATCGTGAGTGACATCACAGCTTAGATTTGGCGGAAGATCCGCACAGCAGTGACATTATTCATCATAACACACGCCGTTGAGAGTTCAATTGCATTCGTGACACCGTTTAAAAAGTAAAGCAAACTTTACATTAAGGACATTGTAGTAATCTGCATAAATTATTAATTTACTTTAAGTCTACAGTATATTGTGGGTAAGAGGGTTGTGCTTTTAACGTGACCATGTCACGTAATATCACTGAAAGTAACGAAAACCGAATGAGAGAATATAATTTTCTTCTTCCTGTCATCTTCAGATAATTTGGATGATGGAACTTCCTGTTGAACATGTGACTTGTGGATTACTTCAGATATTTCATGAAAGTGAATGTGTTCAAATTACAATGTACTTTTTTTTTTTTCTCATAAACTATAAAGGATGACTTTTGGAAAAAGATGTTTCAAGCATAAGAGGTTAAATTTTAGATTCACTCATTAATGCAAAATGAATAAACTTGTTTTTAATGATTATATTTAAAGGCAAACTAGTTACAGTGGGCTGAGACAGATAGGTTTTATGTTTTAATTTATCTGTAACATCTGTGACACTTTATCTGGGTTTAAAATACATTTTACCTTTAACTTACCCACACACACACACACACACACACATATATATATATATATATATATATATATATATATATATATATATATATAATCAGTGGGTGTACACTCTGCTGCAACTCAGCATGAGCTTGCACTCTCATAACCACATTATCACCTTATAAACACATTATAAGGAAATTCTTATCAGTTCGAGTGAAATGCACTGACTTTCTCAGAGTGCCAAGTCCACTCAGGATTCCTGATTATAAAACACCGAACACAGCTGTCCGGACCACAATCGATGCTTTGCGATGGACAATATTGCCACCGAGTGGACAGGTGACCGTATGTGTCCGAAATCACACCGTACCTCCTTCCCCTATAAAAAAGTGCAACTTACTGCAGTGCATTGTGGGATTTTAGTTGAGAGAGCATGCTTTCAGACAGTTTTTATTGCTCTGTAGAATGTTAGGTATGTGTCTTAACACATTATATTACTATATACTTACTATATTACTATATATTTCCTATATTGTTGAGTGATATGAAGTTGAGAATATAACAAATGTTTTATCTAAAATTATACAGTATAATAAAACTATAGTACTTTTCATTTTGTGTCTGAAATGTTGGACATGTGCTTTGCATAAGCTTAAAAATCAGACAAAGAATAAAACAATCCACGGTCATAAACAATATAATAATAATAATAATAATAATGATAATGATAGCAAATAAGGAATCACAGTGAAGAAAAATGTTAAAAGATGTAAGTACAATTAATGAATAACAACATTAAAGGTGCAATAGTCGATTTTTTTTTTTCGTTCTTGTACAAATAACCTGGAACATATGTAGCACATACTGAAAAATAATGCTTTAAGCCATGAGCTCAACACAAGTGTATTAAACTGCTGAGAAAACCTGTTCAGAGAACTGACTTACGGACCGCAGTGTACATGTTTGGACGTTCCTCCTGTCGGGTTTTTTTTATAGACACTCAGCTTGATGAGCCACCATACGTCCGGGGGGCGGAGCTTCATGAACATGGGTGGAAATGGGGCGCGGGGAGGTGCAGGGGGGAGCAGGGTGGTAAGTTCAAGGGAAAAAAAATCACTCAAACATCGAACCCATGTACTTAACCATTACAGACTTACGTTGGGGAGAAAAGACGAATCGTACCTAACGCACCTTTAATTAAAAATGTTAAGGATAGTGCTGTTATTTGAATGCATTCATTTAATACATTCATCTAATCGCCTACATTACACTACATTCTACTGAACATATTTATTTTCTATTTTACCAGTAGCCTTTCCTAAAAAAAATGTTTGTAATGCATGATGGTGAAGTACACACTTCCTGACACTGGGTTACTTACTTAGGGGCTAAATCTCCTACAGTACATACAGCGTGTCATAACACACACATGTACCTTAAGAGGCAAAGAAAACAACTAAACTAAAAAACAAATATTTTTATTTAAAAAGAATGGCAATAAAGAAATGAATTCTTAAATGCAAATTAGTGTTATTTTTAGATATGCATAATTTCCCAAAGTACATTTTTTATTCATGAACATATAAATTCTTAAAGACAAATCAATTTCATTTTAATCTCATCAATCAATCCAATATATTTTTTCTTTTTTTTTTTCTTTTTTTTACAAAGATTACAAAGAAATAAGGTTTACATCCCCTGTGTTTGTAATCTGAATTATATTGATTGTATTTATTTATTAATTGTACCTCTTTTCTTTTTTCATAATGTGACACGTTGATGGTGATCAAATCCCTGACTCATGTAAACAACACAGACGCAATCATTTATTTATTTACATGTGCAACCAAATCAATATTCACTTTATATTCTGTATCCTTGTAGACTTAGCACTGAAACAAAGTAGGAAGGTCTACAGTTTTCAACTACGCCTAATGAGACATACAGTTTAGCGTAATTTATACTGTTATACAGCTAAAGCACAGTGGCTAAGTGTATGCGATCGATATCTGATCAATAATCCAATAATCCAGCCATTATGTGTGTGTGTGTGTGTGTTGTTTTCCTTTTCTATGGCAGATATAGCTCATAAAGCAAAGCTCTGTAATGCACTGACCACACACTCACACGGTCAGAGTGGACCACAGAACTTCGCCTGAGGAGCCGTGTGTTCAGGCGTGTTATACATTACGTTACATTATATCCAGTGTTGCAGAGTAGCTAGCTACGAGTAGCATGGTGTAGCATGAGAAAACTAGCTGGCTTGAAAAAAAAAAACCTCTGGTGAGCCTTTTCTGTATCTGCGACTCATACTGATAACGTTTTAGAGTTCTGTTCTATTAAACGCTTCTTACTAAAAGTGGTTTATGAACAGAAAAGCAAAATCTGCTTGTTATAGGATACGTTGTACTAAACATGGACATTTTATTTTCCGCAATAAATTAGCTACACAACACGTCCTGGCTGTAAGCAGGATCAACATTTCAGTGAGGTCCTCGTGACACACTCTGTTGTTAATTTACCACAATACTATTTCTAATCTCTGTTATGTCATACATCTCTTTTTCCCTTTATCTGCTCCTTTATCTGCGACTGCTTTTATTGAGCTAAATATATTGATTTAGAGTTATCTCTTTTTCTCTCTGTGTTCAGCATCCTTTTCTCTCTTGCTCATCTTCACTGATTACTGAAAAGGTGTACATTAAAAATGCCATCAGCTAACATAACTGCGATTAGCTAAAGTTACTGCGATCAGCTAACATTACTAATGCAATCAGCTTACATGACTGCGATTAGCTAACATTACTACGATCAGCTAACATTACTAATGTAACCAGCTAACATTACTGCAACCAGCTAGTATTACTGTGATCACCTAACACTATGGTTATCAGCTAACGTTACTACGATCAGCTAACATTACTGCGATCACCTAACATTACTAAAGTAACCAGCTAACATTACTGCAATCAGCTAACGTTAGTGCGATCAGCTAACATTACTGTGATTAGCTAACATTACTGCAATCAGCTAACGTTAGTGCGATTAGCTAAAATGACTGCGATCAGCTAACATTACTGCGATTAGCTAACATTACTGCGATCACCTAACATTACTAAAGTAACCAGCTAACATTACTGCAATCAGCTAACGTTAGTGCGATCAGCTAACATTACTGCGATTAGCTAACATTACTGCAATCAGCTAACGTTAGTGTGATCAGCTAACATTACTGCGATTAGCTAACATTACTGCAATCAGCTAACGTTAGTGTGATCAGCTAACATTACTGCGATCAGCTAACATGACTGCGATCAGCTAACATGACTGCGATCAGCTAACATGACTGCGATCAGCTAACGTTAGTGCGATCAGCTAACATGATTGCGATCAGCTAACGTTAGTGCGATCAGCTAACATGATTGCGATCAGCTAACGTTAGTGCGATTAGCTAACATTACTGCGATCAGCTAACGTTACTGCGATCAGCTGACATTGGAGACTGAACCTAAAACATTTAACCCAATAAAATTAAACAGGAGTCAAAGCAGTTCGTGGAAGAATGAATGGATAACATTATGGAAATTAATTAGCATCAATTAGCAATTGATGTAGTGTACATTCGGCTTTGTGATAGCATACGAACTGTAACACATTTCTGCAATGTGGAAATCAATAAGAAACGTTGATCCTGCTTACGGCCATTGGTAATCATGGAATGTACGTTTTCCCGCATAGTAGATTACATTCTGCCTCCACGTTATCAGGACGTCACTGGATTTGACAAATGGAGACGGGCTACATGGGAGGAAAAACAAACAGAACCGTCCCAAACTACCGAGGTCTGTGCCCTCAGACCTCGTTACGGCCATGATTTTACAGCCAGCTGGTTTTCCTCAATTTGACGCTAGTACTTTTTCTTCGTAGCGTGTAAAGCTCGCTACTTTATCAGAATGGTATGAATGATCTGGACATAGCTTAGCTATTTTAAATCATGACTAGCTTGTATTCGACAAGTTAAAATTGCAAAAAGCTTCTTCAACACTGATTACAACACACTAGCCATACAGATTAAAAAAAAAAACTCCATCACATTCTGTTATTAATGTTGCAGATTTGTATTAGAAGGCAGAAGGGTTCAGTCAAGGTCTGGGTCAATCACACGTGGCTCCATGCATCCTGGGAAAAAACACAGATGGCATTCTTGATTTGAGTGAAATGACGTTCCTTAAACACGCTCCTTATTAACAATTTCACTATAAGAGCAGGTAGATCAGGGCACCTGATCACAAAAATACGACAAATGTTACACATAATGGATCATTTACATAATTTACCCTCGAAAAAACTGAATTGTACGAATGTTTACTAGGCCATCGACTATTTATTACTATTAGTTAGAAGCAATTTGAAAAGTCTGTATGGTGACATTTCACACTCAGCATTATGGGTCATTCATCAACTTTTATTACAAACAGTACATTAATTCATTAATACAGCAAACTAAATGATTAAAGCGAGAAAAATAGTCCAAATGATACAGTCGTTCTATAAACTTTTCCGTGTTTATGCTGTCATTTAGGATGGTAATGATCAAATAAATGCTTAATAAGCTTTTCATCTTGGACATTTTTTAGATCCCAAAGTGCAAACAATCAATTTGTTTACTTTTTCCGCCCTCAAAGGTACACAGATGACCTGCACTCTTCCAGGTAACAGGATCCTAAAAAAGAGCTTTACATTTTATGACTTACACTCTTTTATACTTCCAGAAATGTTTAGGAAGCAGTGAATGAGCAGGAATGAAGCAAATCCACCAACCTGACTGCTCACTCAAGTGTCCAGAGCTTTAAGCCTGTAAGCCTGCTGCTGCATCTCCTCCTCCTCCTCCTCCAAAAAAAAAAAAAAAACCTCAAACTTCACAGTGCAATAAAGCTATTTCTGAGTTGCTATCTGTCTTAATCATGTATCATGCACTCGTTATGTTGCACACACCGGCTGCAGACTTGCTCGTCCCCGCGCCGTGTCCCGCGTGCGGACCCCCCGCTTCTGTGCGGTTACTTGTAGGAATGTCGACGTGGAGCTGCCAAACGGGAGCGCGCATGCCTTCGGCGTGAACGCGCGCCGACTGTGTACACAGAGCTGCACAGTCAAGTGAAATGGGTAGGGCTTTTTTTTCTTTTTCTTTTTTTTTTTTCCCCCTTCAAAAAGGTATTTACGGACTACAGATATTTACTGGTCAAGGTTACTGTGTAATAATATCAAAATGACCAGAAACTGTTTGTGGCCAGCAATATGATGTTTTCCATATTATTGTTTCAATAATTTTAGGGCTGTTTTTCTTTTCTTTTCTTTTCTTTTTTTTTCATTTGGAGCATCTAGTTTTAATTCTATTTTAACAGATTGAATTAATTTTCAATTGAAGATTAAAGAAGTGAATTAAGTAGCCAATAGAAAATGCTACATGACAAAAAGAAAAGAAAAGAAAGAAAAGAAAAGAAAAGAAAAGTTTCGGCCTCTGTGCTTTTGAGGTACAAAGTTAGGGGGAAAACATGGCCACCTCCATGTTTGGTTTTTTTTGTTAGCAAGGAGCTAACAGAGATGAGTGATGTATATGTTCCTCTTCAAAAGAGCAAACTGTGTATTCAGTGTTATAGATTTAACAGTTGAATATGTCTGCATGTTGATTGATTTAAAGTATAATTCATTTGAAAGGTAAGAAGTCCTGACGCTGGACGCAGCCATGTTGATTTGACGTCACTTCCTGAACTCGGAGAAACTCGTGATTGAGAATACTACCCCGAGGTCATGAGCAGGAGTTTCGAGTTGAGTTGAGAAGTTTCTTAGGCTTGTCAGGAATTCAGCAATCCCAGATTCTGAACAAAGCTGTACTTGCCTTGTTGAACTGGAGTCAACATTTACACTCAACACAACATATATTTTGAGGGGGAAAAATGTACTACTTTCAGTGATTTTCTTTTCTTTTCTTTTCTAGCTCCCTGGTCAGGAATCAAACCCGGGCCACGGTGGTGCGAGCGCCGAGGCCTAACCACTAGTCCTCCAGGGACCCTAAGGTCATACAGTCAATAAATTATGAACTTTATCTACTGTTAGCCGCCTTGGTTTATGCCATAACTTCATTCACTCACATTTGTGAGTCTGTTAGGTATAATATCAGAACAGTCAACATCTTACAGAAAAATCGCAAACCTCTGATGGACCCTTTGCGCCACACAATCAATTTATGTTCACGTGTTGATTATGGAGTTAGAGGAGTTCTGTGTGTGACTAAATGTTTTTTTTTTTTTTTTTGCATTGATTATACATGGAATTCATCACATTCCATTATACAAGCTTTAGCATGAAAATCAGTTTCAGAGTTTAGATTTTTATTTTATTTTTTTGCAAACCATGAAATTCAATTTCATTTCAGTTTCACGTGATACAAATTCAAAAAATAATGACATTCAAAATCAGATTTTTTTTTTTTTTTTTTTGCGTTTAAGTGATTCTAACTCTGTAGTTTTGGTTTTTTTTTACATGACGGGCATGTGGTTTTATTTTTGCAAATGATTCATTTATTTTAGGATAGGCTTGGTTAGGTTCGTCAGAGTACGAGTACAGACACAACGAAATGCAGTTAGCATCCAAACAGTAGTGCAAATAGCAAATAAGTTAAATGAGGTAATAAGGTTATGGTGCAATACGTTAACAGTGTACAGGTAAAGGTAAACAGCACGATGCATACCAGTAACGCAAATGGCAATTAATTGAAATAAATAAGAATTATGGTGCAGTAAGTTGAGATAAACAGAATACAGGTAGAGGTAAACAGCATGACGCATGCAATATGATACAGTAGATACACACAGTGGATAAAATGCAGATGTGCAATAGCAATAAAGTACAAATAACAGTCTGATATAAATAATTGTAGTAATGACAGATAATTGCAGTAAAGTGCAAGTATTTGCAAATAATTGCAGGTAATAGCAGTAATGTACAACTCAGTAGTATGGTGTCTAATGCTATGGTGTAGTTGTTAGGTGGAGGCTGGCATGCTTAGAAGCTGAGTTCAGCATTAGTACAGTTGAAGGGAAAAAGCTGTTCATGAGTCTTTTTGTGCAGCAACACAGACTTCGGTAGCGTTTTCCTGATGGGTGACGTACAAACAGTCCATGGTGGGGATCGGAGTTGCCCTTGATAATGCCTCTCGCTCTCTGCAAGCAACGCATTTGATAAATGTCCAAAATGTTGGGCAGCTGTGTTCCAGTGATGGGCAGTTTTCACTAGGCGCTGTAGTGCCTTCTGGTCACACAGTTGTTGTGCAGTCGTTGTACCATACTGTGATGCAGCTTATAAGGATGCTTTCAATGGTACAGCGATAGAAGTTCACCATGATCTGAGGAGCAAGGTGAGCTTTCTTGACCTTGTTCCACTTTATTTTTTCACATGAAGGGCATGTGGCTTTATTTTTATAGTTGGAATGTGGTCATAAAAGTTTTCCAGTGTTCACAGAGAGGAGTAAAAATTAATTATTTAATTTAAAAAATTGTGTTTCCCTGTCTCTGTGGTAGCAATGAACCACTAGGGGTGTAATATATATTTTGGCCACTAACGCTTTGTGGCGCTGTTGCGTCTCACTCTGCACCTGAATCTTTCTTCTGTACTTCACCCGTGCTGTGTGGCTCTTAAGACTTAATAAACTACTACCTCTAAGGTAAGATTTCTTTTTTTAAATCACTTAAAAGATTTTTCTTTTAATAAATGCATGACTGTACGTTGTCTATGAAGTGTAATCGTATATTAGTATATCCTATATTATGTGTTTTTTCATGAATGGCATGCTAAACCATCAAACTTTTTACATCTGGTGGTAGTAACGCTTTATAACGCAGGGAATCAGTGTTATAACGGTCATTAACTTCCACATTAGTTGGGTGTTTCAGAGTCTTTGGCGACTTTGGAGACTGTTTTTTGCCTCTGAAATGATTTAACTTGTCATGTAACTTGTGATTATGTATGTATGTATGTATGTATGTATGTATTTATTTATTTATTTATTTATTTCCAGTCATCCAACATTGACATGGATGTTTTTAGGGGTCTACTGACTGCTGAGGCCCAGGCATGTTTCGAGATAGTATTTTAAAAGAAACTATTTCATAATGTCCTGTCTTAGAACAAAGCATTTTGAAATGTTTTGCAGGGACAAATTTAACAACTTCAGCCTCATCTGATATCCAGATGTTGCAGAAAAGTTGAATAAAAAGGCCTAATTGAAACTGAATTGCCATTTTAGGATGTTTGACTGGACGGCACAGTATTGTAATTACCTCGATTGCATTCCACCTGTATAGATTGAAATGTGAATAAAGGAAATTTATGTTTGATTAAATTTATGTTAGTATGACATCTGTAGAAACATTCAGTTGACACATCGATGTATACAGCGGCGTTAATGATTGTGGCTGTGCTTTTCTGTTTAGGGATTCCTGTGCAGCATTTAAAGTTGCCGAGAGAGTTTTCCACCAATTTCACCTTGCTAAAGATCCCTACGGTGTTCCTCTCATTAAAGCCCTTATGCTTAAGGCGTAACTCATGGCGGATTTAATGTGTGCGCATCCTGAGTGGCTGCCTTAGTGATCCTGAGCAACAGGTGGGATCTTATGCAGGTATGGTGGAACACTGCAGCTGAACCATGTCCAGGATGAGGAGGCTAAAGTTCCTGTTTGGATCACCATTAATGGAACAGCTTAGCAGGAGGGATACCATTTCCATCAGGCTACAAGGCTAACTGGAACATTATTTATCAGCGTCTCGTTGACCTGAAGCAACCAGGTGTTTGTCTTCCAGCATGTTTTGATCCAGCTCTGATTGGAGATCTTATTTCAAGGCTCTGAATGAGTGCACAGGAGCAAGACAGGTTCTGCTCATTGTTCAGAGCTGCTCGCCTTCTGCTGTGTCAGAGATCATGCCATCATCCTCCACACATCCACCCATGTTGTTTCAGTTTCCTGTATTCCCTCCTGCCGATCCTGCCGTTAAAGCAGACGTGATTCCAAACAGAGCATCCCAGTCTCCGACAGAGCCAGGTAAATATTTCTATTTATCATACACACAGCATACAGCACAGGTAGGAATTTTCTTATACACTAATCACTAAAATTACTCTCTTCTGTGTTTGTTACAGAACCCACACGCACACCGTCCCTCCTGTCTGCACCATCCCGTCTCCATCCAGCTTTTGGCAATCACAGGTAAACTTTCGATATCAAAATTATTGTGAATATTACTGTTATATATTTATTTATTTAATTCAGCTTATAATCACTGATGTTCCTCTTTCCTCGGTTGGTTATAGAAACCACTCTGCTCTCTATCGCTGCTCTCTATCGCTGCACCATCAGGTGTCTCCAATGAGCCTATGGCAGACACAGGTAAAGGTTTCACATGCACAAAGAGTAATACACAAAACACTGTCATCTTTTTGTTGTATTCAGGATCTAATCATTTATGTTACTCTAATCTGTTTGCTATAGAAGCCAAATCCACGCTGCCGCTGCCGTCCTCACCGCCCGTACAGGACCTGTGAAGAAGGGTGGACGGGTGTTTGTACTGGACCATAAACGCTGGACATCACCAATGAAGAACGCCATCGACGGTCTGCTAAATAAGCACCACGGTAACAAGGACACTCTTAAGGTTGTGGACCATGAATACGCTGCTGTGGTTCACATCTCCTGCAGAGACCCACACAGCATGCTCCACCCAACAACAAAACTGCACACTGCCCAGTACGTAAAGCATTTAGCCAAGCACCTGAAGACCAGCTATAGAATTAGGATGTTGAATAATTCTAACACCGTACTCATTTTTGACATGTAGGACATGTGGTTTTATTGTATGTTCACAGAGAGGGCAACAAAAAAAAGGCTTTGATCTCCCCGTCGGGGAATCGAACCCCGGTCTTCCGCGTGACAGGCGGAGATACTGACCACTATACTAACGAGGAGTGAATGCCAAAGCTTCGGGGCGTATTAAAGAACTGCAAGCTTTCGTTACAGCACCCCATCTTACCCCATGACACTGAACTGTTGTTCTCACAGTGGGTCAGTCTGGTCTTGGGTATGAATTTTAGACTCCCTGACAAATTAATGTCCCCATTTACACTCCCCTGGACAATTTGTTTTTGTGATCCTTGAATCACTGAGCAAGAATAACCTACAATTAACTGAATGTATGTATTGTGTATATGCGCACACACATATCTTCTGTTTGTCTTTAAGTGCCATTTTTCCCCCTCACTTTCTCTCAGGGTTCTCCCATTACCCAGGATTCTCTGCTTTCTGTGAGTCAGATCATTTGACTCAGCTCAAGAAATAAGAGTCGACTCTTTTGGCTCCTAAACAGCTCAAATGTTTTTTGCGATATTTCCACCAGTGATTGTTTTGATTAGCTGAAATTGTTACTTTCTATTTAACAAAATAACACTAAAATAACACTTTACACTACATTCTCTAAAATCGATTGCGTAAAATCAGCATGGCACTACATTAAATACAGTAAGCACACATTAATATTACTATTACTATTAATATTACTATTACTACTATATTAATATAAGACCCTGATGTTCATACTGAAGATTCTTTCAACAAATTCAGTAATTAATAAATAAATAGATAGATAAATAGAATAATATTGAATGGTTTCTACTGATCCTGGTAACTTTGCATTATCTGCAGCCTCTAATACACTGATCAGCCTATATATACACAACATTTTAAACAAACAGCAGTGCATTGGTTCAAATGCGAGTCGACTCTCAAAGTTCACCCAAAAGATCCGGATCAGTGATTCGACTCGTTCGTGAACGACACGTCACTACTGCACCACTACAGCAGTGCTATTATATTTACATTAAGAAAACTGTAATAAACGATTTAAAAAGGGAAATGAGAGTAAATATAAAACCCCTCTTGAGGACAAAACAGATTTTAATTCTATTCAGGTAGTCAGTGCTGTAAAAGTCGTGCTTTGCTCCTTACAAAGCAGCCAAATTTGCTACTCCGCCATGTTTGTACCACGTGTTCTGACGTCTACGAGCCACTCCAAAGCAATGCTGCCATCTACTGGATGTTCAATACAACTACCAGCACTATTGTCGAGAACTATCAGTGTACAGTGTAATTTAATTCAGATCATCAAGTCAGAATTGACAGGCAATTCTGAAGTACCATAAATGAATGAATGAATAAATAAACAAACAAACAAACAGAGCATTCTGTAATTAACTGGACGCCTTCAGTTCTGGACTCGAAATGAAATAAAGGAGAGGAGGTTCACATGCAGGATTTAATTCGAGGTATGTACATCTCTTCAAAGAATGAATCATTTAGGAATTACAGTGCTCTTCCAAACATAAAGTTTAGATATACACAAGTTTGGAGACAAACCCCGAAGAGTTTAGTATTTGTATGTAAAAAGAACATTGCACCTAAATAGATATCTCAGTCGTGATCTATACTATATTCAGACCTGCTTGTGTAGTGATCAGGCAAACAGACAGATGGAAAGAATGTCGGAGTACTTTTAAACACTGAGGAACGCCGGGTGTGTCGGATTGATCTGACCTCTCTTCCACTAATCTGTGTGTGCAATAGACTGAATCACGATTCATCACGATATGATGCCTCAGGATCAGTCATATCACTTTCTCACATGACCTCAGATCAGTGGTTAAAAGGAAGGCAGTGAGGCGGGGCGTCACATAAGGGAGGGGCCTTTTGAGTAATCCAAGGCCCCTGATTGGCTGTCTCTGTCCTGCGACTCAAAATAAGTCTGTTCGATTCTTCGGCAGAAGGAGAGCAGGTTGCTGCAGGACTTGACCTTCTCGCTGAGCTCATCGGTGGTGAGGCGGGTGGTCAGGATTGTGAAGAGGTGACCGAACACCAGCGCGTCCAGTTCGGTCGGCCTTCAACAGTTTCAAACAGCGCAGAATGTGTTAGAATTATTAGATCACTACACACTGGTATGTAAAATCTGCTTCACATTTTCAACAAGGATGAGATTCAGCATGCAATTATGCAGCAGAAATGTAAATTATTTAAGTAGAGTAAACTTCCAGAACATGATGCAACTCCTTTTTTTTTTTTTTTTTTTTTTTTTTTTTTTT